>JAMXBD010000479.1:0-600000 GCA_024138025.1 Combretum micranthum | reverse complement strand
AAAAAAAAGTTACTAAAACAAACTAAATAATTAGTGTGCAACATGATATTGCTTTTAGAACAATTATATTAAAAGATATATCTAAATAGGATTGCTATTCGATGATTCATGTTTATTTTAATAACATTAATTGCAGGAAAAAATGTTATTAAATCAAATTATATAATTAGCGTGTAATAAGATTCATTTGTAATGTAAATAATAAAATTATTATTTGTGTATACTTTGAATAAAAATCATTATTTACAAAAAAAAAACATTTAATTAGATATAATATTATAATAAAAGATTTTAATACTATTAGTGTCACGCCTCGAAGGGTACCCTAGACGTAGCAGTCCGCCACATATGATATTAAGACTTAAGGATGACTACCTTAGCCATGTAAAAGTCTTGATATTATATGTAAGGTGTCTAACACGGTAATAGGAATCGCTTTTGGGAAGTGTGGTCTAAGCAAGTAATAATGAACATACAAGAATCCAAAAATAAAATAGATCATAATATTAATAATCAAAGGTCTATTACATGATTCTTAAGGGCATACCCCTACTAAATTTCAAGGATCGAAATATATAATTGTAATCCCCCTAATTTTATGTAATCTAATCATATAGAATACTAAAAATGTAATATAAAAATATATAGAATAATTGGAACAAGTAGTAAAAAATCACTCTAAATTTTTCTCGATTTAAAAATATCACAGTATGAATGAATTTGATTATAGTTAGAAAGATTATAATCTCTACCAATAAAAAAAATTCCAAATACCAACTGTAACATCTATGATCTCAAATAATTTATACACAATGATAAACTAATTGTTAATATAAATTCCTGAGTTCTTTTTCCTTAAGTTCAATACTTAGAAAATAAATCCTATGCTTGTTAAATAATGAAATAATAGTATTCAAGCTACTATTAATCTATTAACAATATTGAATAGCCCTAGATAAAAATATGTTGCTAATAACAAATTAGTATAAATAGCTCATATACAATAAAACATAATATTTGGTAAAATAGATCAATATCTAAGAATTTAGATCTTAAATAAACATTTAAATTACACTAACACTCTAATTAAAAGATCTACAGATTTTAGAAATTAAAATCCCGAATTGTTAACGTAACCTTTAATAATTTTCACAACTAGAAAATGAACAAACTGGCAAATATGAAACTAATATCAAATATATGATTCAACAAAAATCTTAGAATTGATATATGAGTTGTAATAAACCCATCGTAGCTTGAAAAACCCGAATAAAAATTTCTTTGACCTTAATAGATACCAAAAAACAAGATTTCGTATCTTGAACTGATAATTCAAGATAAAACTTGAAGTAGTCATAAATTTCAAACTTGATAAGATATAGTCTATTAACAGTACTTATTGGTACAAAACAATAATCCAAAGATGGATTACTAAGAGTATAAATACCTAATAGATACCAATACTGATCAATAAATATTAATCTAGATCTAAAATAAAAATTCCAAACCCATTGTTATACTTTTTAAGAAACTTTGAATTTATTAAGACTTAATTCCTAAATTAATTTATTGAACTTGAAAAATGTAATTGTGTAAGTTAAAATACTAAAAATAATAAATTATGTCAACTCGAAACTAAAAAAAAAAAATTGTACGAACAAACAACATAGAGTTTCGTAGTAACTTAGGAAAATTTTATTTTGATAAAACTTGTACATAACAATTATTAATATATGTTAATATTGGTTAAAATATTATAGTTAACCATTAATCAAATAATAAATAAATCAAATATATAAAAAAAAAACTCCTTAAAAATCAACTTCAAACTAGCCATCCAAAATTGCAGCACAACATCACTTTTTAGATCTCTGTCTTGCACGATTTTATTCCCAAATTTTTTTCAACATACACCCCCAAATAACATCTACATATTAGACTAAAGAACCAGCCAATAAACACCATAAACACCCCTCTCAAAAGGCCACAAAGTCTACTCCAAAAAGTATAAAAAACGAACCTTCACCATAGGATCCATATCCTTACTGTGGCAGCAAATTGGATAAGTAAAACATGACACTAATCTTTGTTTTGCACCCTCACCAACCATCTAAATCTTTTTCTTTAGTAACACAAACTAAACTTCATCCTAAACTCTTCAAACAATCACAAAGGAGCAACCAAAACAGTCCATGAACTCCCTATAATTCCAGCTGTGAAACAAGTAGAGACTATAAGTTCCTAAGGTAAAGATAGTGATAATTTAGTTAGTTTATTCATTTTCTATAGTTTCTCATGTCTTTATCTTCCTCTTAGATCACTATTTCCATCAAGAATGAGGAGCTAATCCTAGCATCCAACTATGGTAAGAATCATATTAAGTTCAAGTGTTCATTTTGTTTTATCTCTAGAAATTGTCTTATAAATTTTCCAAAATGGATCTAACAATATACTTATGTTATTTAGACCATATAGGACATAAATACATCAACTTGAATATTTTTAAGTATATAAATTTAAATCCAATAAAGGAAAAAAAAAAACCAAAACCATACATAAACTACAACAAGCTAAATTGAACCTTAAATAACTCATGTAGACCGTTGGAAAGAATGAATAAACTATATTGATGTGTTTGTTTTAAGCCAAAAAATACCCCACCAATGGAAAGAACACGAAAAATCCTATGAAATCGACTATTTATTTGTTAAAAACGGATAAGAAACGAATTAGATATTGCGAAAGCAAAAATAGAAACACTATTGCCAGATCTACACAAGAATAGCGAACTGTTCTTGCATTGTTCACCCCCTTAATGACTTTGTTTGATAAAAATAACACCATTAATGGATTATACTCTAAAAATACTATGAAAACGACTATTTATTTGTCAAAAACGGACTAGAAACGAGTTAGATATGATCAAAACAAATTTTGACTACAATTATTAGGATTCACTTGAAATCTATGCATATGTTTCATAAATTTAAAAATTGTACAAGTCTCTTTTCTTAAAAATAATTCCACTACTAAAAAGTACTCTTCGAGTACTACCAAATCGACTATTTATACAGTGAAATTGGATTTAAAATGAATAAGAAATCATTAATAGAAACTCACTAGTTTTCACTCTTAAACTAATATTAATGTTACCGTTATTCCTATTAATATGATTATGATTATTGCTATTATTATTACTACTAATTATAGTATTCCGTATTACTGATATTTTCATCACGAGTCATTAAGATTATTTATACTATTAATTTTACACTAAGGTCACTATATTTATATTATCAATAATTCTGTTATTATTTTTGTCACTAATGTTATTATTTACTAAATGTGTGAAAGTTTTTGTTATTAGTATACTTGTATTTATTACTAATATTGATATTAATCTTTCAATATTAATATTACTAATAAATATTATATTATTAAACTTAGCTTGTTTGGCAATAAAAATGAAACTGAAGTATAATAAAAATTTGATATATCTAAATACGGTTTTATAACTTTTGAAAGGTATAGATACTAGAATATACCCTTAAATAAATAAAAATACCAATTTGAGAGATATATAAGGTTGGCGAGCAAAGAATTAATAAATAAAAATCTTCTACTAAAAGCAGTAAAACTTAAGAAAAGACAAACCCCTTGAATAAAAATATAGATAGCAATTAAAACCGAGAGAAACAAAATAAAAACAAATAACAGATAAATATTCTTCACTATAGAAATTAAAATCTTAATAAAAACTATATCAAATATCGATACGGAATAATTTGGCACCTATAAGGATTCAATTAAATTATTAAACGACGTAATAATTAAAGTAACGGGTTTAGTCTAATGTCCAGCGATTGGAATCAGCACATTTAATTCTAGGAAGACCCCTCTTATAGAAATAGTCCAATAATGAATCTCTGTTATTTCCTTTCATAGAAAAATAAATCAATTCCTGAACTTCCGGTAGCTTATACAATAGTTTAACAAGGACCATAGGTGAGTTACTTGACTTTATCACATTGATTGTACTTGTAGTATAGTTGCATTTGGAATAATATATATATTCAATTGATATGCATGCGGGATTAGGAATAACGCATGATGCATGGTGTATGATTGAATGCTAAATTATCATAATATAAGTGATAATCCTATTATATGATAAATATGTTGATGATTGTCTATAAACTGCATGATTACCTTAAACTTGATTAACAACTATCAGTACTATAAATGAAACGGACATGCATTGCATGATTTGCCTAAACTGCATTTGGAGATGTGGCAGCCTACTATGTGTTAGTATTTCGGTTTTTTGGTAATGCTTGGTTTTTCTAGGCAAGAGGCTAGTTCTATGCAAGATTACCTTTGTTTCATCGGTTCCATGGAAACTAACTGGAAATAAAGGATGCCGCCCATGGTATCGCTGTGAAATGACTAACACTTAGTGGAGTTTCTAAGGCTTAAAACAGGAATTGAGTGCCTAAAGTGTAAAGAGATAGCTATGATGATGATCGTGGCATTCCTATATACTTAGTTTCTCCTGGATAGGTGGGTCATAGTATCGAGTTCCTTCAACCCTGATGAGAGGGCGTAAATCTCCATCCTGCTTTAGATTCTAGATCATCCAAGCTTGTAATGTATATATGATTGATTGTTACATTACATATGATTGATAATTATACTTGTTTGTTATTGGTCGATGTGTGATTTGGTCAGGTTATCTCACTGAGCCTGTGCTTCGCTCATCCCCCAATAGTTTTTGTGCAGGATTGATACTAGCTGGGATTGAGCTAGGATTGTGTGAAGAGAGCATCTCCCATGAACTCTATTGAAGATAGAGATATAGGATATGGTAAACTTAGAAAGTAAACTAGATAAATTTTATAATGTTAAAATTTTGTATGTTATAATTTGAAACCCACTTTCACTATTTGGTAGGGAATACCGATTCTCTGCAATCTTGGTAGAAATTGGAAAATCGGATTCCATAGTTGAAATCATGTAATATAATATATCATTTATATGATAAATATTGATAAATAAATAGAGTCTTGTACACTCTGACATACAAGATAGCTCTCATGTTACTGGTGCACACATGATATGATAGCTTTAGATTTATCCTACTAGGCCCCCATTTGGAGTCGTGACAATAATAGTCTTTACAATAATTTAATACTACATCAAAAGATTTTAAAGGAATTTTAGTCTAATCCTTCAAGTAGATTTCCTTCAAAAGCTCTCAAAAGAAAACATACGCGGATATGAGAAGACCTCGGGTATAAAAACAGGTGTTCCTGTGAATGTAAATATCTTTAAGCTCGTAAGCTTAAAGGTTTAGTGAGTAAATCCCAAAATTCATACTTAAAACAAAATATCAAGCAAGTTTATTAAACAAACAAATGGGATTTACATAAAAACTTTTATCATTGTTGCAATCAAGCAACAGCTCCATAATAGCTCAAGCCCTATGCATCAACACCAATAGTCACTTGTCCTAATGGAGTCTAAAAGAATTTTAGTCTAATCCTTCAAGTAGATTTCCTTCAAAAGCTCTCAAAAGAAAACATACGTGGATATGAGAAGACCTCAGGTACAAAAACATGTGTTTCTGTGATATATAAATATCTATAGGGGCGTAAGCTTAAAGGTTTAGTGAGTAAATCCCAAAATTCATACTTAAAACAAAATATCAAGCAAGTTTATTAAACAAACAAATGAGATTTACATAAAAACTTTGATCATTGTTGCAATCAAGCAACAGCTCCACAATCGCTTAAGCCCTATGAATCAACACCAATAGTCACTTGTCCTAATGGAGTCTAAAAGAATTTTAGTCTAATCCTTCAAGTAGATTTCCTTCAAAAGCTCTCAAAAGAAAACATACGCGGATATGAGAAGACCTCGGGTACAAAAACATGTGTTTCTGTGAATATAAATATCTATAGGGGCATAAGCTTAAAGGTTTAGTGAGCAAATCCCAAAATTCATACTTAAAACAAAATATCAAGCAATTTTATTAAACAAACAAATGGGATTTACATAAAAACTTTTATCATTATTGCAATCGCGCAACAGCTCCACAACAGCTTAAGCCCTATGCATCAACACCAATAGTCACTTGTCCTAATGGAGTCCAAAATAAGTAAACCAATTGTCAATGATCCAGGGAACAACCATGGGAGTTCCGATGGAATTTACAATGAGAACAAAAGAACTAGAGGAAATCGAAGTAATCAAGATGTAAAAATAAAACCCTTTTTTGACACCTTGTGATTTCCAATGAAGCTTAAGTACTTCTCCTCTTGAAGCTCATCGTTTTCTCTCCCAAAGTTTGGAAAATGTGCTAAAAGATCTTTTAAAGCACAAATAAGCCGGCTATTTATAGAATAGAAAGATAAATAGGTCTATACTGCCTATCTTGCACGACCGTGCTTAGGGGAGGGTAGGAATTAGTTTCAACTGACATTGACATTTTACAATGTACATTATCTATTTGCACGGTCGTGTAGATGGTGGGGTAGAAAATCAAAAGATATACTTCTTGCATTTTTCTCCTTGACTTGCTATCTAAATTGTTCCCTACCTCTAGTATGGCCATGCACAAGATAGTGCACGTGTAAAATTTAACTCCTGACCATGACTTCATCAAATTTACCTTGATTTCACTTGAAACATGTTAAAACCTTCCAATTATGCTCTTAAAGCCCTAAAATGAATATTTCACAAAATGAGTATCCTTTTTATCATCAAATAACAAGAAATATATAATAAATGTATCCAAATAAGCACTAAGAATAAGAATCCTTTGACACTTATCAAACTTCCTCACACTTAACCGTTTGCTTGTCCTCAAGCAAACAAAATAAGGACAAAGAAACCTCACATCAATTAGACTCATAAGCAAATACCAAATCAAAAATAGCATTTATTAATTTAGTTGAACCAAAGTGACTCATTAGTGCTTGTAGCTCCAACCTACCATATTTGTACTTGTTTTTAGCATTTTGCAGTCAAATTTCTAAGATTAATCTCACCATTTAATAAACACTTTCAAAGTTACAAAGGAGACACAAAATTAATCAAAGCAAAAGTAGTTTGGTCACATCTTGTCACTAACTAGAAATTATATAAACTATTCAACTACTTCTCTAAGCATAATAACCAAAAGTGAAAGTATATGGCATCCTTCATTCCCATGGATTATTTTCCTCTATTACTTTAAATCTCCTCAGAAAATTTTCAAAATTTTTAAGCCATTAGAGGGAGAGGTTTTTGCCTCCATCTTTTCCTTTTTCTCTTGACAGGTTTTTGCTCACTTTTTTTCAACTCAGCTTCCTCTTTTTTTTTTTTCTATTAGGTTAGTAATGAGGTCAGACTTCACTCTCCTGAGGTATAAAAGCAGGGCTAACCCCCCTCCATTTACTAACTAAGCTTTTTACATCGTCAATTCAGCACATATATTAATTGATTTTCTTTTTAAAGAGATTATTAAAGAAGAAACATCAAGTGATAGATTTCATATGCCCCTTTTACAATAGGTGAAAAGAGCTCTCAAAGTTTTTGAAAAGAAAATATACTAACCAATAAGCTTAGAAATATAACCAGTTAACTTTAAACTAGAAACTTCACACTCTCCCAGAACTCTAGATTCAATCATTAAATAGTAAGTAAATTTGCCCCACTTAGATTTCGTCTTAAAATTTCAACTAAGTGTACCAAGTTCAAAATAGGTAAGTAAGGCACATAAAGTCACTTTCATTTTATCGTTTAAATGCCATTTAACATTGATTGAGTATAATTTCAAGATTCTTATCTGATCATATCATATAAATTTTAAAGCTCAATTGCAAACTTACAAATGGAAGAATTTTGATTAACAAGTGTATATGTATCATTAAGATCAAATAAAACCTAAATACTTTCTTTCTTTTTAGCGCATCCCTTACCCACACTTAAGTAAGACATTGTCCCTAATGTCTTCCCATCAAGCACAAGTAAGGAAAAAAGAAAAAAATGAAATTAAAGAAAAAGGAAACTAAGAACTTCCCTAGTTTTTCAAGATATCTACAACAAGTGGCCATATTCGGTAAGAGAGAATGAAGTATATCATCATCAGTTGTCTTGGGAACCCATTAACTAAAATTCATGATGTAAAATTCTTTAAAAGAAAAATCAAAATTTAGTCTGTCCATAATCTATCAAGCAATCCATATCATCTAGCAAATCCCATAAATCCTCCCACACGGGGATCAAATTTCTTTGTCCACTTCTTTAAAGGGAAAAAGAAGGGGGAGCAAAGATAGGTGAGGATAAAATGAAAAAGGAGAGAGAGAAAACCAACAGAATGTAGTTTGGAAAGTTGCAATTCTATCCTCCTTTTTGCATAACCATGTAGAAGCAAGGGTAAAAACTAAAGGGCATAACAAAGTGTGCCCTACCTCCTAGATGGCCATGCTCAAGCTATGGTAGAGATCCGCATTTGCCAATTTGGCTTCACTTGACTTCCAAATGCAAAAGTGCACTGCTCCGAGCATTTGCATTAGAAAAATTGTGCAAGTTTACATCATGAATTCGACTCCTTGAATACCCAATACTCTTAGAAAAGGAGATAACTTACCTTATGCACTTAAGGAATAGTTTACAAATCCGCACTTATTACCCATGTTTCCCTACACTTAGATTTGACTCTCACCTCTTTAAGAATGTGTTAAAATACCCTAAAACTTGCAATATGATAGAAAATTTGGACTTAGGATAGTGACAACAAAAAGTAGATAAAAGGAACTTAAATTACCTATGTTAGTCATGGGTTGGCTCCCAAGAAGCGCACTTTTTAATGTCCCTGGCTCCACATTTTTCACTTTCTTCAATAATTAACGAGTGTCAAATTGAGAGTTATGGGAACTCTTTGCCTTAAGCTCTAAGCTGTCAACAATGCTTACATATATTTTCTTGACCTACCTTCCACAATTCTCACAAGTGATAGTTAGGTTAATCCTGTCATAATTGTAAAGTTCTCAGCTTTATCTTTTCTTTCCTTACCTCTTGACTTTGGAGAACACGACTTGCATGATGTTCTTACACTTGGCTTTGATTGGTGGTGTATATCTAGTGGTTTAACATCATCTTCTGAGTGCTAGTCATTAGTCGCATTCTTCTATTGATCTCCTACATTCAAACTCGTCAAAACTTTGTGCTTAGAACTCGTCACTGCTCCTTGTGGTAACAAAGACTTTTAAGGTGGAATCATACTAAGGCTTGACTTAAGAAGTATGTTAGGTGGTCTATGAACACTTTCTAAGTGAGGATCATTGATGTAACTTTTTACTTGCTCAACCCCCTTTTAACTCTTAAGGACAAGCTTTTCAAAACTTGTTGTGGTCATTTTTACAATCATCTCCTCATCTCCAACTCGCAGTGCCAGTTTGCCCTATTCAACATCAATGAGTGCTTTAGTTGTGCAAATGAATGGCCTACTGAGAATCAAAGGTGCATGCCCTCCTTCTTCCATGTCTAAGACCATAAAGTCCACGAGATATATAAAATTCCCAACCTTCAACAGAACATCTTCAATAATTCCCATTGGTGCTTTACAAAGTAATGGATGAGTTGCCAAATCATTCGAGTCGATTTAGGTTTAGCAAGACCTAGCTTCTTGAAAAATGAATATGGCATCAAATTGATGCTCGCTCCTAGATCAGCTAAGGCCTTATCAATAATCATATCACATACCATACAAGAGATCATAGAACTCCCTAGATCCTTTAGCTTTGGACGTATCATCTTATTCTGAATAATTAACAAGCAACTAGCTCCAACTTCTATAGTTGTTGCATTCTCCAATATCCGTTTTTCATATAATAGTTCATTCAGGAACTTAGCAGCATACTTAGATATATAGGAAATTGCCTCAACAAAAGGAATCTTTATATAACGTTGTTTGAAAAGCTTAAGGAATCTATCGTACTACTATTTATCGTCATTTTGGTTGAGACGAGCTGGATAGGGGATTTTGGGAAATATTCTTTCATAATTGGTGGTGATCTCTTTTCAGGCTCTTTCTTTTCATGCTTCACCTTCTTCTCCTTAGAAAATTTACTCTCTCTCTCTCTCTTTTTGTTTTTTTGGTTCTTGCTTTTCCTTATCAAAAATTGGATTCTCCTCTTCCTTAAGCTCCTATTCACTCCTAGATAGTAACTCTTTCCCACTTCTTAAGATAATGGAATTCATGTGTTCTCTTGGATTAGGCTCAATAGTGCTAGGAAGTGAGCTCGGTTGTCTCTCAAACGTCATCTTGGTCAATTTGCTTCTCAAGGTGATGAATAGAAGCTTCTTGATTTCGATATCAAGCCTTAGAAGTTTGAATGAATTGAGTCATAAGATCTTCCAAGTTTGACTTCTTCTCTAGTGGTGGCGGAGAAGAGAGTTCAGGCATGGGTTGGGATGGTGACAATTGTTGTTTCTCAAATCTTGAAGCTGGATAGTTAGTTCTTTGAGCATTAGTATTGCCATAACTGAAATTAAGGTGATTTCGCCAACTTGGACTGTGTGTAGCACCATATGGGTTATTTTGTTCCATGTTTTGACTTCTTAAGTAGTCCATATATTCTTTATGTTCAAAGAAGCTATTATCCTCACCTGAATCCCCATATTGGATTTATGGCACTATTGCATTCTTCATACTGACAGTCCACTTTAGTGCATCCATCTTCTCTACTGTGGTGGTCATGAGATCCACCTCATACAATCCTGCAACTTTTTGCTTGCCTCGATTGTTTCCCCATTAATAATTATTCCTGGCCATGACTTCAAAAACCTTCAAAGATTCTTATAGGGTCTTAGAGTTCAATGTACCACTAGTTAAGCCATTAACTAATTACCAATTAGGTGTGTTGAGGCCATTATAAAAGGTTTGAACTTGCATCCATGGTGGTACTTGATGATGTGGACATCTCCTCAGCAGCTCTTTGCACATTTGCTAAGCATCAAATAAAGTTTCTACATCTTTCTAAAAAAAGAAACATATGTCAAACTCATGGCGGTCTTGCATGGAGGAAAGTAATTATCCAAAAATTGTTTAACAATGTCATCCCAAATGGTAATAGCCCCAGCTCTTAATGATGTTAACCAATTCTTAGCTCCCCCTCTTAATGAAAAGGGGAATAATGTCAAACGTACTACATCATTCGTAACCCCATACCTCTTAAATGTATCACAAATCTTTAGAAAAGTCTGAATGTATGCATGTGGGTCCTCATCGGGTAGTCCATCGAATTGACAATATTGTTTAGTAGCTAAATCACTACACTTTTTATCTTAAAATTATTTGCCCCAATAAGTGGTTTCACAATTGTCGGGCCGTTGTCATCAGGAATTGGCCTTTTATAGTCAAAATTTGTCTTCGGAGCTTCTTCTTCCATATCTTCTTTCTAGTTGACCTCCTCTTCTTCGTGCTTTGGATTCTCAAAATTTAATAGTTGTGGAAATGTCTCTCTCATTCATCTATGACATGTTCTCTCGATCTGAGGGTTTAGGTCATAAAGTTTAGAAGGGAGATTCCTTCTCATGCACCACACAAAAAAAAAACAATAACAAGTTAGAATTCAAAAAGTAGAGAGAAGAGAAAGAGAGAAAATAAAAAAAATGACTAAAGTAGTAGATATTAAGGTTTTTCCTAATATTGCCTTGCTAGATCCTTACCAATGGCGTCAAAAACTTGATGCGTACTTACCAATCGTATCAAATTATAAAATTTATAAATCCAAGTTAATTCGTACGATCGAGCATAGGAAAATATACTTACGTAGGTAGTGTAAGATTAAAACGTGTGTCGTCTATAGGAATATAACGAACAAGTACTAGTATTATCGTTTTTATACTAATTAACCTAAATCTTAAAGTGATATCTATTATTTAACTACTAATTAACTAGTCTAGCAAATCCTAAGGTTAATTATTTTTTTTTCAAAAGATGTATTTAATCACAATACATTCTCCTCATCTTGATCAACCCTAAACCTTAAATGTCTTATGATAATGGACTGATTAATGAATTATTTATGCTTTGCACTATAAGATTTCTCAAGTATATCAATTATTCCTTCGAGTTAATTAATTCCTAATCCTACATGAGATAGTAGAGACCTTTCCCTTACTAACGTCATGTAAGATCGCATAAAAGATCGTGATCCCTATAATAAAGATTGAATCTTATGCAAAAAATCGAAATTTCTCTACCTCTAGGTGAAACAATCAATCTCTCTATTCATGATGACCTATCATATTAGATGAAACCTTTTTCTATCTAATAAGAATCATACGTGGAATAAATTCTACACATAAATCAATTATAAGACAATTAAATCACATGAATATATACAAAGGCATAAACTTTTCATTAATCAAAAAGCAATTCAATCACATGGTTTAGGGTTTGATAAGATGCAAGGTACAAAGATCTACTTCTCCATGGAATTTACAATGAGAACAAAAGAACTAAAGAAAATATAAGTAATCATGATGTAATAGTAAAACCTTTTTAACGTCTTATGATTTCCAATGAAGCTCAAGCACTTCTCCCCTTGAAGCTCGTTGTTTTCTCTCCTAAGTTTTAGGAAATATCCCAAAAGATCTTTTAAAAGGAAAACATACAACTATCTATAGAACAAGAAGGTAAACAGGTTGTACGAGGGAGGGCATGAATCAATTTCAACCGACATTGAAATTTTACAATGTACATTGTCCAGTCTGTACGATCGTGCAGATGGTGAGGCAGAAATCAGAAGCTCTACTTCTTGCATTTTTCTCCTCGACTTATTCCCTAGATTGTTCCCTACCTCCTGACCATGCACAAGGTAGTACATGTGCAAAATTTAACTCCTGACCATGCTTCATCAAATTCACCTTTATTTTGCTTGAAAAATGTTTAAATCTTCCAATTATACTCTAAAGTCTTGAAATGAATGTTCCACAAAATGAGTATCCTTTTCTTCATCAAATCACAAGAAATACATAATAAATGTATCCAAATAAGTACTATGAGTAAGGGTCCTTTAACACTTATCAAGCACCTCTAGCTTCAATTTGGGCAATTAGGTCATTTATTTGCATCATCATATACTAAAACCAGAAACAATAAAAGCATCTTTGTGCATTAAAGATTGGGCTAATGCTAAAAACAAATGTTAGAGGGAGCTACACTTTTTGTGACCTATAGATAGTAGCTTAGGGAGGGGAATGGAAAGGTCAGGACCTTTGTCGCTATAGAAGATACATGTATATATGGATCAATAGGATGAGGTTGGGAGATATTAGGTTGTGATGGCCAAGGGTTTGATCAATGATTGATTATAAGGTTTTTTTTTTTTTTTTTTTTGTATTTGTGATTATAACACTGCTTGATAACAAAAATGAAAGTAAAATTTAATAAATTGTTATTTGCAATTAACTAACATAATATTACAAAAATGCAATTAAAAATATTTAATAGTTTTATTTATTAAATTTTAATTTTGAAATTATCAGGATTTAATAATTTATAATATTTAACCATTCTCAGACGTTAATTTACAAAATATTTCGTATTAGTGTTTACAACAATTAAAAAATTACAATATAAATTTTAAATTCTTAGCTAGCCTTCATATTTATATTAACTTTTCATTAAAACAAATTTAATTATCTTTTTTTTTACACTTAACATGTTAACTAAAAACAACTAAAATTCTTTTAAATATTTATTTTGCATTTTCAGAATAAAAATTAAATTCTTCATTATCAATGTTAGAATATTACAATAATGGTTAAGGAAAATAAATTATATTAATTGAGTAATGCCAAGCCTACGTACTCAGCAACTCTCTCTTGTATGTTTCAACCCATCTACCATGCCTAGAGGTCACATCCTAATTTCACAATTTATTGTTTTTCGGCTGCCAATTTTGGTTGCGCCGGCTTTTACATGGAATTTTGTCCCAGTCAACTCTATGTCTCAATCTTATGGCCTAGACTTTTATGCTCTGTTGCCCTGCTGCTCTCCATATAATGATCGATCTTCCCTCCTTGCTGCAAACCTTTGTTGTATTTGCTATACATCTTATCACAAACATAACAATAAGAATTTCACCACTGCAGATTAGCAGAGGCATGTCGGGTTCTTCGTCGAACAAACCGAGGATTGATCGGAATTTGAGTGAGAAAGAACGAAGGTTGCAGTTCAAAGACCTCTGTACCAGGCTTGCTTCACTCTTGCCCGTTCGGACGTCCAGGGTACTCTCTCTCTCTCTCAAAATCGCGCTTTCCGCGTGCAGTATGTTTCACGAGAAAAAAAGATTTAAAATTATACAGCCAAGAAAGGCCAAAAAAAATATATATATATATTATACAGCCAAGCTCACCATCAATTTCTCTTCTCAAGAAAAAGCTTTCAAATTGAAAGTACTTTTCCCGACAGAGAAGTATATAAAATGGTGTATTGAGTCTTTGTATCTCTTTTTAGCACTCTCCGAGTACTTGTTAAGGCTTTCTAAAGATATATGCATATATACCGACATATATATTTAGTAAGTAATCGTGTTTTTTTTTTTTTTTTTTTTTTTTTTTTTTTTTTTTTTTTGCCGATATTTAGTAAGTAATATGCACCACACCTTTATCAAAGCAATTCTTAACCTTTCAATGTTTTATGCTTTTGATTTAAAATATAATACTCACTTGGATAATAACAAAATCCATTGTTCTTCCGTTATTGGGATTATTTTCTGCACTTCAGGAAAAACGCCAAGATTGAACGTATTCCAGACATATCTAAGCCACAAAATAGTTATTATATTGCTTGGTTTGTAAAAATTTATATCGTCAAAAAATGTGCAATAATATAAATTGGAATATTTTAAAGAATCCATTTTTATTTCTTTTACTAGAATAATTATTATTTCTCATAAAAAACATTTTTTTTTCCTCCTAAAACTAGCCATAATCATCAAATAAACAAAATATTATTCCTTTTAGCATTATTCTATTTCAATCAATCATGCGTAACATAAATGTTTTATCTATATTTTTCATACACTTTTAAACATATTAGTACATCAAAAGGTATAAAGTTTGTAAAAAAGTGTTAAGTTGCACTAACAAATGCATTAATTAATATGGTATAAGTACTGAAAAAATTATGGCACGTGAATAATTTTATATAAATTATGTATTATTGCCACCGTTTATATGTAAAATATTGCTATGTATCTAGCTACCATTCACTTGGACATATGATATATTAGTATTATTGACTCATTTTTTTCATAAAATTTGCAAAGTTTATCCATTGAATTTATTAATAAGCGTTCAGAAAATCATGTGCTATTTCTAAGTATTTTTGTATGTAAGGTAGTAATCATCTTTTGTGTTCACAATAGTACTCAAAAGCGGAAAATTTTGTTTCTATTATTTAAACCACTTATAGGATTTTAAATTGAAATTCCGCTTTGCCCTTGTCAATCTTAAATTCCAGAATTTATACTCATATGGTACACATGTCATGCCTACATTTTAGGGTTCAGCAATGGAGTTAGTGGACGAAGCTATCAATCATATAAGACAATCTCAAGAAAGAATAACGATGCTACGTACCAGATCACAACAACTAAGTCGAAAAGAAGAACATAATATTCCAAAATTTTCACTATCATCAAGCTCAGATAACGAGTTGGAAGTAAATTTCAAAGTAAGTAAATGGAACGGAAGCATCAACCTTGAAGAAGTTGTTCACGTCATTGAAGAAGAAGGAGCTCAAATTACAAGTCTAAGCTATTGCAATGTGGATGGTCAGCTTCTGGGAACTATCCGGTCAAAGGTAGAAAAACCTTCATTAATAGACATAATTTATTTTCCTTACATATAACAAGCAAGCATATAAATCCATAAAAAAGGTAAGATATTAATTTAAATTTTTTGTGTTGCTGATATTTCATAGAAATTTATTGTCCAAAATATGTAATTTATAGAACACATGATTTTCAAACGATAGATTTGTATATCCCACCTGTTCACGAGTATCATATCCACCAATTTATGGGTGGAAATACATGATTAGTATAGAGCTGTGTGTATAAAGGAAAGCTATAACCAATGTTTCAAGATGATTGATAAGATGCTAAATAGATATATTTTTCAACTTTTCTTCGCACATTTGTTTTATTAATGTTAACAGTAGGTATTAAAAAGGATCAAAATTTCCTTTATAAGGTTTAAACAAGTATGAAAAAAACATTTGTTAACAAGAATTATGAAATATATATATTTATAATATGTAATATAAAATTTTATGATCTTATTAATTTTCTTAAGTTATTGCTCACGCAAATTATTGAATGGTTTAGATTTATACATAACTACGATTACACTATGAAAATACTTTTTATATTAACTTGAAACATGTTAAAATGGTCGGATAATACAATAGAACTATAGAAGTTTCTTAGGAAACAAATCATCTCTATTTATTCGTTTTAATTTATATAGATTTACCCTCATAAAATGCGTTTTCATATGCAAATCAATAGTTCATATTATAATAAAAAAAGATGATGTCACAATAATGAAATAAGATAGTTTCAAAATCTAAATATTTTCAACTATTAATTTAGGAATTGATAAAAGTTATTGTGATGTGAAAAACGAAAAGATTCTAATTCTATAACATAAAGGGGATGGAATCTAGGTGAGGATAACGAAATTAATTATTGTGCCTCTTTTATATTGCATATCTAGTAGCATTATCTTGGTATCTCAAGTGAAATGTATCATATTTAATCTCCCTCCTTATTATAATGGAAAATATATATACATATATATATATATTTTGCATGAGGATTTCTTTCATCAATGGGAGAAGAGTTCATTTAATTTGTTACAAACGAATGTATGAGAAAATAACGATTTATCTCTCAGATTCCTTGCATTTTGAGAAATTCGTAGTAGTTTAAACAATGAATTCTAGATTGGATATAGAAGAAAATGTAAATATTCATAACGCATCAACAGTAATTTCATGGCGTGCTTCTCTTACTTTATGAAATTAATAATATCTGGTTATGTATTTTTGTATATGCAGGCCATCCATGCCAGAATTGGACTAGAGATAGACAATGTAGAAAAGAGACTTCAGCAATTATCTTCTAGATCAAATTGAGCTGTTTGGATTGCTTGATTTTTATCTATATCTTATTTGTATTGGATCTGTATCAATAACATATGTATCTTATTTGTATCATTTTGTTTGGCTTTTTTTTTTTTTTTATGAGCAAAACTGTTAGTTTTTTATCAATATCTATTTCTTGACAAACATCTATTCGAAAGCAATAAAAATATGATACAAAAATAACTAAAATATGATGAAACAAATAGACTTAGAAGATAACGAATGATTTGTGCAATGTAAATATTTATGTAAGTGTTACCGAAAATTCAAATGAATTCTAAAATTCTTGAATTAGTTTGCAATGCGGTAACGTGGATGTAAATGTGAAGACAAATTTTAGTAGAGCAAAATGAATGTATGCTGAATGTAGCAAGGGTTACTTGAATGCAAGCAATAGGAGCAGTAATGTTTTTGTATTAATTTTCCTGATAATTCGTTTTACATTGAGGATGTATATATATATATCTATAACAATCATAACTAATTTGCTCCTACTGATACCCAAATACATGTGCAAGAATCTACCAACTAATCAATTGGTTATAACAGAATTCCAGCAATGAAATACATGTAGTCTAATATTTTAGTAAAATCTGTATGGGCTATGAATGCTGTTATATTTTTGAGCCCATGGATTTATTATGATGCATCTCAACCACAGGTCCACTTCAGTCCTTCTTCGGCCTAAGCCCGTTCTAGTTAGCTTTTCCTGGCTTCACTTCTTCAGACACAATAGCTTCCAACTCTTCTTCATCCTTCACTTTGCCCTCTTCTTCCAATTCCTTTTGTTCCATCCCAACACACCTAAACCTTATGTCACGCCACAATATGGGGGCCTAGTAGGATTAATCTAAAGCTATCATATCACGTGTGCACCCGTAACATGAGAGTCGTCTTGTAAGTCAGAGTGTACAAGACTATTTATTTATAAATATTTATCATACAAATGATATAATATATTACAAGATTTCAACTATAGAATCCGATTTTCCAATTTCTACCAAGATCGTAGAGAATCGGTATCCTCTACTCAATGGTGAATGTGGGTTTCAAATTACAACATACAAAATTCAAAACTTATCTAATTTACATTCTAAGTTTCTGTATCTTATATCTTTATCTTCAATAGAGTTCGTTGGAGATGCTCTCTTCATATATTCCTAGCCCAATCCTAGCTAGTATTAATCCTGCACAAAAACTGTTGGGGGGTGAGTGAACCACGGGCTCAGTGAAATAACCTGACCAAACCACACATCAACCAATAACAAACAAGTATAATTACCAATCATATGCAATGCAACAATCAAACATATGCACATTACAAGCTTGGATGATCTAGAATCCAAAGTAGGATGAAGATTCACGCCCTCTCATCGAGGTTGAACGAACTCGATACTATGACCCACCTACCCAGGAGAAACTAAGTAAACAGGGAAGCCACGATCCTCATTGTAGTTATCTCATATACTTTAGGCACTCAATTCCTATTTTAAGCCTTATAAACTCCACTAAGTGTTAGTCATTTCATAGCAATACCATGGGCGGCATCCTTCATTACCGGATAGTTCCCATGGAACCAACGGAACAAAGGTAATCTTGCGTAGAACTAATAGCCTCTAGCCTAGAAAAATGAAGCATTACCAAAGAACCGAAATACTAACACGTAGTAGGCTGCCACATCTTCAAATGCAGTTTATGCAAATCATGTGATGCATGTCCATTTCATTTATAGTACCAATAGTTGTTAATCAAGTTTAAGGCGATCATACAATTTACAGACAATCATCAACATGCTTCATACAACACTTATCATACGATAGAGTTATCACTTATATTATGATAATTTGTCATTCAATCATACACCATGCATCATGCATTATTCCCTATCCCGCATGCATGTCAATTGAATATATATTATTCCAAGTGCAGCTATACTACAAGCACAAACAATGTGATAAAGTCAAGTAACTCACTTGTGGTCTTTGCTAAACTGTTGTATAAGCTACAGGAAGTCCGGGAGTTGATTTATTTTCCTATGAAAGGAAATAACAGAGATTCATTATTAGACTATTTCTGTAAGAGAAGTCTTCCTAGAATTAAAGGCGCTGATCTCGATCACCGTATATTAGATTAAGCTCGTTATATTAATTATTGCGTCGTTAATAATTTAATTGAATCGTTATAGGTGCCTAACTATTCCGTATCGGTATTTGATATAGTTTTTATTAAAGTTTTAATCCCTATAGTAAAGAATATTTTTCTATTATTTGTTTTCATTTTGCTTTTCTTGATCTTAATTACTATCTATATTTTTATTTAAGGGGTTTGTTTTTTCCTTAAGTCCTACTGCTTTTAGTAGAAGATTTTTATTTATTATATATTTCTTTGCCCGTCAACCTTATCTGTCTCTGAAATTGGTATTTTTATTTCTTTAAGGGTATATTCTAGTATTTATACCTTTCAAAAATTATTTTAATAAAATTGTATGTATATGGAGTTTAGATATATCAAATTTTTATTATACTTCAATTTCATTTTTATTGCAAAACAAGCTAAGTTTAATAATATAATATTATTAGTAATATTAGTATTGAAAGATTAATATCAATATTAGTAATAAATACAAGTATAATCATAACAACAATTTTTAGACATTTAGTAAATAATAACATTAGTGACAAAAATAGAATTGATGATAGTATAATTATAGTGACCTTAACGTAAAATAACAGTATTAATAATCCTAATGACTCGTGAAAAAACATCAATAATAATGAACATTATAATCAGTAGTAATAACAATTGCAACAACAATAATCATATTAATAGGATAACAGTGACATTAATATTAGTTTATTATTAAGAGTGAAAATTGAGTCAATTTCTATTTGCGATTTCTTATTTGTTTTAAATCTGATTTCGTTGTATAAATAGTCAATTTCATAGGATTTTTTTGTGTTCTTTCCATTGGTGGGGTTGTTTTTGGCTTATAACAAACACATCACTACAGTTTATTCAATCTTCCTAGTCATTTACACGAGTTATCTAAAGTTCAACGTAGTTTTGTTGTAGTTTAGATATAGGTTTGGTTTTTCCTTTCTAGGATTTGAATTTCTATACTTAAAAATCTTCAAGTTGATGTATTTATATCCTAAATAGTCTAAATATCATCAATATACTATTAGATCAATTTTGATAAATTTCTAAGACAAATTTCTAAAGATCAAACATAGTGAATATTTGAACTTGATATGATCCTTACCTTGGTTGGATGCAAGAATGAATTTAGCTCCTCATTCTTGATGAAAATAATGATCTAAAGAGGGTAGTAAAAAGATGAGTAACTAAGAAAAATTAATCTAACTAAACTAGCATATGTATGTACATATTTTTACCTAGTTGAGCTTAGATTCGAACTTGAATTTATGATATATCAAATGCTATTTAACTTGGTTTTTGGTGTTGTTTGAAAGAGAAAATAAATGTGTTTGAATGTGGTTGATGCTTCGATAGGATGTAGGAAGTAAGACATCGTTTATATCTTGTTTTAGCGTTTCTTCAATATTGTCTAAATGAAGGAAATGGTGAAGGAAAGTGGCTGTTCATTTTCCTTTTGTAGCTAGGATTTTAACTTGTTTTGTGGATATTTTGAGCTACTTTTGTGTCAAACTTAAGGCTTTATATATGTACTAAGGTTAGGCTAAAGTTAGGAGGTTAAAGAGAGTGTTTTGAGCCTGAAAAATACAAGTTTTTGTTGTTGTTTCTCGGATGGAATTTCTGATGCGAATTTGAGGATAAATTTTTGATGAATTTGTATGAAATTTGTGGCTGGTTTCAAAAGGCATTAATTGTATTTGTTTGCTAGTTAATTAAGGTTATTTATGTGTGTAAAATAGGAGCTCAAGTTGGAAGAAAATCGGTTAAAATCAGGCTCAAATCTAAGGTTGAAAGTTGAAATTTTTGCTGCAGTTTTCTTGGTTGAATTCCTCCTGCTACAGCTGCTGGTTTGGAATTTTCAAGATAGATTTGGAGTTGTTTTGGTTACTTATTTGAGTTAAAATTCTTAGCATTTAATGTTGATCACATGTGGATTTTTTTGGTTGGAGTTCATGTCATTTTCAAGTTGAACTTTGAAGCTCAAATTTAATTAAAGTTGACAAAAAATAGTGTTTGCTGCAGCTATTCTATTCCATGGTAATACAAGCTCCCATTTGCAGCTGTTTACTTTGGAATTTAATCCGAGATTCTTATGTATTTAATGTGTATTATGGTTGAAGCTTTTGGATTGGTTGAGGTGTCATTATCAAGTTGAAATTTAGGTGTTAAATTTGGAGCAAAGGTGGATGTAAATTAAGCTTGCTACAGCCGAAGAATTCCTCCCCTACGACA
Source organism: Combretum micranthum (assembly GCA_024138025.1). NCBI lineage: Eukaryota > Viridiplantae > Streptophyta > Magnoliopsida > Myrtales > Combretaceae > Combretum > Combretum micranthum. The sequence continues at coordinate 578,402 of JAMXBD010000479.1, read as the reverse complement.
CCGTGAAGAAGCTGCCCCTGTTCAGCCACCGAATTTCCAAAATGTTGCAACTGATATCTTTGAAGTTTAGACCAGAGTTGAATTTATGTTGTGTTGTTGTTTATATGTCATTTTCATTAAGACTTTTGGAGCTTCAAATGGTGTAAATTATGATGTAAGTTGCAGCTGAAATCTCTTGTTCCCGTGACAAATCATGTAACGTGATTCTAGCAGCTTTTGTATGTGAATTCAATTCCAAGAGTTTTGATTTGGCGTGAAGAAAATTTTATAGCCAAGATTCTTCTTCTTCCAGCATGAGGTCCAGCAATTCTGTTCGTGCTTTCCATTTCCAACGTAGAGGACTATAGTGTGTTAAATTCTCCGAAGACTATTCCACATCAATCTAAATCTTGTAGCATGAAGACTGCCCATTTCCTTTGTTCAAGCACGTGTGAGAATTTCTACAACCGATGAATGCAAATGCTGCTCGTCTCTGTTCCCTTCTGTTCGAGTAATTCCACGTTCCAGCGTTTTGCATGTTGTTACGTTTTCAATTTTTTTTATTTTTTATTGTTTGATTAATAGTTAACCTAAATATTCTAACAATTATTAATTTATAAACGTATATTTATAACCGTTATGTACAAGTTTTATCTAATAGACTTTTCTAAGTTCCTATAAAAAATCTATATTGTTATGTATACAAATTTTTAGTTTATATGATTAATTATTTTTATTCATTTATTTATTTTTGTATTTTAACTTACGTGATTAAATTTTTCAAGTTCAATAGATTAAATTTAAGAACCAAGTCTTCAGAATTTCCTAACAAGTATAACAATGGCTTGAAATTTTTATTTTAAATTTAGATTAGTCATTATTGATTGGTATTAGTATCTATTATGTGTTTATAATCCTAGTAATTCATCTTTAGATTATTATTTTGTACCAATAAGTTTTGTTAATAGACTATATCTTACAAGCTTTGAAATTTAGACCTACTTCTAATTATATCTTGAACTATCAGTTCAAGATACAAATCTCGTTTTTGGTATCTATTAAGGCCAAGGAAATTTTTCATTTAGGTTTTCAAACTAAGATTGAGTTTATTACAACTCATAGGTCTATTCTAAGGTTTTTGTTGAATAATATATTTGATATTAGTTTTACATTTGTTGGTTTGTTCATTTTCGAGTTATGAAAATTATTGAATGTTATATTGGCAACTCAGGATTTTAATTTCTAAATTCTCTAAATCTTTTAATTAGAATATTAGTGTAATTTAAATATTTATTCAAAATCTAGATTTTTATATATCAATCTATTTGTGTTCTTATCGTATCTTTTGTATTTATATTGATTTATCTTTAGTTTATATTTTTAACTTATAGGTTCTAAAAATTAATCGCCCATTATTGTAATTAGCTATGATTTCTTGTTCGACTATTAATCATTTTATCAAATATTATGTTTTACTATATAGGAGTTATCCATACTAATTTGTTAATAACATCATATTTTATCTAGGCTACTTAATAGTGTTAAAATATTAAAAATAGTTTGAACACTATTATTTCATTATTTAAGAAGTATAGGGTTTATTTCCTAAGTATTGAACTTAAGGAAAAAGGATTCAGGAATTTATATTAACGATTGGTTTATCGTTGTTTTATAAATTATTTAAGATCATAGAAGTTACAGTTAATATTTCGAAAATTTTTATTGGTAGAGATTCTAATCTTTCTAACTATAATCAAATTCATTCATACTTTAACATTTTTAAATCGAGAAAAATTTGGAGTGATTTTGACTACTTGTTCCACATATTCTATATAATTATATATTACATTTTTAGTATTTGTTAAAATTAGATTACGTAAAATTAGCGGGATTACACCCTAGCGCATTCCCCTCCCCATCAGAATCCCTTGACCACAAGGGAAGGTTAGGAAATCTTAACGGCATGTCCTGATAAAATTCCCAAGTTGGTCACTGATGCTTTTGTCTTTCCATAAGATAAGCACCATTGTTTCTGCCTTGTTCCCTCGTTTGATCATTTTCCTTTCTAATATGGCGTTGGGTTCTAATGCTTCTTGTTGATTTGTTGCAGGTAATTTAGAGGAGATGTCAGATCTGGGACCATGGTATCGTTTGAGTTGGGAGACGTGGAACGTAAGGTAGATGTCGGCCTCGGGGGTAACCCTGATTGGTAAGCCACTACGCCAATTCATTCTAGTATCTTGTAGGGGCCATAATATTTAGCTGATAACTTGTTATATCTTGTTGTTCGGAGAGATCCTTGCAGATAGGGTTGTAGCTTGAGTAGGATCAAGTCCCCTACGTTAAACTCCCTATCGCTCCATGTTTTGTCTTCGATCTGCTTCATTCTGTGTTAAGCCCTCTTTAAGTGAAATTTCAACAATTTCAATTGATCTTCCCTATTAGAAAGTAGTCGGTCAATAGCTTCAACCCTAGAGTCACCAGGTATATAGGGAAGGTGTAATGGTGGTGGGTAACCATATAATGCTTCGAATGGAGCGATTTTGGAGCTATTATGGTAGTTAGAGTTATACCACCATTTTGCTAGGGAAAGAAATTGAGCCCACTTGTTAGGAGCTTCTCTAGTAACACACCTTAGGTAGGTTTCAAGGCATTTATTAACCACTTCGGTTTGACCATCAGTTTGGGGGTGGTAAGCTGTGGAAATGTTCAGCTTCACTCCTTGCAATTTGAAAAACTCTTTCAAAAATATACTGACAAAAAGTGGATCCCTATCAGCGGTAATGGATTTAGGAATTTCGTGCAGCTTGTAGATGTTGTCTAGTAACACCTAAGCCATTGTAGATGCTGTGTACGGATGGAAGAGAGCAATAAAGTGACTATATTTACTTAGTCTATCCACCACTACCAAATCACTTCCTTCCCATTGGATTTAGGTAATCCTTCGATGAAATCCATGCTTATATCCTGCCAGCACTCATTAAGAATTCTCAAAAGGCTCAAAGTCCTGGGGTTGCTATAGTTTCGTACTTGTAGCGTTGGCAAATATCGCATTTCCTTACAAACTGCCTTATGTGTCTCTCCAATTTAGGCCAATATAACACTATTGACATCCTCTTATAAGTTGCATTAGCACCTAAATGTCCTCCTAGAGGTCCGCCATGGTAGAGTTGTAGCAACTTGGTTCTCAAAGCTGCTGAAGAACTCACCACCACTCTCCTTTTGCATCGTAGGATGTTGTCTTCATAAGAGTAATGGCCCCCATCTGTCCCTCCTTTAAAAGTTGGATTTTCAGCTTATAATCAGCATCCAAATTCCAGCTGTTTCTAATTTCCTCCAATAGGTCAAGTGCAAAAGTTTGTACCACCATGTGACTGAGAGCAATTGGATTCCTGCGAGATAATGAATCAGTAGCAACGTTAGATTGACCAGATTTGTACTCAATTGTATAATCGAGTCCTAGTAATTTGGTGAGCCATTTTTGTTGGCTAGAGGTCATCAAATGTTGTTCAAGAAGGTACTTGAGACTTTGATGATCAGTTTTGATCATAAAGTGTCTGCCCAAAAGGTAGTGCCTCCATTTGTCAATGGCATGCACTAAAGCCATTAATTCACGCTCATATACTGGTAAACCATGGTTTTTGGGAGCTAATGATTTACTCATGAATGCAATGGGATGTTTTTCCTGCATCAGAACAGCCCCAATACCATTGCCACTTGCATCAATCTCTATCACAAAAAGCTTTGTGTAATCTGTTAACAAAAAACTGGAGATTTGATGAAAGCGCTTTTAAGTTGATCAAAAGTTGATTGTGCCTCCAAACTCCATTGGAATTGGTCTTTTTTTAGTAGTTGAGTTAGAGGCTTAGCAATCAAACCAAAACCCTTTATAAACCTCTTGTAAGACCCAGCTAGTCCAAGAAATCCCTCAATTGTTTAAGGTTTTTCGGTACTGGCCATTGAGCCACAGCCTCTACCTTCCTAGGATCCTTAGCTACACCATGTTTAGATATGATGTGCCCTAAGTAATCGATCTGTGGGACACCAAATACACACTTGGAAACGTTTAAGGAATAACTGTTCCCTCCTTAGTACTAGGAATACTTCCCTCAAGTGTTCTATATGCATTTCAATACTAGTACTATATACTAATATATCATCAAAGAACACTAGTACAAATCTTCGCAAATAAGGCCTGAAAATAGAGTTCATAAGCCCTGGAATGTTGATGGGGCATTAGTCAAGCCAAATGGCATGACTAAGAACTCATAATGGCCTTCATGAGTGCGGAAGGCTGTCTTGTAAACATCTTTAGGGTGCGTTAGGATCTGGTGGTACCCAGATCGAAGGTCTAGCTTGCTGAAATGGGTTGCACCATGGAGTTCATCAAACAAATCGTCAATAATAGGGATAGGAAAACGATCCTTTATCGTTTGTTTGTTCAGATCCCTAAAGTCCACGCACATTCTCCAAGTGTTATCTTTTTTCTTGACTAAGACCACTGGAGATGCAAATGGACTATGACTGGGTTTAATAATTCCACTCATCATCGTCTCCTTAACCATCTCCTCCAACACTGTCTTCTATAGAGCGGAATACCTATAGGCCTTAAGTTGATTGGATTATTTCCCTCTTGTAAATGAATCCTGTGGTTACAAGATTTGCTAGGTGGTAATCCACGTGGTTCATCAAATATATCGTTAAACTCCTCTAAAAGATCCCAGAGTTGGGGAGCCAGCTTTTTAGGTTGGTCTAGGACTTCTTGGCTCACCCCTTTAGCCATCCAACAATGCAATCCCACTTACCTGTAACATGACTCAAGATTTGAGTCAACTCTTGTCCTGAAATATTGTGGATAGCCTCTCGCTCGCCTACTAGACACAATGAATGCCCTTCCACTCAAACTCCATCACATGTTGCTTAAAATTCCAGCTTACAGTACCAAGTTTCATCAACCATGGCATCCCAAGAATCAAATCACATGATTTTAATGTCAGGGTGTAGAAATCATATTCGAACCCCACTCCATCCATTTCCAAACAAAACTGCTTAACAGCATTGGTACTAAATATGGTAGTACCATTAGCTAGAATTACAGGAATAGGTTCTAAGGATGACAAAACACAATATAATTCCACCACCAAACGCTCATCAATGAAGTTGGACGAGCTACCCGTATTAATGAGGATATTCAGGAGTTGATTTTTAAATTTTCCCCTAACTTTCATACTAGGCTCATTAGGCTCATAGGCTCTCCTTCCCCATCAATTGCACACAATGTCAGTTGACATAGCTTAGCCTTCAATTCATCCATAGGGTCAACATTTCCCGTCTCCATTCCAGTCATCTCATCTCAATCAACCACTAACAGACTCAATCGCTTACTCTTACAACGGTGTCCTGGACCAAACGGTTCATCACACCGGAAACATTGTTTCTTACGCTGCTTCTCTTCAAGTTCTTCGGAGTCAATCGTTTGGTTATTCTGTTATCTAGAAAATGGGTTCTACGGATGGTGTTTGGTAGGTCAGTGTTTGGACTTTGATTAGTGGCTAGTTTGATGGAAGTGGGTTGATTAGTGTATGTCTTTGGTAATAGGCTATAGTGTATTTGGAATTGGGTGTGAAGGTACTAGTAGGAGTTTTGTAAGATTTAAGGTTCTGTTTGGATGATGAATTTGTGGCTTCCTGCAGTTTGGCAAGTGTGTAAGCTTGGGTAAGTGTTTGTGGTTGGAACAACCTAATTGGGTACTAAAGTTCGGGTTTTAGGCCACTAAGGTAACAACTGACAAGATATGACTCAGACAATTGCACTTAGGTTGACAAGTCTAGAAACTCATCATTGTAGTCTTGTAATGATCCTATATGTTTAATTCTTTTAAGTCAGACATAGGATCCTCAAATCCCTTCTCATTAACCTAGCATTCAAACTTTTGTAATTTCTTCCCAAGTTAAGGGGTTTATATCATTCTAGCTTTAGCATAGGCACTATACCATTCATAAGGTTTGGTATCCAAATGCATAGTTGCAATTTTCATCTTAAGACAATCAGGAGTTTCATCCAAAGTGAAAAATTGCTCTACCTTAGAAACCCAACTTCTAAACCCATCTCCATCAAACACAGGAAATTCAATTTTAGTGTTTCTAGTTGGTACCTGATAAGTGCCCTGAACACTAATGTGTTTGTCATTAGACCCGCTTGCTGTTAGGGTCTTATTGTCAGCTGCTATCGCCTTGGAGGGTTCTTCCTTAGTTGATGACTTGCCATGTAGTTGCTATTGTAGTGCATCGATGGTTTGATTCTACTTTTCTATCATTGCTTGTTGTCTTTGGAAATTTTCGAAAAATAACTTGATCCTGTTTTCATGTTTTTCAGATTGCTCTTGGAGAATCTTCTCCTGCCGCTCCACTTACTCCTTCATCACCCCTTTCAATGCTTCCTCAATTTTCTTCAATTCCCTGGTTTCCATGGAAGTTGCGCTCTAATTCCAGTTGCAATGCGGTAACATGGATGTAAATGTGAAGACAAAATTTAGTAGAGTAAAATGAATGTATGCTGAATGCAAGTAACAGGACAATAATGTTTTTGTATTAATTTTCCTGATAATTCGTTTTACATTGAGGATGTATATATATATATTATATATCTATAACAATCATAACTAATTTTCTCCTACTGATACCTAAATACATGTGCAAGAATCTGCCAACTAATGAACTGGTTATAACAGAATTCCAGCAATGAAATACATGTAGTCTAATATTTTAGTAAAATCTGTATGGGCTGTGAATGCTGTTATATTTTTGAGCCCATGGATTTATTATGATGCATCTCAACCATAGGTCCACTTCAGTCCTTCTTCGGCCCAAGCCCATTCCAGTTAGCTTTTCCTAGCTTCACTTCTTTAGACATGACAGCTTCCAACTCTTCTTCATACTTCACTTTGCCCTCTTCTTCCAATTCCTTTTGTTCCATCCCCACACACATAAACCCTAGCACATAGTTATGCCTGTGATGCCCTTTGCCGTCTTGTATGCCATATCTTTCAAGAAAAATACTAAAGGTGATCTTTAAATGAGCTAGTTAAGTTTTCTGCATGATTTACAGCCTCTTGTTCATGATTTACAAATTTCCTAATTCACTAGCTCTAGAACATTAAAATTTGATAAATTAACAACACGAAAGATAGTTGTATTTTCAATTAAAAACATGCAGTCATGCTAAAGTTTATGACGTGTTATTGTACACCTCAAATAAGTATAAGAAGGTATTTATAATTAAGGTTAAAATTTAGTGTTAGTTGCAACCTTTAAGATTATCTGCTAATTTATCACAACTTAGGAAGTATTTTATAATATGTCAAACTTTAAGAATATATCTACACTAAAGTCAAAGTCCGATCCTCCCCTAAAACTTTTTTCCTTTCCATCTTTTTTTTTTCTATTTTAGTTGTTAAATATTCTATTAAGATTAATCAGCTTACGCGATTCTTTCTTTCCAAGAAACATAGAAGCCATATTCTCTTGGATCTCAAAAGTGCAAAAGCAAAAAAAGGATGATTATAGCAATCCAGTAAATATGTCATGTCATTTTAGGAATAAATATGTGCAATGACAATAAAACAAACTCATGTATCAATTTTTCTATGATATACTATTGATTAGACTTCTCCTCGGTAGGGCAGTTCTAAAATATGACCTATCCCACTAGATCCGGGTCCTAAAATTTAAGACCTTTAATCACTCTGATTTGATGGCGAGGCAACTAGGACCCATCGATTGATGAAGTGGGTCCATTCAGATCTGTCAATTTTTTAAATTAAATAAAAATTGGAAGGAAAAGAATTATAAATTTGAAAATCAAATGGACCTCTTTTTGGAAAAGATGACAAGTTATCACTATTCCTCACTTTTACTTTTTCCCTTAGAAGTATGTGGATGTCTTCATGATTTGCAAATTGCCATTTGATTTTGTTGTGGCTTTTTTCTTGGACCCTTTAGAACTAGTAAGTGCCTTTAGAGAGTATGAATTGTCTCAGTAAGGCGAGTCCAAAACTGGACCCACTGTTGCTGGGACTCGATCTAGAGAGATGTCTACTATTGATTGAGCATGTACAACCCCAAGACTTTTACGACGGTATTACATAACTTGTTGATTTAGTTAGGACATTGGTATTGCAATGTTATATTGAACTATCCCGAATTTTTATAAGGTTTAATTAAGATAATAACAATATATATGGAATTATAGGTAAATTTTAAACCATTAATTTTCGAAACATGGTTTATGACAAATGACAATATTTCTAAATAATTTCATTAACAAGAATTTATTTAATCAATAAATATTGACTACTATAATTATAATTGACTAAATATTTAAAGTGTTAAGTATAACAACTGATTTAATAGAATTATAAGTTAAGTTAATTAAATTATAAGCTACGTTGTACATGACAAGCTAAGGGTATTTCAGTAATTGACTTAATTTATTAATTACATCACTTTGCATATTCTTGATTTTCTCTCTCCTCTCATGTCTCTTCTTTAGCAAGTTTCCCAAACCTTTTCTACTCTTTTATCTTCTATAAATTACTTCTTTCTCTAACTTGTTGAATAAGTTACACTCTCTCAAACTTATTCCACAAGATACCCTCTCTCAATTTTCTTTTGCAAGTTATTCTTTCTCTCTCTAAAAATCCAAACATGATATCTACTTCTCTCTCTAGAATTTTACATCTAATCTAACCACAAAACGAGGAAAAATAAATTGAAGAACAAGATAAGGTTGGGAAAGGGTAGAAGCTTCCACAACTTGTATGCAAAAGTAGAAATAGTAATAGATTAAATTTTTGTTTGTTTTGTTGTCCTTTAAATTAGTAAATTCTAATTTCAATGAAGATTTTGCATATATATTTGATATGTGATGAACATTCATAGATTTGAGTGTTAGGGTATTAGATTTTTGTTTTAATTTGATTTTGATGATTAGTGTGTATATGTATATATGAATATGTATTGGATCAATGCATGCAAGTATGAAGACGATCTTGATATAAGTTGATGGATAAATTAATATTGAATACGAAAGAGCATGTATAATATATAGTGCTAGAATTGTATGAATAAATACATAATTTTTAATTTTATTTTTCAATTACAAGCAATGATTGTGTTAATATGATTAATTGAATTATAGATTTGGATTGAAACAATAATGTGATGAAAATATATGATTGATGTGTATAATTGATGTTGATTTAATATTAAATTTATAATTATAGGTATAGAACATGTATATGTTGAATGATGTAAAAGAATATATGTGTATCTGTGATATGAATTAAATAATGTTTGATTCATAATGATGTGAGAGTTAAAATGGTTTGTACTTGAGTTTGAGTTTTTGGAAAATTCTAGAAAGTAGTTTAAATATTCATAAAGATTTTCAAATATTCAACCTCATATTTAAGGTGATTTTCATGAAAGTTCAAGCTAGAAGTTCACCATAAAATATGTTTTTCGTCAATTTTTAGATTTTGATTATTTTTGAAAGTTTATAACTCATAGATTAGCATGAAATCAATATCATAAATATAAGGTTTTAAATTTAGAATTAAAGATTTCAATAAAAAATGGTATGAACTTGTCACGCCCCAATGGTACTCTAGTAGTAGTATACAATCCACATATGTATACTATTACAAGCTATACCTTCAGAGGTGACATATTTTCAAGCAACATGAACTTTTAGTTGCATCGATAAAAAATGATAAATATATGTAAGCCATAAATTAATAAAATTTATCATCACAAATCTTAAATAGCATAATATTACAGATCATTTACCTATTCCATACGTCTCCAAATACATAAACTGATATTTCAAATACTAAACTAATTTATAACTAGGAAATAAAAATAAACTACTTATCTCAATATCCCATATTCTTCAGCTTCTACATTTTTATTGTTACAAAAATCTAATATTTCTGATATCATGCTGCTACTTGTCAGCAGTGTAGGCATGCAAAGCATCTTGCTAGAAATTCCATTTCTATTTGATATAATATAAAAGTCTATATCTTTTAATTTATAAACTTAATTTGTCTACCCAGGTTCTACCCCATCTCACTATTTGGTAGGTCCATCTTATCTTTGACAGCCTAATGCTCTGATATCACTTCTATAGCGACCCTAGAGGAGGCCTAGTAGGATTGCCTTAAATCGCCATATCACATATGCACCAACAACATGAAGATTGCCTTGCAAGTTAGAGTCTACAATACTCTAATTAATTATCTTCTCATTGTATTATACATATATAAATTTAATATGAAAATAATTTATTGGATATAGAAAATTCCACAAATCATAAAGATCGCAGAGAATTGATATTCTACCAAACGACAAGATAAAGTAAACCTAGGTTTAACACAATACATCAACTAGGTTTGAGTTTAGAAAAAGACAACATTTTTATGTTTATTCTCTCAACTAAGTTTATTCCCCTAAATTTACAATCATCTATCTATCTTGTGAAGTTTGATCCTTGGTGTACTCTTGTCACATCTCTACGGGGTACCCTAAACGTGACATCCCATCATATATAATATTAAAACTTAAGAATGGCTACCTTAGTCACTCGAATGCTTCCATATCAGTACAAGGCGAATATTCTCATCAAATGGAGACCGATAGAGTGATGCATTTTAAGATATTGGCAGCAGAACATGCAAAATAACACTTAACATATTTCATTGAAATATAAAGTCTTACAATTTCTAAGGAACATTCCCCTGATAATTACCATAGCAACATAGTCTTAATATGAAGATTAACTAAAGCTAAAAAATTTTAAAGGAAATCTAGCCTAAGACTTCAAAACAGAATTCCTCCAAAAGCTTCCCAAATTTAAGATTCTACCTAGATGATTAAGATGGTCTCGAGTGCAAAATAACGATCCTGCAATATCAAAAGTCTATAAGGGTATAAGCATAACTTAGCTTAGTGAGATATTCACTACGCAAAAGTACTCATAACAAGCATTCAACCAAGTTCATTAAATAAGCATATGAAATGCAATAACCATATGATCAAACAGTATATACGACTATCCGGTTTTGCATGTATGATGGATTTACCCCTCCATCGGTGGTTAGTGAATGATTTGAACTGGGCCCTAAACGACCTCCTTAAAATTGCGCGCATCTTGGTGTTCCAACGAACCGTACTACTAATCCCCGCGCTTTCCATACCCAAAGCGATCAATCCGGCTCAACTACAACTCGAAGCCATATTCCCCGAATGTCTTAAATCCTCAAGATGTAGCTAGGCAGCTTAACTTTCCAGTCCCATGTTGAGGAGTAGAAGTAAATTTCGAAAGTATGTTCTAAGTGATATACATGAACAATTTATTATATGGGGATTTCAATATGACATTAATTCATTTAAAGCGATCAAACAATAATTGCACACATAGCAATGCATACATAGAAACAATTATATCAATCACAGATCAGGTTCCGATATACTTATCGTTCGTTGATCGCACGTAACCATTCACATACATAATTCCCATGTTATCCCACATGCATATCAATTTTATCTTTTCCTAACATCTAGTGCTCTATTCTACAAGCACATGCGTGAATACATAAACGTAAAAGAAACTCACTCGTCCATAATGATCTTTTATGAATCGAAGTAATCCTCAAAGAAGAGAAGATCTTAGTCCTCGACACATAAACAAAAGAAATACTCGAAATGAGTATTTCATCCAAGGTCTATTCAAAATCTTTAATTCTATCTTATTGAATTCGTTAAAATTTGTATGAATGGAAATTCCAACTTAAAATGGCCATAACTTGCTCATTTTAGTTTGGAATTTGGCATATTATATATTGATTTCTACCTACTCGAAAAGATCTACCCATTTCTAAGGTTATTACTATCAAAAGAAGTCATTTGGGTCTCAAAATACTGACGTATAGAATTGTTACGAAAATTCCAAATTTCAAAACTTAAGTTTTCAAACTTTTCTCTATTCAAGGATTCTTGTACAAAAATATAGCTATTTGTATGGTTGAAAAATCCTTTGAATATATATATATAAATATAGACTCAAATTATATGCATGAATTTAGTGGTGTTGTCTTAACAATGATTTTTGTAAAACAATGTATCTTTAAAAGTGAGAAAATATTAAGACTTGAAAAATTCCTTTTTAGTTTTGTTGGGAAAATTTCTTTAATTATTATAAGTAAATATTTCCTGTTTTTAACTTTGTCTATCTTTTGAAAACAATTCATATTTTCAAAAATAATTTTATTTCTACAACTTCGTTTTTTTAGAGTTAAAAATGTAGTTCTAAATGTTTTCTTGATAGTGATAAAACTTTCTCAAAGTTCACTTGCTCTTAGTTTTTCCGAAAGTTAGTTCCATTTTAAAATAATAGTGTTCTTCTAAACTTATTCCCTAAGTAACTTAGTTTATTACATTGTTTGTGATTGTAGTTTAGTTGCATTATAATACAAGAATAATAATGATGAACTCGTGTGTATATGGGTTATGGGTTTTGCTTGCTGTTTGAAATTATTTGTTTGACAAATAATATTAACTAAAAGTGATAATGGATGACTTGTGAATTTACTGTATGTGAAGCATGTTGAGTGTCTGAATGAAGTTTGAACACTTATAACTTGACTAAAAATAATCGGAATCATAAGTGAAATCATACATGCATTGCATAATTTGCACATACTGCATTATGATTATGTGATAGCCTACTATGTGTTAGAATTTCGGTTATCTGGTAATACTTGGTTTTTCTAGGCAAAAGGCTAGTAGTTTTACTCAAGTCTACCTTTGTTCTGTCGGTTCCATGGGAACTAAGTGGTAATTAAGGATGCCGCCCATGGTAACACTGTGAAATGTCTAACACTTAGTGGAGTTTCTAAGGCTTAAAATAGGAAATGAGTGTTTAAAACAACATTAACATAAAGAGATAATAATTGTGAGGATTGTGACTTTCCTATGTACTTAGTTCTCCTGGGTAGGTGATTCATAGATCAATTTTCCTTCAACCTCGATGAGAGGGTGTAAATCTCCATCCTGTTTGGATTCCAGTTTGTCCATGCTCGTAATTGTTCATGTGTTTGATTGATGCATTACATATGATTAATAATAACTTACTTGTTGTGTGATAAGTTCTGGTTATTCACTGAGCCATGGTTTATGCTCACACTCCTACAGTCCATACAGGATGACACTTAAGCCTTGGTTGGTGGCTTCTAGGAGCTTAGAGCCAGAATGTTTCTAAAGCTGGAAGAGTCTTGGAAACAGGGAGAGTAGTTTCATTATTTATATGTATTAATTGGTGTTAGTACATCAATTTTATTATTTGAGAACTTAAAAAGTTTTATGGTTTGCAATAGTTATTATTCAGACAATAAGACTTAATTATGATATTATGGTTTTATTTACTTTCATCATTTCATATTATGCAACCATAAAGATCCTATTTTGTTAAACTCATGTCATTTTCCAAAGTAGTTCTAGTAATAATACGTGTATTTGATATTATCTGGGTTAGGTTGTATCGTATTATATATATTACTACTAGGTACTATTAGGGTGTGACATTTAGCTTACCGATTGGCTTTACCCACAAATCTGTCTGGTATACATAACGTGTTTCATGTATCGGTTCGGAGAAAATATGTATCTGATCCAGATAAAGTGGTTGAGTTAGATCCAATTCCATTGAAGGAGAACTTGACATATGAAAAATAACTTGTTCGAATAATGGATAGTAAAGTACAGACTCTTAGAAACAAGGAAATCGGATATGTTAAGATTTTATGGGACCCTCGAACAGAAGAGATGACTTGGGAATTAGAAGATGAAGTTCGGAAGAATTACCCTAATCTGTTTGAACCATCAAATACGTATCAAGCTTTGAGGACAAAGCTTATTTTAAGGGGGGGAGGATGTAAACCCCAAAATTTTTCATAATAGTATACGATAATAAAATAGAAAACGTAAATTAGATAGTGAATTTTGAACCCGATAAAAATCCTATAATAGATCTATGAGTTGTAATAAATTCATTCTTAGTTTGAAAAACCCGAATAAAAATTTCCTCTACCTTAAAAGATACCAAAAAGGAGATTTCATATCTTAAACTGATAATTCAAGATATAATTAGAAGTAGCTCTAAATTTCAAAACCGATAAGACACAGTTTATTAATAGAGCTTATCGGTATAAGAAAATAATCCAAAGATGAATTACTAAAATTATAAATACATAATAGATACTAATACCGACCAATAATTATTAATCTAGATCTAAAATTAAAATTCCAAACCCACTGTTATACTTGTTAGAAAATTCTGAATTTATTAGGACTTGGTTCCTAATTTAATTCATTGAATTTGAAAAATTTAATTGTGTAAGTTAAAATACTAAAAATAATTAATCGTGTAAACTATAAACTAAAAATTTGTATATATAAATAATCTAGAGTATTTGTAGTAACTTAGATAATTTTATCTCGATAAACTTATTCGTAAGGGTTATAGATATACGTTTATAATATTAATATTAGTAAAAATATTTTAATTATTTACTATTAAACAACTAATAAACAAGTAAAAAAATGAAAATCGAATGCTGAAGGCAAACCACGGAAATGGAAATCACGGAGGCAGCCATTTGTTTTCATGTTGTAGCACCTAGAACAAGTTTGGCAGCAACAATTTGGATTCCCAACTGAAGCCCACCAACCTTCACGAATAGATCAATTCTTGGATGGAAAACAGAGCACCCACGTACAGCAAGTAGCAGCAGAATATGGTTTTCTCGGCTACAGCATGACCAATGGTCATCCAACTTTGCTCCGAATTTAACAACAATTTCAACTTGAAAAAGACATCCCAACCAACCTAAAAGCTACACCTCTAACCACATTTAATATACAAGAATTTTAGACCAAATGAAAGAGAAAAACAGCTGCAATTTGGAGTGGAATTCTCATGATCAGCAGCAGTAAAAGAACTCCTCTGCTATAGAATTCTGAATTTTTTGTCCAACTTTGATCCGCAATTTGAGCTATAAAATCCAAAGGAAATTGACCTATAATCCAACCACAACACTCCACATATGATCAACAATAAATGACAAGAACTTCAGCTCAAATAAACAACCAAAACAACTCCAAATGTTCTTGCAAAATCAGATCCAACAAGCTGCAGCAGGGGAAAATTAAAACCAAAATGCAGCAGTACACATATCCAATTTGAGGTCCGATTTTTGTAGGATTCCTAGGCTCATTTGAGCTGATATTTTTGACTAATTAAACACCAATAGAAGACCTTCAAATGGACACTTCAAACACCAACAGTTAATTAAAAATCGAATATAGAAATCTATCCAAAAACTCAAGAAAAACTATTTTAGAAAATTTCAACTTTTTCAGCTTCAGATTCCATCGATTTTTGACTCGATTTTCAAACAAGTGGAGCTCCTAATTTACACATATAAATGACATTAATTAACTACCAAACAAACATAATTAATGCCCCTCAAAGTTAGCCACAAATCTATCAAAACAAAGTCCAAATTTGTAATCCAAAGTTGCCAAATTCGTATGGAAATTTCCAGCTGCAAGTTTGAGTCATTTTTAAGCCCAAAACACTTTCTTTAGCTTCCAAAATTTAGTCTAACCTTAGTACATATATATAAGCTTAAGTTAGCTACAAATTTAGCTCACAACTCCCACACAATCCTCCCAAAAAACAGCTACAAAAGGAAGTGCATCCAGCCCTTTCTTTTTCTTTTCCTTCGCAACATCTCCACTTAGATAGCTTAGAAATCTTTGTAAGACAAAACATAAACCTCTAGCTTACTTCCCATATTTTATCTATACACCAAGCACATTAAGAACATCAATTCCTCCTCTCCAACAACATATAAAACCAAGTTAAAAAGTCTTGGTTACCATAAGATGCCAAGTGGGAACCTAGCTTAACAAGGTAAGAATACTTGTTAAAACTAGTAAACTTTCATTATAGTTAATGTAGTTAACTTATAATTTAGTTAGGAACTTATCATCTAACCTTTGATATAGGTTTGATTCTTGATTAGAAAGGGAGTTGGAAAACCTTTTCCAATCTAAGCCAAGGTAAATTCTAAACTATCAACATATCCTTATTATACTTGTGTATAGACATTAGGATGAATTATTTAGCATTGAAGATATGTGGTTGGAAGAAGTTGTTAATCCATTGATGAATTCAAGTAGGTGGATTGTTGATGTATTAGAATTGTTTAGATATTGTTGACTAAGGAAGACAACAACTTAGAAATATTATAAATATGTAATAGTAAATTCGGATTTAGGAATGACGTGGACAAAACAAGACTCAAATTTCATCTAAACTAGTCTAAACTCATATCTAATGCTTCTAAGACCCTATATGAAGATAAAACTTGATAAAACAAGCTTTAAAAGCATGATTAAGAGTTCTACATTACAAGAAAAATATCATGAACAAGTTAATAGAAATTACACATATTAATACCTCTATAAGTTATGAATGAGCTTAGGATATGAATGAAGGTTTAAATGTTAAAATGAGATCCTCTAAAATAATATACAATCGAAAGTAACCTAATAGAACTAAACATTAGATATTCTTTTCTATCAGAATCAATACCTTAAGAAATCGATATTATATAAAAATAATATCAAATACCGACATAGGACACTTAAGCACTCATAGGAATTTAATATTCTATTTATAAATATTATTGATAAATATTTTCATCTCAATAGGTAATTTCGATACTGTTGAGGATTTCCTAGTTGATTACTACGACTGATCAATATGAGCAGGTGAGTAACTCAGACTTATTACATTGTTTGTGATTGTAGTTTATTTGCATTATAATACAAGATTAATAATGATGAACTTGTGTGTATATGGGGTTTGGGTTTTGCTTGCTGTTTGGGATTATTGGATTGATAAATAATATTAAATAAAAGTGATAATGGATTACTTGTGAATTTACTGTATTTGAAGCATGTTGAGTGTCTGAATGAAGTTTGAACACTATAACCTGACTAAAAATTATCGGAATCATAAGTAAAATGATACATGCATTGCATAAATTGCACACACTACATTATAATTATGTGATAGCCTACTACGTATTAGAATTTTGGTTCTTTGGTAATACTTGGTTTTTCTAGGCAAGAGGCTAGTAGTTCTACTCAAGTTTACCTTTGTTCTGTCAGTTCCATGAGAACAAACTGGTAATGAAGGACGCCGCCCATGGTATCACTGTGAAATGTCTAACACTTAGTGGAGTTTCTAAGGCTTAAAACAGGAAATGAGTGTTTAAAACAACATTAACATAAAGAGATAATAATTGCGAGGATTGTGACTTTCCTGTGTACTTAGTTCTCCTGGGTAGGTATTCATAGATTTGTTTTCCTTCAACCCCGATGAGAGGGCGTAAATCTCCATCCTGTTTGGATTCCAGATTGTCCAAGCTTGTAAACATATGTTTGATAATAACTTACTTGTTGTGTGATAAGTTTTGGTTATTCACTGAGCTCGTGGTTTATGCTCACACTCCTACAGTCCTTACAGGATGACACTTAAGTTTTGGTTGGTGGCTTCTAGGAGCTTAGAGCTGATATGTTTCTAAAGCTGGAAGAGTCTTGGAAACAGGGAGAGTAGTTTCATTATTTATATGTATTAATTGCTGTTAGTACGTCAATTTTATTATCTGAGAACTTAGAAAGTTTTATGGTTTGTAATAGTTATTATTCAGACAGTAAGACTTATTTATGGTATTGTGGTTTTATTTGCTTTCATCATTTCTTATCACGCAACCAAAAAGTCCTGTTTTGTTAAACTCATGTCATTTTCCAAAGTAGTTCTAGTAATAATATGTGTATTTGATGTTGTCTGGGTTACCAGGCTGTATCATATTATATGTATTACTACTAGGGTACTATTGGGGAGTGACAGATTTAGTTGGTATCAGAGCTGTGGTTGCAAGTATAAGAAAAAGATGAAATTAAACAAAATCATAATTAGTATGCATAGAAGTAGTTATAGAACCCATTTAAGACTGGTAGGGGTAGATTTAGGTAGAATTAAGAACCAAAAATAAGATCTGTATGATTATTATTAGTCATGCAAATTTTATTTGTGATGTAGGTTAATTCAGCAACCTATTATGTTAAGTGGTTGGTTTTCAGTATGCAACCTTCAAAACTTTAACTGATTACAGCAAAGACTGAGGATCTTGGTGGAAGACCTAGCATCGGTAGGCAATCTTAAATCATTGGATCAGATTTTGAGCAAATGGAGACATGGATTGATGCCACTCTTTAGAGATTGGCTGTTTCTGATGGAGAAAGCACACCCAAATCCAGGTTCTACTATTGAATTAATTTATAGGTTTGAAAGATTTGTCGGTAGGAATGGTGGAGCGATAGAAATAGATAATGTAGTGTTCATAGTATCAGTGAATTCCAGGAGGCCGACCCTTCCAGATTTCAGATATGGGAGTATATTAGCAAAGGTTGGATATATGCTCATGATTTTAGGAGGATCACATTAGTGTATGTACGCTGATCTGTGCACTAATGAGCGATGATGTATCATCTTAGTAATTACAAGTTTCCTAAGGAGGTATTACAGAGTCGACCAAATATTATACGACAGTTGAGCTAGATGCCTAGAGTCCTTGTGGTTTCTGTGACACTTTTTCTCATAAGATCACTCAGGATACTGTATTACCAGTTAAAGAATGGGGAAGGAGGTCAAATAAAAGAAGTGTAGCCAATATTGATTTGGAAGAAAATACTAACAGGGCAAAGAAGACTAGGACAAGGAGTAGTGTGCTAGTTCCACAAGAATTAGAATTCTTGGATTCCACACATAGTACCTTTAGCAAATATAATACATGTAAAGGAATGCCACATGGAGGTTGGATATGTGGTGAGGATGTAGTGCTTGTATATGAGGTTAAGCAAGCTCTAAAGACACAAGGAGTACAGCTTGATGGGTCTGAGCTTAGTTTAGCTCCACCTGGACAGCATGTTGCGATCCATGAGTTGAGCAACAACGACTTAGTGATCAGGACAAGTACCCACAGTTGGATGCCCGAGATAAGGGCAAGAGACCACTTTACCCCAGCCCCTAGAGAGTTTAGTTGAGAGAATGCTATTTTATGTGTTGTAATTAGAGTAAATATGTATGACGTATGGTGATGTTCTTTTGATGATCTAGTAGTTAGATAGTTAGTGCAAATTTTGATGTTGTATATAAAGCACTAACTCTAGGAAGTCTTATATGATGTGATGTACTTAGTATTAGTTATGATAGTGCAATTTTTGATGTTGTACATATGACACTAATATGGAACACAAGTATGTTTTGATGTACATATATCTATGTTATCATGTGTGTATGTAAATGTGAGTAAAGTTAGTAAATAAAGTATGCTCATGTTATGAAAGTATCATGTGTATTTTAAAATATGAAAGATTTACACATGCATGAGATACTCCATGAAAAGTGCAGTAAGGAGCATAAATAACTTGAATATGAAATTGTTACAATAAATGAGACTTACCTTATTTAATATGTAATTTATGGTAGAGTGCCGGGAACGAGAGGTAGAAGGGGAAGACTTGCAAGAGTACAAATGAATCACCTAATAATGAACCAGCACCACAACCTAATCGTTTGGAGACTATTTTAAACAATTCAACAACATAACACCTTAATTTTACAAGCCTTGCAAGCTAGAAAAATACCACCGTAACACCACTTATGAGGCACCACCTATGCCTCAAGTTTCTGCTAGGAGAAATGAGGAACGCGTTGCATCGGTTCAACCACCTGTGGAAGAACCGAGAAATCAAGAATGACGTGTTGAATCTGCAGCTAAGGTGCAAGGACCACTTTGATATGATCGTGAATTGCCACCTCCATCACCATGGAGACCAGAAAGGAATTTGTTACCTGAATTTATAAAGTGTAACAAATACTTTGAGGGACTGCCGGGAAAACCGGAAGATTGGTTATCCCAGATTGAGCGTTCATTTGATGTGCTTCAGATACATGAAGCTCTTAAGGTACCATATGGAACCTACATGCTACGATTAAGGGAAAGAATATGGTGAGATTCGAAGCAAAGATGATTACCACATCCCATAACGTAGGGAGTTTTCAAACGAGAATTTCTAAAGGAATATTTTTCGGGCAGCTTGAAAGCAATGAATAGTACTGATTTAATGAATTTGACCCAAGGGAATAAGACGGTTGATGAGTATGAACATGAATTCAATCGACTTCTACAATTCATCCCGAACACATACAAAGACAGTAATGAATTAAAAAGGCAAACTTTTATGGCTGGATTGGAGCCCCACTTTCAAAGAAGGCTTGCTGAATTTGAGATCATTGATTTTACTGCTATGGTGGAGAAGGTGCGAGTGATAGAATGCGCTAGAAAATATGAAGTGGAAAGGTATAAGAAATAGGCGCAAACATTTGGAAACAGAATTCATGATAACATAGGAACAAGTACTACTCCTAAGAAAGGGAGATTCTTTAAGCCAATTGGAAATGCCAAAAGTGGAAATACCGAGAGAAGTAATGTTACCTGTTGGAAATGTAAGGGCACTCATTACCCAAGAGATTGCCTACATCTGCAACATAGATGTTTTTATTATGGTGAAAGTGGACATAATGTTGCTAAGTGTCCAAAACTAGCAAGTGCGACCTACTTTATCTGTAAGAAGGTCGGTCATATATCAACTTACTGTCCTCAAAGGGGTATTGAGAGGGTGGATCATCACAATCTAAAGGGG
This sequence comes from Combretum micranthum, assembly GCA_024138025.1. Classification (NCBI taxonomy): domain Eukaryota; kingdom Viridiplantae; phylum Streptophyta; class Magnoliopsida; order Myrtales; family Combretaceae; genus Combretum; species Combretum micranthum. Next base: position 557,523 of record JAMXBD010000479.1, on the reverse strand, counting down.
TTGTTGGAGCAAGGGATCAGAAATAAGGCAATGCTAATACTAGCAGGAATACTGGAACAGCTAGGATCTATGCTATGCACGGAACTCCAGCTGATGAGGAGGAGATAGAGGAGGATGATGTTGAAAACATATGGGATGAAGCTGATTTAGATGATACCGAGCTCATTGCAGGTTTGTTATTATGTTTAAGCAATAGTATGAGACACGAACACTTTAGATGCACAATAAATGCTTTTATAAGTCATAAATAACATGTAAATATAATTGATAAATAGGAACAATACAAGTGAAAGACCATTCAGTGTATGCTCTGTTTGATACCGACGCGACACATTCATTTATAGACACTATATTAGCCAAACAACTAGGTCTAACATGTGAAGCTATGAATAAAGGGTTAGGGATCAGTACACCCACAGGAGGCATGGTTGTGACTCGGGAGATAGTGAAAGAATGCCCGATACAGATTGGAGATCAAGGATCAATTGTTGATCTAATTGTAGTAGATTTGCACGAATATGAGGTTATTTTGGGAATGACCCGGTCGGCTACCACAAAACCTACGATCGATTATCGCCTCAAGACGATATCTTTTTTAAATTGTCAAGGAGAAAGAAAGGAGTACCAAGGAGAAATACTACGAGATAGTGGAGCCAAAATAACAATCATTGAAGTTGATGATGATGGCATTGAGAAGTTAGGCGAAATTATTTTAGGAGCTGTTGATGGAGAACCAGAGAAACCTGATATTCATACTATAAGAACTGTATGCGAATGAATATTCAGATGTATTCCCAGAGGAATTATCTGGGTTACCTCCACAAAGAGAATTGGAATTCTCCATTGATTTGATGCTTGGAACAAAACCAGTATCAAAAGCTCTGTATCGAATGGCACCTATAGAATTGAAGGAATTAAAAGTGCAATTATAGAAATTGATGGATAAAGGATTTATTAGACCCAGTGTATCTCCATGGGGAGCCCTGATATTGTTTGTTAAAAAGAAAGATGGTTCATTGAGACTCTATATTGATTATAGGGAATTGAATAGGGTAACCATCAAGAACAAGTATCTGTCACACCCCAAAGGGTACCCTAAATGCAACAGTCTGCCACACTCAATATTTAAACTCAAGTAAGACAACCTTAGTCTCTCCATGAGTTTGAACATCGGGTGTAAGGCTCACGTTCAACATATAGGGACCATACTTTGTTTCAAAATAGTTTAAGGAGACATACATAGCAACAAGAATGTAGATCATAATAGTTATATTTAGATTTATTCTGTTACATGATCTAAGGGGCATACCCCCGTAAAAAATGTTAAGAGTTCTCAAGCTCTCAAAGTCTCTTATATTATCCTTCAAATACCAAATTAGGAGACTCAAATAGAAGTCCATGCCTACGTCTAGGTCCCGGCCTCATAACAAAAAAACTCCTTAGAGTCCAAAGATGTACCTGATGATAGTGGTTCCTTGGAGATAGCCATAAATATTCATACTGCAATAGGAAACTATTGGGGTATAAGCTTACGAGCTTAGTGAGATTTCATTTCCAATAATTAGTACTTGACTATAGTATATCACAGACAAGTTATTAACATCCATATAAAATGCACAAGCATATGACTTTCTGGCAGTCATATGTGAATGGATTTACGCCCTCCATTCGGGATTGGGATGGTCCATAAGTCATGCAACCATAATTCTAATATTGAGTGGGGTGGTCCATAAGTCATGCAACCACAATTCCGATCTCTTTCTCTTAATTATACGACCTCTGTTCCATAAGTCATGCGACCACAATTCCGATCTCTTTCTCTTAATTATACAACCTCTGTTGTTATATTGTGGTACTTTTATGTGCCAACCCCACATCCGTTAACTTAAGCGATCTCACATCCTTAATGTTAACATAAGCCCTTTCGCCTATCCACTAATATACTTTTATCCCACCAAAAGTATATCAGCCAATGCAATGTGACCCACTACGTGATATGCATGTACAATTTATTATAATCATGGCATATGAATTAGGTAAGTTAAGAGTGATCATAGAGAATTTCAGACAATTCAAGTCTATACTAGTTCATACAATATTTTTACAACAAGTCGCGTTTCGATATACTTACATTCATTCAACCAAGATTAGAGCACAACTCATCTCACTTTTATCTTTCACTAATTCTAATGCTATTATGATTACAAGCACATACATGAGCACAATTATTTAAGGAATGAACTCACTTTGCCATGGCATGGAAATCCACTTAATCATAATTGTCCCCGGAAAGGTCTAGTCCATCTCCGAGTTTCCTAATCAAAAGAAATAATGCTAATGAGTATTTTTACGGAGTTTGAATAAACCTATAAATTCTATTCTATCAAGGTCGTCAAAATTCATCCAAGAGGAAATTCCAACTTAAAACGGTCATAACTTGGTCATTTTAACTCTGAATTTCGCATATTATATACCAATTTCTACCTATTCGACGAGAGCTACCTATTTCTAGAGTTATTTTCAACAAATGAGGTTGGTTGGTCCATGAAAAATAGGGTACAGAATACTACAAGAATTTCCTATTATACAATTCAACTTCTATCCTCAAAACAAACATCATATAAGGCTTTGATAGTTGCTTAGCTATCATTATATTCTACTATATACATATATAACTTGATATAATGCACGATTCATGAATGTTAGAAATTTCTAATTCCTCATGCACTTAGATACTATCAAATAAGAAGTATGTAACCCTACTTTTCTAACATTGTTTCTACAAGTGCTTCATGTATATATACAATACCTACAAGCTATTATCATAAAGGTGATGGAATGAACTATCTACATGAATATCCTTAATGTTATGGTATCAATAATTCTTTTTGAAAAGCTTTTTACTTTGTAAAACTTTCGAAACTTACTAAGCTTAAGAAAAGTGGTTTTCTTTCTTGAAAATCCCATTTGCTTTCATTAAACTTAACCTTGATGACGTATATAGCCATCACCTTCATTATTTTAATAAAAACCTTCATTTTGGATATAGCAAATAGATGTTTAAATAGGTGGTTTGCCTAAGTATGAATTTTACAAAATTTTATGGAATGAAAACATTATTCCACCTATTCTTGGAAACTATTTATTGTTCTAAGATTATAACTTGATAAACCTCTCTTATTCTTGTCAAAATTGAGTCTTTATTACACGTATCCCCTAGGAATTTCATTTTTCTATAAAAATTATCATTTTGGCATTTGGAAATAGGTGTTTAAATAATAGTTATTTTCAAATCCGAATTTTGAAAATTTTAATTTGAGTTCATTTTCTTTGTAAAACTCATTTAGTCTTTCAAAAACTTTCCTAATCAAACCTACTGATTAAGGCTTCCATTTCTTTAATAAAAATCTTGTTTTGGATTTGAAAAATGGGTGTTTACATTTCAAGCTTCTTTTATTAAGAATTTAAAACTTATTTTTGAGATTGAGATATCACCTTTGTAAGCTTGCATTTGTTTTGAAAATATTCCTTAGTAGATCTAAGTTTTTCTCATCAAGATCAACCATTTATAACACCTATTCTCTAAGCTCTTCATTTTAAATGAAAAATATACATTTTGAAGTTGAAAAATAGGTTTTCTAAATAGGGTTCCTTTTTTATCCGAATTTTCAAAAGTTATTTTTGTTGAAACTAATATAGATCTTGAGTTTTCTAACACTTTCCTACTACCATCAAGCTCTTACAAGCTATTTAAGAACATAAAACAAAAGTTTAATGCATGTAGGAACTTAAAACAACTAGATCTAGTCTACTAAACTAGTTATAAATGCATGAATGCTATGATGGTTATGTGAACATGAATAGATGATGAATATATGCACAAATCATCAATAATAATAACATAGCTTAATAATAAAACAAGATAATAGCAAACTAACTCAAATAACAAGATCTAAAACATTGTGATGGCAAGGATCTCATGTTCAAGTATTTCCACATCCCTAGCTTGAAGCTCATGGGGATTTTATGTGAAATCACACATGAATGAACTTGCCATTACGTATTTTAAGATACTAAAGTATAGATCTATTACCTATTTGTTGTGTGGAGTAAGAAATTTGAAAGAAAAACAAAGTGTATGTGTATGTAGAGGGAGGGGAAGCTCATGGTTTGGAGAAGAGGGAGAGGGAGAGGGAGTTTTGCAAAAATTTCTTAAAATAAGAAAGAAGAAAGAAAGAAAGTGAAATGAAATGGGCATAATGCGGTATATATAAAGAAATGAATTAGGGTTTTCTTTGAATTAAACAAAAGAAAATAAAACAAATTGGAGAGAGGGAAAATGGGGAGGGGGGCACCGGTTCTATAGAAGGAGAGAGAGGGAGGTGTTGTGCTGTGTAAGTTTTGGAATTAATTAGAGTTAATTAAATGATAAAAGTTATATTGAAAAGTAAATTGTAAGAAAATGATGAAATTGTAAGAGTAGGTTGTAAGGATGTAAGAAATAGGTTATGGGTAGTTGTACTTGTGAATAGTGTAGAAGAATTCAAAAAGTAAATTTGACATTTAAAGTACCAGTAGTAATGAAAATACGGTAAAAAGGTTATAACTGTAACTTTTATAACCTGAAAAAATCATGTAACTGATATAATTGGAAATCTTATGAAATTACAAATCTAACGGTACTAATATCATATATTTAATATTTCGAATCCTGGGGCATGCTTTTCGAAGTCTGTACCCGATCAAGTTTGAAATAGATCGAAAATTTACTAATCTTATCTTTTAATGCATCCTAGTATTATTACGACCTGAACTACACCCTTTACTCATATTCTGACTCCCTAGTTTAGGAATACGGAATTGTCGAATTTAAACTACTAGGGTTTCTTGGAAATTGTTGACTTAGGTTTTCCGGTTGACTTTCCAGTTTAGGGTTTGAACTTGATATTGCTCTAAAAATTAGGGGTTTACATAAACTATGATATTCCACTTAGGGTTCTCGAATGATTTTCCGGTTTGGAACCCTGCCAATTTGGAAACTTATGTTTTATGTTTATACAACATATTTAATTTGAGCAGATTTATTTTAAATTTTATTTTTGTAAGTTTTTAATATCTCTTAATGTTTTCGGAATCTTTAAATTAGGTTTTATTTCTGAAGGTTTATCGTTATTTACTTTTTAATAATTTGTTTTTAGGTTCTATATTACCTGATTTTACAAGTCAAAGTTAAGCATAAAATTTGTTGTACGTAATGGTTTTGGATTTGAAGACTATTAAGTTCTTTTTTACTTTTAAGGATTTTCTTTTTCCTCAAGATTAAGAAATTTCTGGATTTGTTCATGATTTCGAACTAGTTGAAGTTCGGTTTTAATTGGGAGTCATTTTTAGAGTTTATTTTCAATGTTTATTTTGGAATTATTTACTAAAATTTTTTGGGGCTTACAGTATCCATTACCGAGAATCGATGATTTGTTTGATCAACTACGTGGAGCAAAAGTATTTTCCCTTATTGATCTCAAATCAGGATATCATCAAATTCGAATCAAGGCAGAAAATATACCTAAGGCTGCATTTCGGACTCGGTATGGCACTATGAATTTTTGGTTATGCCGTTCGGACTGATTAATGCACCTGCGGTTTATGGATTTGATGAATCGGATTTTTCGACCATTGTTGGCTATTTATGTAATTGTGTTTATAGATGATATATTGGTATATTCACCATTAGAGGAACAACATGAAGAGCATTTGAGGAGTGTATTGTAGATTTTGAGGGATAATAAATTATATGCTAAATTGTCAAAGTGTGAATTTTGGCTTAAGAGCATATTGTATCGGGGAAAGGAATTTCTGTGGACCCTGCAAAGGTCAAAGCCATAGTGAAATGGAAAAGACCTGAGACAGTTACTGAAATAAGAAGTTTCTTGGGTTAGTAGGATACTATAGAAAATTTACACAAGATTTCTCAAAGATTGCGAGACCATTGATGCAATTGACAAAGAAAAATGCAAAACTTGAATGGAATGAGAAGCGAGAGGAGTTTCTAGGAATTGAAAAAGAGATTAGTATCAGCACCTATATTGGTCTTACCTAATGATCAAGACCCATATGCTATATATAGTGATGCATCCAAAAATGGTTTGGGATGTGTATTAATGCAGAATGGAAAAGTAATAGCATATGCTTCCAGACAATTGAAATGCCATGAAATGAATTACCCTACTCATGATTTGCAATTAGTTGCTATTGTTTTTGTACTCAAAATTTGGAGACACTATTTATATAGACAAATGTGTGAAATTTCTACTGATCATAAATTTTGAAGTATATATTCACACAAAAAGAATTGAATATGAGGTAACGACGATGGTTGGAGCTAATAAAGGATTATGATTTGGGTATTAATTATCACCTAGGAAAAGTGAACGTTGTTGCTGATGCTTTAAACTGGAAAAACTACGGAGAAGTAGCCTCAATGCTGACTGAGCAAAAAGAACTCATCAAGGAATTTGAAAAGATGAGTTTAGGATTCACAATGCAAGGTCTTGAAGCTGAACTTGGAAATCTGATTTTAGAACCTGCCTTACTTCAACATATCAAAGAAGCTCAAAAAGAAGATATGGAATTTCAAAGCATCATCCAAGGGATATCACAAGATAAATATAGGGATTTCCCAGTCGATGATGAAGGAATCCTTAAAATGGGTAACAGATTGTACCTCGTAAATCAGATTTAAGGCAGAAGTTAATGCAGAAGGCACATAATTCTGGATATACTATTTATCCTGGAGAAGCAAAAACATATCAAGAGTTGAAAAGTGCATATTGGTGGAATGCGATGAAAAGGATGTAGCGGAATTGGTGGCTAAATGTGAAATATGTCAAAGGGTTAAAGCTGAACACTAAAAGCTGGGAGGATTGTTGAAACCATTACCAATTCCTAAATTGAAATGGGATCAGATCTCTATGGACTTTGTATGTTCACTACCTAAGACAAGTAATGGACATGATGTTGTATGGGTCATTGTGGACCGACTCACTAAATCAGCACATTTTATACCAGCCAATATAACATATCCATTGGAAAAGCTAGCACGAATATATCTTAAAGAGATTGTTCGATTACATGGAATACCAACTAGCATAGTATCGGATAAAGATTTATGCTTTTTTTCTAGATTCTAGAATGGGTTACAAAAAGCGTTAGGGATGCAGTTACAGTTTAGTACTGCTTATTATCCCCAAACTGATAGACAAATGGAGAGGACTATACAGACTTTGGAAGACATGTTAAGATCTTGTATATTGAAATTTAAAGGAAATTGGGATCAACACTTACCTTTGGTCGAATTTGCGTATAATAACAATTATCATTCTAGTATTGGAATGCCGCTATATGAAGCACTTTATGGTCGGAAGTATAGATCACCATTATTTTGGGATAATTTGGAGAGAATGGCTGTTGGACCTGAAATGGTATAAGAAACGATAGATAAGGTAGCAGTGATAAAACAAAAGATGAAGGAAGCTCAAGATCGACAAAAGAGCTAGGCAGATATGAAGAGAAGGGAATTGGAATTCAAAGAAGGAGATCATGTGTACCTTAAAGTGAATCCAATCAAGAGTCTTCATCATGGACAAAATCAAGGAAAATTAAGTCTTCGATATATTGGACCTTTTGAGATCTTGGATAGAGTGGAAGATTTAGTATAAACTCGAGATTTTTTTCCCAATTGTATACGATAATAAAATAGAAAGCGTAAATTACATAGTGAATTTAGAACCGATAATAATCCTAGAATAGATTTATGAGTTGTAATAAACTCATTCCTAGTTTGAAAAGCCCGAATAAAATTTTCTCGACCTTAATAGATACCAAAAACGAGATTTTCATATCTTGAACTGATAATTCAAGATATAATTAAAAGTAGCTATAAATTTCAAAACTGATAATATATAGTTTATTAATAGAGTTTATCGGTATAAAACAATAATTCAAAGAGGAATTACTAAGATTATAAATACATAATAGATACTAATACCAAACAATAAATTTAATCTAGATCAAAAATTAAAATTCCAAACCCGTTGTTATTCTTGTTAAGAAATACTGAATTTATTAAGACTTGCTTCCTAATTTAATTTATTGAATTTGAAAATTTTAATTATGTAAGTTAAAATATAAAAATAATTAATCGTGTAAACTTTAAACTAAAAATTTGAAAATATAAATAATCTAGATTTTTTGTAGTAACTTAGATAATTTTATCTCGATAAAACTTAAATGTAACGATTATAGATATACATTTATAATTTAATACTAGTAAAAATATTTTAGTTAATAACTATTAAATAATTAATAAGAAATCAAATAAAAAAATAATAAAAATAAAAATAAATAAACTTAATCGCTGCACAAAGCAAGTTGCAGATGGAAGAATCGGACTGTAGGCATCACACGCGAATGGAGAAGCTTCTGTGATTTGCAATCACCGAGTAGAATTTCCTTCATGCTGCAGCATCTACATTGGAAAAAAGGCAAGCTGTTGGACTTCACGCACATAATAGCCTCACGTATAGAGCCTTAACGTGACAAATTCCCAGCTGGAATAGAGCATATGGAAACAGACGACAGTAGCAGCAGCAGCAGTAGAGGGAATTCTCGGTTGCAACAAGTTGACTTTCATCCAACTTTGCTCTGAATTTAGCACACAATTTCAACTTGAAAAAGACACCCCAACCAACCCAAAAGCTACACCTATGACCCACATTTAATATATAAGAATTTTAGACAAATTGAAGGAGTAAAACAGTTGCAAATTAAGGTTGAACTACCGTGATATGGCAATACAAGTGGACTTCCAACTGTAGAGTTCCATCTTTCTTGTCCAACTTTGATTCAAAATTTGAGCTGTAAAATCCAAATGAAACTGACCTATATTCCAACCACAACACTCCACATGTGATCAAAAATAAATGACAAGAATTTTAGCTCAAATAAATAACCAAAACAACTCCAAAATCTTCTTGCAAAATCGGATCCAACCAGCTACAGTAGAGGAGGAATCAACAAGAATATAGCAGCATACACACTCAATTTGAGCTCCGATTTTTATAGGATTCCTGAGCTCATTTGAGTTGATATTTTTGACTAATTAAACACCCATAGAAGGCCTTTAATGGACACTTCAAACACCAGCAATTAATTAAAAATCAAATATAAAAATCTATCCAAAAAATCAAGAAAAACTGCTTCAGAAATTTAACTTTTTCAACTTCAGATTTCATCCGATTTTTGACCCAATTTTCCAACAAGTGGAGCTCCTAATTTACACATATAAATGACATTAGTTAATTACGAAAAAAACACAGTAATGCCCCCAAAGTTAGACACAAATCTGTCAAAACAAAGTCTAAATTTGTAATCTAAAGTTGCCAAATTCGTAGAGAAATTCCAGCTGCAAGTTTGAGTCCTTTTTAGGCCCAAAACACTTTCTTTAGCCTCCAAAATTTATTCTAGCCTTAGTACATAATGTAAGCTTAAGTTAGCTAAAAATTTAGCTCATAAGTCCCACAAATCACCCAAAAATACAGCTACAAAAGGAAGTACCCAGCCCTTTCTTTTTCTTTCCTTTGCAACATCTCCACTTAGATAGCTTAGAAACTTTGTAAGAAAAGCATAAACCTCTAGCTTACTTCCCATATTCTATCTATACACCAAGCACATTAGGAACATCAATTCCTCCTCTCCGACAACATCTAAAACCAAGTTAAAAAGTCTTGGTTACCATAAGATCTAAGGGGGAACCTAGCTTAACAAGGTAAGAGTATTTGTTAGAATTAGTAAACTTTCATTATAGATAATGTAGTTAAATTATAACTTAGTTAGGAACTTATCATCTAACCTTTGATATAGGTTTGATTCTTGCTTAGAAAGGGAGTTGGAAATCCTTTTTCCATTCCAAGCCAAGGTAAATTCTAAACTATCAACATATCCTTGCTATATTTGTGTAGTGACATTAGCATGAATTGTTTAGCATTGAAGGAGAGTTATGTGGTTAGAAGAAGTTCTTAATTCATTGATGAATTCAAGTGGATGGATGGTTGATGTGTTAGAAATGTTTAGATATTGTTGGCTAAGAAAGACAACAACTTAGAAATATTATAAATATGGTAATAGTAAATTCGGATTTAGGAATGAAGTGGACAAAATAAGACTCAAATTTCATCTAACCTAGTCTAAACTCATATCTAATTCTTCTAAGAATTTATATGAACATAAAACTTGATAAAACAAGATTTAAAAGCATGATTAGGAGTTCTACATTACAAAAAAATATTATGAACAAATTCATAGAAATTATACATATTAATACCTCTATAAGTTATGGATGAGCTTAGGATATGAATGAGAGTTTAGATGATAAAATGAGATCCTCTAAAATAATATACAATCAAAAGAAACTTAATAGAATTAAACAAAAGAAATTCTTTTTCTATAAGAATCAATACTTTAAGAAAGCAATATAAACAGTAGAAATAATATCAAATACAACATAAGACACTTAGACACTCATAGGAATTTGATATTCTATTTATAAATATTATTGATGAATATTTTCATCTCAATAGGTAATTTCGATACTGTCGAGGATTTCCCGGTCGATTACTACGACTGATCAATATGAGCAGGTGAGTAACTCAGACTTATTACCTTGTTTATGATTGTAGTTTAGTTGCATTATAATACAAGAATAATAATGATGAACTCGTGTGTATATGGGTTATGGGTTTTGCTTGTTGTTTGAAATTATTTGTTTGACAAATAAAATTAACTAAAAGTGATAATGGATGACTTGTGAATTTACTGTATGTGAAGCATGTTGAGTGTTTGAATGAAGTTTGAACACTTATAACCTGACTAAAAATAATCGGAATCATAAGTGAAATGATACATGCATTGCATAAATTGCACATACTACATTATGATTATGTGATAGCCTACTACGTGTTAGAATTTTGGTTCTCTAGTAATATTTGGTTTTTCTAGGCAAAAGGCTAGTAGTTCTACTCAAGTTTACCTTTGTTCTATCGGTTCCATGGGAACTAACTGGTAATGAAGGACGCCGCCCATGGTATCGTGTGAAATGTCTAACACTTAGTGGAGTTTCTAAGGCTTAAAACAGGAAATGAGTGTTTAAAACAACATTAACATATAGAGATAATAATTGTGAGGATTGTAGCTTTCCTGTGTACTTAGTTTCTCATGGGTAGGTGATTCATAGATCGGTTTTTCTTTAACCCCAATGAGAGGGCGTAAATCTCCATCCTGTTTGGATTCTGGTTTGTCTAAGCTTGTAATTGTTCATGTGTTTGATTGATGCATTACATATGATTGATAATAACTTGCTTGTTGTGTGGTAAGTTCTGGTTATTCACTGAGCCCATGGTTTATGCTCACACTCTTACAGTCCTTATATGATGACACTTAAGCCTTGGTTGGTGGCTTATAGGAGCTTAGAGCCGGTATGTTTCTAAAGCTGGAAGAGTCTTGGAAACAGGGAAAGTAGTTTCATTATTTATATGTATTAATTGGTGTTAGTACATCAATTTTATTATTTGAGAACTTAGAAAGTTTTATGGTTTGTAATAGTTATTATTCAGACAGTAAGACTTAATTATGGTATTGTGATTTTATTTACTTTCATCATTTCTTATCACGTAACCAAAAAGATCCTATTTTGTTAAACTCATATCATTTTCCAAAGTTGTTCTAGTAATAATATGTGTATTTGATATTGTCTAGGTTATCAGGCTATATCATATTATATATATTACTACTAGGGTACTATTAGGGAGTGACATTTAGCTTACCGATTGGCTTTACCCCAAATCTGTCTGGTATACATAACGTGTTTCATGTATCGGTTCAGAGAAAATATGTATCTAATCCAGATAAAGTGGTTGAGTTAGATCCAATTCCATTGAAGGAGAACTTGACATATGAAAAACAACCTATTCGAATAATGGACAGTAAAGTGCAGACTCTTAGAAACAAGGAAATCGGATATCTTAGATTTTATGGGACCCTCGAAAGAAGAGATGACTTGGGAATTAGAAGATGAAGTTCGGAAGAATTACCCTAATCTGTTTGAACCATCAAATACGTATCAAGCTTTGAGGACAAAGCTTATTTTAAGGGGGGAGGATGTAAACCCAAGATTTTTCATAATAGTATACGATAATAAAATAGAAAACGTAAATTAGATAGTGAATTTTGAACCCGATAAAAATTATAATAGATCTATGAGTTGTAACAAATTCATTCTTAGTTTGAAAAAACCCGAATAAAAATTTCCTCTAGCTTAAAAGATATCAAAAATGAGATTTCGTATCTTGAATGATAATTCAAGTATAATTAGAAGTAGCTCTAAATTTCAAAACCGATAAGATATAGTTCATTAATAGAGCTTATCGGTATAAGACAATAATCCAAAGATGAATTACTAAAATTATAAATACATAATAGATACTAATACTGACCAATAATTATTAATCTAGATCTAAAATTAAAATTCTAAAACCGCTGTTATATTTGTTAGGAAATTATGAATTTATTAGGACTTGGTTCCTAATTTAATTCATTGAATTTGAAAAATTTAATTGTGTAAGTTAAAATACTAAAAATAATTAATCATGTAAACTATAAACTAAAAATTTATATATATAAATAATCTAGAGTATTTGTAGTAACTTAGATAATTTTATTTCGATAAAACTTATTCGTAAGGGTTATAGATATACGTTTATAATATTAATATTAGTAAAAACATTTTAATTATTTACTATTAAACAACTAATAAACAAGTAAAAAAAATGAAAATCGAATGTTGAAGGCAAACCATGGAAATGGAAATCACGGAGGTAGCCATTTGTTTTCATGTTGCAGCACTTGGAACAAGTTTGGTAGCAACAATTTGGATTCCCAACTGAAGCCCACCAACCTTCACAAACAGATCAATTCTTGGATGGAAAACAGAGCACCCACATACAGCAAGAAGCAACAGAATTTGGTTTTCTCGGCTGCAGCATGACCAATGGTCATCCAACTTTGCTCCGAATTTAACACACAATTTCAACTTGAAAAAGACATCCCAACCAACCCAAAAGCTACACCTATAACCACATTTAATATACAAGAATTTTAGACCAAACGAAAGAGAAAAACAGCTGCAATTTGGAGTGAAATTCTCATGATTAGCAGCAGTAAAAGAACTCCTCTGCTACAAAATTCTGAATTTTTTGTCCAACTTTGATCCACAATTTGAGCTATAAAATCCAAAGGAAATTGACCTATAATCTAACCACAATACTCCACATATGATCAACAATAAATGACAAGAATTTCAACTCAAATAAACAACCAAAACAACTCCAAATGTTCTTGCAAAATCGGATCCAACAAGCTGCACGGGGAATATTCAAACCAAAATGCAGCAGCACACATATCCAATTTTCTTTTTATGAATTTTATGTTATTTATATTGTTCAAAATATGTTCCTTATGCAATTATTGAGGTTTTAAGTTGATGATTTAGATTACTTAATTCGTTTTACTTGCTGTTAGTTGATCCTATACTTGCATCCAATTTTTTAATATTCATTCACCAAGCATGCATTTTGAGTTAATCTTGAAATGCTTGTTAAATTAGGATTGTGCTTAAGAAAAACTTTTCTAATCATTTCCTTGAGTTGCTAATTTGGATTAAGAATCACATAGAGATATGGACTTTAATTCAATTAGGGTTTAGGGAATTAAAGGAGACTAGTCAATTAATCACTTTTCTAGAGGAAAAATTAATTGGTTAATCTAAGGTAATCGTTCACTTTGAGAAAAGGGATTTTCCCTAATGCTTGATTGTTGAAATTTGAAACCCATTATCAATTTTGAAATTGCAAGTGTATAATTAAATTGATACCCTGTTCATCAATTAATCTTCTGAACTTTTGGCTCTAAACCAATTCATCTCAGCTACTAGAAATTCGAAAATCTTGTAGCTTTACTTTTCCTTTTCTTCGTAAAATAAAAAAATCAAGCTTATTGCATTGCCTAGCTATAAATAGAACAAATATAATTGAGAGCTAACCCTCATTCCCTATGGATTTGACTAGTACACAATAGTTTTTATTATTGCATATGCACCCGATTCACTGGCTAATAGTTTTGCACTTTCAAAATAGAGTTTAAAAATAAGTGTATCATGTACCTGACTAAATTTGAAGTATCTTGAATAGATACCCAAGATCTTATATAAGCTAAAAAGTAGACTCAAAAGTAAACAATAGCTATTCAAAGAAAACATTTCTTATCAAATTATAATTTGAAAATAAATGTTAAATTCATAATCAATTAATTATTCTAAGTAAAATCTTATGAAATACTTAAAGTATTAACCATGTTTTTATATGAATACATATATAACATATTCTTTATAATCATTATTTATTCTCTCTCTCTCTCTCTCTCTCTCTCTCTCTCTCTCTCCCCTTATATATACAGCGTCAAGGGATCTACCACGGTCATGATTATAGTTGCGATACATATTGCAAGCAAGATCATGCCCCATGATGATGGCTATAATCTATCCACGTATCTTATCATGCCCATGATCAACGGCATTTTAAGTTTGAAAAACACACAACGAAGATCACGTCCACTACCACAGCCATGATCTATCCAAAAATTTGCTCTCGAGGAGATAATACCATTTTATCATGCCTATGATGAAGATGGTAATACTCTTAAGTTTTTACTTCAAATTTTTAAATTTTTGCATCATTTAACTTGTTAATATGATCTCTAAAACTACAAAAACACTTCCACATGAACACCTAAGCTTTGTATCAAACATCATCAAGTTTATATATGTATTACACACTCATATACATACTGCATTTATGCATACATACATTTAGCTTGTTAAACAACAAAAGCTTATCATGCATGGATTTAAGCACCATATTATCAACTTTGTTACTAAAGTTTTACTTATCTAACACTAACATCATCAACAACTATATATATATTCTACTTGGGTTTAGCATGTAGACTATATAACTCACCTATCTTACAAATCATATACGATAATCTCTGTTACTCTTCTCTTTAAGATATAGAAGCTTAATCATACCAAAACTCAACCTATTTCTTAATTCTAAACTCAAACTCATCCATGAACTTATTAAAATAGAGATTGATATTATGGAAGAAATAAGCAAATAAATGAATAAAGAAAGTATGTAATACTTACCTAAATTAGGCTTGACTTGAAAACAGAAACTTGAAGAGATTTTAGTAACTTTAGGAAGAAAATTTGGATGAAAATTTGAGTTCATTCTCTTTAAAAATGGCGCATGCTACAAGGGTGACTTTGGTGGATCTTTTCTTTTATAAATTAATAAGATAATTATCTTAAAAAGCAACTTTGACTTTGCTTTATTTTGTAATTATCTCTTTAATAAATTTATTTTATGTATTTAAGTGCATGAATAGACAAAAGAATGGGCTCTTGAGCTTGTGTTCATCAAAATGGGCTTGGATCCTTTCATTATAAATGGCTTCAATGAAGAGAATTGACACAAGGCTTTTGCAAGTTTGAATTAAGAATTTATTTGAAATAAAATGAAATTCTTAAATTAAATAGTATTGAGAATAGTTTAAAAACCAAAATTTTGAAATCTAAGATTATATAAGAATTTGAAAATAAAAATTAATAAGTAGATAATTTGAAGCAATTAGATCATAAAATCTCTATTTTCAATTTATTCATTCTACAAATATCTATTATGTTCTTCTACTTAAACACAAGCTAATATAGGTATTCTAACATCTAAGTCATTTACAAATAATCCTATACTAAGCCTAATTCAAAGTTCAAAATTATTCATATTTCTATACTAATTAACCAACATTTTGTTATCTAAACATGGATATTTGGAGTATTTCAAAATTTTTCCATTTCCTTGATTAAAGTTGGAAATTCCTACTTGATATGCTTGTTTCTTGCACTTATAGCATTATATTTCCTATTTCTCCTTCTTCTCTTCTTTCTTCTTATAACCTTTTGTTGCATAACTATCTTAACTAATGTCATATTTTTTATACTTGATTGATTTCTGCCTTGTTTCCTAATGATCTTGTGATGACATCGGACCAATGAGTTCCACATTTTCATATTCATCACTCATTTCCGCAATGTCAGAACCATCATCAACTTTTTTATCTTAGATGTATTTCATGTGTTATGTCCCTAGTTGCTATTGTCTATGATTCTCTTTATAGCAAAAGCATTTGCTTATGGTGGATTTCATCCCTATTACGGAATTAGTATTCTAGTTGAAATTACAAATTTACACATCATAACATGTTAAGAATCACAATTCAACTACATAGAATTTTCGTTCTATGAAAAAAAAAAAAGAAAAAAAAAAAAAAAAACCTAAACTGCATAGAGTGAGCCTATTTAATAGTTTTTGGCTAAAATCTCATTGTTACATGAAAAGTTTACAAACATCCTAATCTTGATAAAACAAGACTTAACCCAGTTACAACGTTGATGCACTTAGCTCATTTAGCTCATTGAAGCGGATGAGCTAATCTCATTATCCTCATATCTAGGATCATCTGGTGATGGAGGTGGCATTTGAAGATTCCAAGCCTATAAAAGTAGCTCTAAGCCTGCTTTAGTTTGCTTCACATCTCTGTATAGTTCCTTCAGCCTCATTAGTGACCTATTCATTTTGATCTTAAACTTTTCCATTCTAAATAACATTGTTAAATCATGAACTCCCAGAGCTATCAAAGCATCAAGTGGCATAAGTAACGTCTCCTTAACCTTCTTCATATTATTAGGTCGATGTTTAAAATCCCTAATCCCTTGGCCAACCTGATGATATAGGGCCCTGCACACACAAGCGCTTTCCGACCAACATTAGCCTAGTCACGAAGGTAGAAAGCCAACCGAACCCTTAAGTTAATACGCCTATTCTCAACTAAACTGTGCAAGCAAATTATATCTGACTTATTAACTAAATCTCAACTACCATTACTTGTCAAACTCCAAGCCAAAACCCAGTGAAATATCCTAAGAGCAGAGTCCAACAATGTGGAATCCTAGGACTCGTTAGAATCATAATGTTTTTCTCAATTTATTTTTTTCCAATAGGCTTTGTGTTTCAATCTTGTAGGTAATATCACTGAAGATTAAGAGACTCATTTGTTCTAATAAAGTCATTATCATGTAATCCCATGGAAATGAAAAATTCAACCATGGATAAGCTATGAGGATCACCATTCATTTGGAAAGACATTTTATTGTTGGCTCCATTTGAGGTATCTTTCTTTTCCAACTCTTAAGTTGCAAGAAACTCAACAGTCAGCTCCTGATGGTCAACAGTTTATCCCATAGCACCAACCATTATGTTCCAATTGATACAGTGAATCTGAGCGGATTCTCTCTCCTTAAGTTTTTCAAACCTCCTCTGATGATCTGTCTTGGTAAAGGATGACATCTTATGTGTTGTCGGAACCCTCAGAGGATTGTCGCTTATTCTAATGCCATCATTGGAGCTACTTCTCTCTATCTCTACTATTGGCATGTTCCTGTAATATAAAGCACAAGTCAATACTCACCAAGAAAATAACCCTCTTCTCTACACTAATCGGAAGACTATCAGCAAATCAATCTCATAGTGATGAAAAGAAAAGATGAAACCGAAGCAAGTGCATGGCATTGGCTAATCAACAAGAGAAATTATTTAAACAAAAAGCATTCATGTCACTTAGTCAAGAAATTCAACTGCTGTGAGGAACTCGAATCTTTATAACAAATAGCTCAGGATTTACAATAGGAAAGCTTCAAAATGGTAAAAGATATTTCGAGTCAAACATCAACTACAATGCTAGGGATATCATTTAGCTAACATCTGATATCATGTTTACTAACATGCATAAAAATATCAAAGTTATGGGAACCAACATACTGTATTTCAATACCTAGAGTTAATTTTCTTGCTACTGTGCAAATCTTCCTCTTCACCCAATTGATGGCTATCACTCCTTGTTCAACATAATTTATCATGTTAATGTGATCAGCAACCTTCATAATGAAATTAAGATCCGATAACTCAAGTCAATCATTTCAAACAAAATGGATTGGTTTTTCATATACAGTTGCATATGCAAGTACAATTAAATTATAACTAATTATAAAATCATAATCTACCTCATAATTAATTCTTTATAAAAAATAGAGAGAAGAAATAATCAACACATGTTTTGTCTTTTGATGTCAACAGAAATAATGCAATTGCTTATGAAGAATAGATGAAAATTATTTTAGTTCACAAGTGATTGGATTCTAACTTCCTCCTTAAACATATTTAATATGGTTTCCTATGTTGAAAATTTTTGCATATTCCTATGATTCAAATCAGACTTGTGATTCCATGTATAATGCAAAAAACATTGGTTCCACCATGCTCTACATACTTAATTATTTGCAGAAGAAGAGGAAAGGATTGGACATCTTTCAATTTGCTAATATATCTTGCTCTTCCACAATGAAAATTGTACCAAACAAAAGCAAATCTTCTAATAGTAGCATCACAAGAACAATCTATTCAAGCAAACAACTGAAATGTAGTTTTGTTATCATACTCTATTTCTTAAAGAGGTAGCTTGAAGATAGGTGGAACCTGTACAAAGGTAAAGACTATACCAATAAACCACTTTAAGTTGCTCTGACATTGGAAGACTACTATATGTTCTATATCAACTAACATAAACCAATGAAAGAACATGGCTTGCTGATGTTATATCCTAACTCTATGAGTAAATAACATCACTTAGTATCAAAACAGAGTCCTATGAACCTTTTTCTTCTATTGGGTAATGGCCTATGAACAAGTCACAAGTGACAACTTCCAATAGTCTATTTCGCATGGCAAAAGAAACTCAAAAAGATGGATTTCGTTAAAACCCCATTTTAAAACCAAATCCATCTCTTACAATTAAGTTGAATCGAACTTAATAAACACATTAGTCCATAGCACATCGATCATCCAAACTTAACTTCTATCCTAACCAATGCTTCAATTTTCATTATAAAACCAGTCAATGCAAGCAATCATTAAAAATACAACCAATGTATAAACAACACCACCTTCAAAAGAACCAATCATAATTAAAGATATGAAATTACAAGACCAGACCTACTAAAGAATCCATACCCAAAGGCCATTTTAATCAAACACTTTCTAACTTTAAAGGCTTAATCTTTATTCAAACAAAACTGGGTTATTCAATATAAGGGTCATTCATTATAAAATTACAAAGGAATGGAACTTGACACCAAAAGAGAGAAAAAGAAAGAGGCCCATTTATCTCTTTGGAGTAAACGATGAACTTCTTGACAGAGTATTGTTCTTAATGATAAACATGGTCATCTTCAAATCAAGTTGTGGTGAATTTGACGTATCTTTCTTTTGCAACGTTGACAATTCCACTAATTTAATGTCAAAAACTATCTTACCTAACATATCGACCCTTAGAGGCTGAGGATAAACAAGAGAAAGGAGTGTGGTGAGAGTGTATTGCAGAGGATTTAGAAAGCTCGGAGGCAGGGGAGTGTCTAGCTATTATTCTAGTGCTAAAATTAGGTTTTTAGGTCATTTTAGGCTCTTTTTTGAAAAAGAAAAAAAAACGAAAAATAGGATTGTCTAAAAAGTTATACTAGAAGTAGGATAGTGAAGACAATATCTTTGATAGCGCCTAATATTTTACATGGAAAGCGCCATTAAAAATTCATTAGAAATACTAAATGTGTCGTTCTCAACGACGCCTTCAACATAGACCTATTTAAAACACAAAATCATGCATGACACCATTTTTATTCCTCTCACAAGTCACAAACAAACCCTTTTCTTCTCTAAACTCTTTCCATCAACTCCATTCCTTCTCCCCCCATTTTTGCGCAAAATTAGCTCCCTAAACCTTGGATCTACTTCATGAAGTAAGGTAATGTCTTGTTCCTTAGTTTTTTTTTTTTTTTTCATTTATTCATGTTTGTTCACTAAAAGCATATGAAATGTCATAAGTAAGCGATTGTGTAATTTTGACCAATTTAGCACGTTTGTGATGATGAATTTGAAATTTGAAGTGCTATAGAGCAATGAATGTAGGGTTGGTGATATTTACGTACTTGCATTCGTCGATGTAGGTTGTTAATAGTCAATAAAAATGGATGCTTAGAAGGTTTTTGATGAAATCCCCTAATTGTATAGGATTGATGCATTTAAGAAAATTGAAGTTTATGAGGCATGAATCATCAATGTTTAAGATACTGAAGATGTTCCCATAATTTAATTTGTGAGAAATGTGTTCTAACATTGTGGTTTGATATTGGTAGGTTGAAATAATCAACTATGTAAGGTTCATTGTGTATGCGAATAGGAATATTGTGGATAGAAGTCATGGACCACAATATGACACACCTCCCATCGAGAAAGTGAAGGTTAGAACATATGTGGATTTTCAACAATTTAAGGAAGTGATTTATGAGAAGATTGGTGTGGATCAAAATGAAAGTAATGTTGAGATAATACTTAGGCATGCTCATTGTATAAGCCATGGGGTTGTATACATGCTAATGCCAATTTAAGATAATGATGGTCTTGATGATCTGATTTAAAGGCTGTTGAGTTAGGTGTTAAGCTGATTCAGGAAATATATGTGAAAATCACTACTCGAGTGTGCAATACCCATGATTTCACTCATGGTAGAGACAACGTGCATGAGAAACAGACTCACATGGTAGGAAGCCAGCTTTGTCAATCTATATCATTTGCATAGGCACTGCCACATGAGCAAGAGGTAGTATCAGTTTCACCCATGTGTTGTGAAGAATATGATCCTATGCCATGGATGCGTCAATGTCAAACTTTGAGAATAGAGTTAAGGAGGAAGTAGCACCGGTGTTTAACTTTGGCATAGAAGATGACAATTTCAATGGTTATTATCATGTTGACAAAAATGGGGATATTATAGAAGACAGGGGAGATGAAGAGGAGGAGGATGGAGTAGAAGAAGAGGTTCACAGGTGCAATATGGCAAACTTAGTGGTCCTACAATGTACAATACCATAGGAAGTAATGTCAGGCCAATCAATGGTGAGAGATTCAAGTCTAACCTCCATTGTACTTCTTTTGCGGGCCTATTAGTTTCAACGGATGCGACTAACTACTAACATTGCATGGGCTTACTCCATTGCAAATGATGGTATTAAGATAGTGGATGAGCATAGGGTCATTGACCATCTATACCATGGCTGTCAAAATTGTGATTTTATTATTCATCCGAGCCTATAAATTCGATATTATCATATAAAACCGTGCAAAATGGATAGAATCATAAACATGTAGAATCATATATCTAAATTTATGATTCTACCTAAAGTCTACACCTTAACAATTTTTCATCCATTTTTATTAAGAAAAAATATATAAAATTATAAACTCGTAGAATTATATATTTGACTCATAGTTTTGACAACCATGATCTATAGTCTGAGTTCCGACACAGCATGCATGGAGGAGGGTAGTGACAACGAGGGGTGACAACAGCAGTATCAGAGTGATCAATGTGTTCCATTTATATGTCATGCCATGTCTTTGTTTATGGTTGGACGACATAGTACATCTTCTTTGTCATCGCACTACACTCCATCCAGGGAGTGTGGAACTTCATCTCATCCAATTACACCTACACCACAAAAAAGGCACGCAACTGTTGATTATAGTCAAGACATGGGTAAGGGACTGACACAATTCTTGCAATTTTAGCGTCCCACTAAGGTAGCCTAATAAATCAACCTGATTTCATTACAGCTGTAGATGAGGAAGAAGAACAGGAATCAGCACTTGCAACATGTGGTCAGCGATCCATAGTGTCAAGGATCCCTCAAAGTATACAAAGGGGTAGTAGGAGGCAATAGGATTGTAGATTACTTTTCTATTGATGTTATTGAACGTTACTATATGAAAACATGTGTATTCTTGGATTTTAATGTATATAATGAACTCTATCTTACATGTGAGTATGTGAATGATGTGTGAAGTTTGGGCTGGATAAATTTCTACAGGTTTGAATTGTCTCTAATAAGTGAAATATTTCATTTGTGAGTATGAGAATGATGTGTGGAGACTGAGCTTTTACTTAGGATTTTTATTATAGGTTTAAAGTGTGTAAGTGGTGAAATAATTCACTTGAGAGTAATGGGAATGATGTCTGGAGTTTGGGCTCGTGATGGACATTTTCCAATAATTTCACAGTACTGAATTGTTTGAATGTGTATTCATGTTTATTTTTTGTCAATTGGTTGGTCTAGTTGTAAGGGTATGATGGGTTGGTTTTGAAGGTGTCGTTGAGGATGGGCCTTCAGTGACGATGCCTTATATTTTACATGGAAGGCACTATTGAAGATGACATCTTAAGTATTTCTACTAAAGGTAACGTCCTTAACAGCACCTTCCATGTAAAATATAAGGCATTGTCACAGATAACGCCTTTTATGTTTACATATATACCCAAAAAGGCAACGTCTTTAATGATGCCTATAGTTCAAATATGAAGGCATTGTCAAAGATAGCACCTTCACTAGCTTCTTCTGATATAACTTTTCATACAGTCTTATTTATGTATTTTTTTTTTCCTAAAAAGGCCTAAAATGACCCAAAAACCAATAAAACTAGTTAAAGCAAATTATTTGAAAAAAGGGTTTGTTTCTGTATGGAGCCCCTGAAGCTGATCCAAGCTTTAAGCAAGTAGGCTTTAAAGTGAAAAAATAAATGAAAGAAAGTTATGGAAAGAAATGAGAAAAAAGGAAATAAGAGTTTGGGTTTGTGTTAAGATATATAAAAAGGAAATGAAAAAAATAAAGGGGGAAATTTTTCACTTCCATTCTTTAATTTATGATTGATAATGAAAATCGAAGGAAAAAAATTATTGAATAAACAATTTTATCCCTTTAAAAGGTTTAAATGTATGGAACTTTTTTGTAATTTAAATTTCGGTTCACATCTTTCTACCACTCTCTTCAAATTTGGAGAGAAAACAAGATGATATTTTTTGTATGAAAGTTTTCATCGGCCTCGCCCTTCCAATTTCATCCCATTTCCAAATCTTACTAATAAATTTAAATACACATTTTCCATTGATTTCCATTGGTTTTATTTGGTTTCTACAGTTTTCGATCCATCTAAACATATTGTTAGTTTCTCTTAATTATTTGATGATGGTTATACTCGTTTTTTTGTTTTATTTTTCAATGGTTATGGTTATAGATCAATAATATTATACTTCCTCTATTGGTCAAAGAAAAGAAAAATAAAAAGAAAGGAAAGAAAAAAGAATCAAAAAAGAGAAAATATATTTGATATGTATTCAATTAGAAAAGGAAAAGAGATTATACATATTATGTCAAAATACCTAACATTTATTTTAGGTTCTCTAGCAAGAATGATGGATATGAAGAGCTCAACCCATTAAGTTATTCTAGCCAAACCATTACATCCTACCTCTAATTGTGGACATATATAATTATATTTATAGTGAAAACATCTCGTTAAGATAATTTTCTCGAAAGATATGTCAAATACTCAATTTCTATCACAAATTTAGTATTTTAATTGAAAACAAAGATTCACACACTCTTAGGTATCAAGAATTTCAACTTCCATAATGTAAACTGAGTATATTCAAATGTTTTTTCTGCTAAAATTCTATTGTTACATGCAAATTTTCAAAATAACCTAATCTTTATAAACAAATATTCAACCCATCCCAGCTATGGTATTGATGTATTTAAACTCATTGAAACTTAATAGTCTAATGATCCTCATTCTCCTTAGATTCAAAATCAATTGGTGGGGGTGGCTTTTGAAAATTTTAGGCCTGTAAAAGCAACTCCATAGCTCCATTAGTTTGGTTCACATCCCTATGTAGTTCCCTATGCCGATACAGGATTATAGGCTGGAAAAATTCAATTAGAGTAGCTTCAAAAGTTTATCAATTCTAATCAACTTATCTGCATGTTTATTATGTTGAATAAGTGGCTTGAACTACCAGTAAGCATTTATTCTTGTTTTCAACTTTGATACATGCATAAACATACAAACACGAAACCCTATAATTAGTCACCTGCTTGAATATCAAATCATTTGCAGATCTAAATCAAGATGCAGAGTCTTTGCTGCTAAAAAACATACTTGTTATTTAGATCTTGAGTAAACAATTAACAAAACCCTATTTTTCTTCTTAAACAATAAGGAACAAGAGAAAGAGGTAGCATACCTTTTGGAGTCTCTTGAGTCGAGGGCACAGACAAGACAAACATCTTTTGAGGTTTTATTTTGTAATTTCATTGTACTGGTTGTAGTTGTGGACCGAATAGTGTAAGTGAACTAGACTTTTAATGGGTTTGTGACTATGGAATTTTCGTTCGTTAATAAAAGTGTGTTTTAGTGGGCCGTGATTGCTATCATTTGGTGCTTTCATTAAGTTTTCAATGGTTAAGAATGCCAAAAATTATTCAAAATTGCAAGATCAAGTAGAGCATGATAGTAATAATCTTGATAAGATGATGATTAATATGCAAGATTTCAAGAAAGCAATGAGTGCTATGAATGATGGTATAAATGCTCTTATGCAACAATTGAACAATTTGTCACATTTTGCACATTTTAATCACATAGGGAATTAGAGTAATTCATCATCTTCCAATGTTAAGGAATTGCATAGCGATTGAGGTAATATGAGACACATTAAACTGGAAATACCCAAATTCAGTAAAGGAGATCCTACTCAGTGGTTGTTTAAGGCAACACAATTTTTTTTATTTCCATAATGTACTAGAATCTGATCGTCTTAAACTTGCTTTTTTTTGTGTTAGAAGATGATGCTTATTCTTGGAATCAGTGGATGTACAATAATCACTTAATATGTAATTGGGGCAGTTTACACATGAAATTAAATTGTGTTTTGGTTCATCTCAATTTGAGGATCTCCAAGGAAAGCTAGCTAAGTTGAGAAAAAAAAAACTGCTAATGAATACAAGCTTGAGTTTGAAAGTTTGTCAAATCGAATTAGTGGATGATTTGAGAATTTTCTTCAATGTTGTTTTGTCTCAAGTTTAAAACCACTTATTCAACAGGAAGTTCTTGCCTTCCAACCAACCAGTTTATTACATTCCATAAGTTTGGTAAAGTTTCATGAAGGCAAATTAGCTTCATTACAAGCACATATGAATTTAAAATCATTGAAATTTAGTAATACAAATAAGAATGTGTTTTGAGTGGATAACTATGAAGAAAAAGGGTTGTTACCCACACTAGTTGCAAAAGATTCAGTTAGATTAGTGGTACAAAAGAATTTGCCAGTCCGTAAACTATTAGCCATAGAATTAATAGCCAAAAGAGAAAAAGATTTGTGCTATAATTGTGACGAGAAGTATTGTAAGAATCATGTTTATAAAGCTAAATTTCTATTATTAATTCAACCTGAACGAAAACAAGAATTGGTGAAGGACGATACAATAGGAGACATAGAAGAGGTTGATGATATGACTAAGACTGATGGTCAAGATGATATTGCAATTAGCTTTGATGCTATTCCGAGTGTAGCAAGTCCAAAAACATTTAGATTAGAGGGACATGTAAAATCATGTACATTGTCAATTTTAATTGATTTAGGGAGCACACATATTTTTTTTAGGAGCATGTAGTGAGGCAACTCAAGTTACCTATTTCAGTTATACCAAAGTTTATGGTAATGGTGAGAAATGGAGATTTTCTTGAATGCTCTAGATGTGTAAGCAGCTTTAATTACGTATTCAGAATTATTACTTCACTGTAGATTGTTAGGGCTTTCTTTAAAAGGAGTAAACCTGGTATTAGGGGTTGAATGGTCAAGGCCTTTGGGTCTGATAACAATGGGCTATACTTTAGTGACAATGTTTTTTCAATTTAATGGAAAAAAATGTAAACTCAAAGGAGATAAATAATTATTGGCTAGAAAAATTCAATCGGAGTAGCTTCAAAAATTGATCAATTCTGATTAGCTCATCTATATGTTTATTTTGTTGAATAAGTGACTCAAACTGCCAGTAAGCATCCATTCTTGTTTTCAACTTCGATACATGCATAAATATACAAACACGAAACCCCTAGAATTAGTTACCTATTTGAATATCAAATCATTTACAGCTCTAAATCAAGATACAGAGTCTTTGCTGCTAAAAAAAAATACATGCTATTCAGATCTTGAGCAGACAATTAACAAAATCCTATTTTTCTTTTTGAACAGTAAGGAATAAGAGAGAGGAAGCATACCTTTTGGAGCCTCTTGAGTTGAGGGCACAAACAAGACAAACATCCTTTGAGGTTTTATTTTGTAATTTCATTGTAATTGTTGTAGTTGTGAATCGAATAATATAAGTGGACTGGCTTTTAATGGGCTTGTGATTGCGGAATTTTCGTTGCTTAATAAAAGTGTGTTTTAGTGGGCTGTGATTGCTATCACAATCTTTTGTTATTTTTCCTGACTTGTTTCCGCAAAATGTGAAGTATTACCCTAACTAGAATTAATGCTGGAACGCCTTTCCTAATTATAATTCACTAGTCACACGTTGCAATTCCTGGAATTGATAATCCAAGCTCACCACTTGATGGAATTTGCGAGTACGAAGTTTAATGCATCGATGTCTTAACTCAAAATATAGGTAACACAAATACTTAAAATATAAAGAACAAGAAGAAGTGATAGCCTCACACCATCCTTGAAATAAAGGAATCATACCTTTTTTTTTTTTTTTTTTTTTTAAAGAAATATTTTTCTCTGATATCTCAACAAGTATGTTCAAAATCCTAACAAAATAAATTATTTATAATAAAGTAAGGTTAAATATGAATCATATGATCTAAACTTAATATAATCACTATTATTCATCTACCTAAAAAGAGTAATAATAAAAAGATAAAGTCTAATCATATCTTACCAATATATTTATATCTATGATAAGAGTACCTAATTAAATATACTAGATAAATCTAAAATAAATTTAAAATAATAATAACAAATATACACTTGTGTTGTTGGTCCCTATAAACAGGTCATCAAAAATCCCCAATCTCTTTACCAACCCTACACACCCATATCCAACCCTAGCATGTTTAGTCTAGTGATGAAAGTAGAATGCAAACCCAACCCTAAATTAATAGGTCTGTGCACAACTAAACTGTACAAAGAAATCATATCAGATAAATTTTAAGAATAAATTTATTTGATATTTCAATATTTTGAGTGGTTTAAAAGAGGTTTCAATGTTTAAAAAATAGGTCAATTGAGTCCCAGTTGATATATGTTAATAGAAAAAATATTTAATTAAAAATCATAAAACCCATTATGTTATAACATATGTCAAGAGAGATTTCAATTAAGGTAAACTTCTTAAACATAGCTCGAGCTCAAACTATTACCCAAGTCGGAAGTTGGAACTATGGACATAAACCAAAAGGAATTCAACAGGTTGTATTAATGTGTTATCTTATTCCTTCCACGCGCCCTAGAAGAGCGTCTTGATTAACTCCCCTCACGGGCCGGATTCACGACTGTCACTCAATCCATAAGCGGTTTCTTCCCAAAGCTAAGTTAAAAAATTTATTTAAAAAAATGAAAAAGAAAAAGGAAAAAACAACGAAAATACTTACACGCTCGAAGCTGTATATATATATATATATATATAACTGATATTTACCTATTATATAATAAATATAAAAGTCCAAATCATACATGAATAAAGATGTGAGGATTCGAATCCTAAAATTTTAATTTAGGTAATTGTAACGTTAATCTTCGTACTACAAGAAAAACTACATTCTCAAAGAATCAAACTCTACAGCTTCATGGGTTTGGTATAATTCATAGGGATATGAATTTTTGTTTTTCTCCTTAAACTATGTTAGAGAGATTATTGTGTAATTTATTATTTTATTAGTTAAAACATTTCTCAACTAGAACTCTTTTGAAACTTGCTATTACATATAAGATGTTGCATAAAAATAATGCTAAAATTAGAAAATATTTAGGGCTAATGGGATAGTCATGATTTGTGAGTAGGATTACTTGACAGTTTTTAATAGCTTTTAAGTTATTTTTTTCTGTATATTTAACTAATCCGCAACCAAAGTTTTTCTATTTGGTGGTATCATCTATTTGATGAAATATTAGAAGTTAGGACCTTGTTTTGATCATATAAGATTTTTATAGCTAATTTGAACGAGTGCAAGCTGGATGTTAAATCCATTATAATATGTAATTTTAAGATCATTTTCACGATCATGTTCTTACATAGAAAATGACAACAATTACAATGTACTGTTTCTACATGCTTCTCTAAGAATAGCTTATACTTTCGTGAAAACAATAAACACCCTTAAAGTCTATATTATCCTAGTTTCATTAAATGAACTCAGTAATTAGGCCAATGAAAAATCATACATGAATACCACAAAACTTATTATGGGATATGAAAAGCTAGATAAAGTGATGTCATAAATTTTAATTTAAAAAATAAGTCAATTAGTACCTCATAAGAATACTATTTAGGACTTTCAGCTAAAAGTATATGGTAAAAAATTTTACGACACCATCAAAACCATAGATTGAGAACCCCCAAGGTTCGATGACCCACTAACATGAAATGCAATTTTAAAAACAAGTTAATAGCTATAAATTTAAGTCCATAGTGTTAAGTAAACCTTAATTGGCTTGTAATCGAAAAGATAAAACTTGATTTATAATTTAAGGTCTGAACACATTTGAAATTATTATTGAGACTTTAATAAATTTTAAATGGTATTTAACATGTAGTTATAAATTACATCCTTTCAAGTCATTGATATTATTTTTAGTATAGAAAATTATAAACGAGGATCAGTCAAGTTTAAATAAAGAATATAACTTTCAGGTGGATGGAATAAAAAGTTGATGTCATATTAGGAATGTAAGCCCCGGAAAATTTCAATAAATAATTTCAAAATGAACTTCGAAAATAAACCCTAAAATTCACTCCAAATTAAAATCGAATTTCGACAAGTCCTAAATCACGAACGAATCCAAAAATTTCTTAATCATGAGAAAATGAAAATCCTTAAAAATAAAATAAGAACTCAGTGGTCTTCAAATTCAAAACCACGACGTACAAAAATTTCCATATTTAGCTCCGGCTTATAAAATCGAGTAATATAAAACCCAAAAACAAATTATTAAAAAGTAAATAATGATTAACTTTCGGAAATGAAACCCAATTCAAGAATTCCGAAAATGTTAAAAGATATTAAATACTTACAAAAATAAAATTTAAAATAAATTTCTCAAATTAAATATGTTGTATAAACATAAATATCAGTTTCCAAATTGGCAAGGATCTAAACTGGAAAAATCACCCGAAAACCCTAATCGGAATACAATAGCTTAAGTTCGGCAATCTAGCGCCCTTAACCCTAGAGGCCAAGGTATAGTTTAAATAAGTAGAATAGCTCGTAGTAATATAAGTTGTTTAAAAATATCAGATTGGTAAATTTTGACCTATTCGAACCCGTTCGGATACAGACTTTGAAAAGCGTGTCTCGGGGCTCGAGCTATCAAAAACATATCATTAGTACCGTTAGACTCGTAATTTTATAAGATTTCTAAATATATCAGTTATATAATTTTTGGGTTATAAAAGTTACAGTTATAACCTTTTTATTGTATTTTCATTTCTACTGGTAATTGATTAGTCTTTTGCACTATTCATTTTATTTCATTACACAATTTTATTACTTTTATAATGTATACCCCAGATTTCCCAGTAATCAAGTAAACTTCGGAAACCGGAAAATGAAACCCTAAACCGGTTTAGTTGAAGCTTTGTGAGAAAGACCTAGAAACCCTAATTCCGGCTTTCCTCGGTTTCTAAATAAGAAACTTTTGTAAGCAAAATTTATTTTCAATATAGTTCTTGATTATATTTCAAACCAAGAAAATATCATATTTTAAGAAAATTTCAATTCCGGGTCATCCCGAGACCCATTATAGAAAAACGTGCCCCGAAACTAGAATTTCAAAAATTTACTTGTGAATATTCATTAGAATCGAAATAAAATAAGGATTTCAAAAATATAAATTTCATAATTTTTCGGCTTATGAAAAATACAGTTATAACCTTCTTATTCGTATTTTTCTTACTACCGGTAATTAAGTGTTTTGATTACTATTCACTACTATTCACAAGTACAACCTATAGCCATCCATTTGTACACCTATATTTGCAATGCTTACCATCACTCAATCACTTCCCATTTCAAAGGCTTTTTGTCTCTTAAACATTAATACAAATTATGACAATTTGTACTTAAATCAAATCAAAGATAAATCAATCAAAACAAAAAAGAAAATCAAACTTTTCCCTCTCCTTCATGAATAGTGTCGGCATGAAAACCCCCCCTACAAGCTCCAATTTGCAATTTTTTTTTAAATTGTTTTATTCCATTTTAACCTAATTCCAAGTGATATATAAGTTACACTTTCCTTCTCTCTCTTCATTCTTTCACTTTCAAAGTTTTCAAAAGGTAAAAGTGCTCTCTTTTTCTCTCCCCCTCACCCTCCTTGCCGTGGCTTTCATGCCATACACACCCACACACACAACTTTCCATTTTCTTTCTTTTGTCTCACTACAAGAATTTTGAGCTTTAGCCACGTCAAATTACCGTTGCAAATTGAGTAAAAAACGTGGCAAAATCAATTTTGCAACGTTTAATAAATGTGGCTAATAAACGTAGCCCAATCTGTGTTGCCGATTGATTTGGCCACGTTTAAAAATTAAACATGGCGAAGATAATTCAGCGCCAAAATTGCATAATGAAAGGCAACATAAAAACGTGGCCATAAGTTATATGATTGGCGACTTTTGTTGTGTGGCCAATATGCAAATTTTGTTCCCGCCTTTTATAGTTGGGATTGTTATGAAATGGATTTGGTGACATAAAGTAAGAAAACGTCGCCAAGGTAATTTTCGCGCTAAATTATCTTCGCCATGTTTAATTTTTAAACGTGGCCATAAGTTATATGATAGGCGACTTTTGCTGTGTGGCCAATATGCAAAATTTGTTCCCGCGTTTTTTATTTTGGGATTGTTTTGAAATGGATTTGGTGACATTAAGTAAGAAAACGTCGCCAAGGTAATTTAACGTATAAATTGTACTCTAAAACGTGGCATTGAAACGTGGCCATATGTGACATGATAGGCCACATTTTCGTGTGGCTAATATACAAACTTTTCATGCATGGAATTGTTTGTTATGTTGATTTTGCGACGTTAAATAAGAAAACGTGGCCAATGTAATTTAGCGCAAGAATTACATTATGAAACGTGGCATTGAAACATAGGCATATGTTATACGATAAGCCATATTATTTGTGTGGCTAATATACAAATGAACATTATATATACCTAGCTCATTGCACCTGTTTAGCAAAATACATAAGTGGTGTTTAAAGACACCTTTTCCTGTAAATATACGGCGGCTCGAATTGGTTGGGGTAACCTAAGATTTATGTAGAAGCTCATTGCACCTGTGTAATGTGTATAACCCATAACCCTATTACGATAAACAAACATAAACTTTTCCAACATACATCAATCACTTTGCACACTTGTGCAAAGTGAAACCAAAATACTCATATAATAAGTTCAAACATCAAGCAAGACAAAAGATTCTTGAGAGTTAGTTTAGACATGTACAAAAACATAATCCTATTCAATTGGAGGTATATTTCAAAAAAAAGGGTTAGAAAACCCCTACCCACCTCCTCAAAACAAACCTACACATAAGTTGTTAAAAGCATCAATTCAAACATGCTAAAAGAGATGATCATATTCCATCATAGGAATTTCCAAAAAATTCTTATCTATCTCAATTATCATCCTCACTTTCTCCACTTTCATCCTCACTTCCACCACTATCTTCATTATCAGATGGCCTCAGAGATCGATCCCGTCCACTTGGATTTTCTGTAAAACAAAATGTTAAGTAATAAAGCACACATAAATATACTTACTGTTGAACTATTAATGAAAGAAAGAGAGTGAGTAATGTCAAAGCTTAATGAAATAACTTACTTGAAGTACTAGGATAGCTGGAGCAAAGTTGTTGTACCAGTTCAGTAATTTTGGCTAGCTGCAAAACATACATACCAATATGCAAAGGACAATTAAACTTATATTTAGTTTTGAATAAGAACATCTATCAAATTTATCATTTAAGAACTTTACATAGATATGAAAGTTACATTCAGCTTTAAATGCAATTCATAACATTTTTTTTGTACAAATATCATGATCTAATCTTCTGAAGAAATTCTTTTGCAAGATCTTGTAAGGTATCCCAAATATTAAAAGCCAACATTTTCCCAATCCCGTAAAAGAGACTAAACAAAGTGAAATAAGGAAGATTTCTATACTTTATTCATGTAGGAAAAGAGAACAAAGGTAAAACATGCTGAGAATATATGCAATGCCTCCATGATGCATCCGTTGTTTCTTAAAATTTACTAGCTCGAACAGATTGAATATCACTTAGAATTTAGATAGACATAAACCAAAGAGAACAAAACTGAGACATTTAGCATAATATCTTCCAATTGAATAAGCTCAAATTGCAAATCCAATATATCTTCCAAAGTAAATACTCATTTTAGATTTTTATGAAAAACTAAAAAAGTGCAAAACGAAGCTTGTCACATGGAAAGGAAGAATGAACTTTTCAATATTGCGTGACAAAGTGAGTTTTTCTTTGCAAAAAATCTTAAATAATTGCTGTTGAAACCTTATGAAACCAATTCCTTAATGTTATTTGAATATGTTAGTGACCATATTTTCAAATCCAACAACTAGAACACATAGACACATCTTGTAAGAACATTGAGAAATTTTTTAAGCAGCTTTTACATAATTTTTTTTTCACTTAAGTGAAAACACTATTATTTCTTTTTCTACCTTACTACATGCATGCTATCCACATACCACACTATCAACCTATAAATGATCCCATCCTTAAATTATTTATGCATTTGAAAGAGTACAACTAGATGAAGTTAAGGAACAACCAACAATTTCCAAAAACACAGCTAACCAAATCATAGTTAAAAAACAGCCAACAAGAATAATATCCTCAACAACCAGATCAATAACAACAATCAACACTCCAACCAGTTATAGCAGGTGTATATTTTATCTAATATCTAGTGAACCATCAATAACATAGAAGTGACAATAATTACCTGTTCAGATTGTTCCTCGCGTAGGGTTCTTTCCTCCTGAAGCTTTGCTTTTGTTTCTTCTAAGGCAGCTCTCAACTCTTCCATAGAAGTTCGTCGTCGTGCTGATTTCCCAATTGGTGGTGGTCCATACCCTCTTCCAGGATGATAGTCTGACCTTGAAACCGCATTCATAAACCTATCAACAACCTCCTGCGAAGTCAATGGACTATCTGAAGATTGAGATTCTTCATACATCTTCACCATGTTATCCTGAATTACAAACAATAAAGACATACATTATGTATAACACATTACTTTAAAATAAGTCTAAAATTTTACACATCCAATAAACTTACATAATCCTCTGCAGCTTGTTGAGATACCCAACCTCCTGTGCCATCAGGCCTTGGAACACTATATCGAGTTTGCTTAAAGAACTCAATGGCATTAAATGGTTGGTTATTTTGATTAATCTACACATTTAGATATGTATGGAAAATGTTAAAGCATTAATCAATAATATAAGCATAGAAAAAACATTAATAAATACCCACTTGCTCATTTCTCCTACTCTCAAATGATCTAGAGCCAGCCCTATGTAGATATTTGACATTGTTGCGTGCATTTCTCCCAATCATTGACCTTGTCTTCTATAAATGAAAAAATCAGCAAACATATGATAGTATAAACTAATTTATAAGTGCATAAATGATTTATAATTCACCTTTGCAGACGGTTCATTCGATTGTGATATTGATCGCTCTTGTTCAATCTCCCTAGTCCATCTTTCAGTAACCTTTTTCCAATCATCATCACTTGAACCTTTGGGTCTAGCAACATCACCAACCTTGTTCCACTTATTTTTAGTTTTACATCGATGGTTTCTATGGAGATTGCCCATCCATTTATCAGCAGCTCGGAACTTTTCAGGATCTTTTGTGATGTCATCAATATTCAACCGATTCTACATCAAACATATCACTATAGATGAAGAGAATGTTTTTTTTTTCACATAAAAAGGATCAAATCCATCAATTAAAAAAGTAGCAACAATAGCAACAGGTATAGAATAGCTCTAGAAATTTAAGAAAACAAGTATAGAAGTCTCTTGTAGTAGCTTTTACAAAGGAACAATGTCAGAAATTAAAGAGATCAACTACTCGAATTATAACTTCAACATGTGGGAAGAAAGAAACTCACACTTCTCTCCTTAGCTTTTCCATTTCTTACCTTCCAAGGATAAGCAATACATTCTCCTAATGTGATAGTTAATTGCAACAATTTTTTTCTCCCCTAAATGTTTTGCTGGACAGTTATACATCTTGCTGGACCTTCTAAACATGAATCAAGATGGGTTATCACACTACGTGGATGGGAAACAACTAATCATACAGTAATTCCAAAGTGTGTTAGATATCAACATATCCAAGGCCATAAACTTAGCAACTTCCTCACTTTATTTGCTGAAGGAAAACAGGATAGACATGCTGAAGTAGAAGTCAAACATTCCATTTTTTACCCCTAAGGATGTAATCCAGCTTTTATTAAAAATAATTTAACCATATTAGAAAAGAGCATGTGAAAAAATTGACACAATGGATTTAAATTAGAATCTGTTTGTCACAAAGGCAAATCAGTTATGGAAAAACATTAAGAACCATAAATTCTAATACAGTATCTCAATTTATTTAATATCATGTTCTTGAAACACAATACCACCACAGATAGTGCCATATGAGAAATAATTGGATCAAAATGGGAATTAGGGAAAATCTAGAACCTTAAGATGAATGTGTGCACTTTAATTATATCATCTTAAAACATATGATGGTTGTTGTTAAGGTGTACATACAAATTAAAACGAATAGTGCACACTTTGTTGCAAACAAAGAGGAATAGTATAGACTAGAGTACAAGCAGCAATTACGAGAGGTCATTAGTGATGAATCAAGTTGAGACCACACTTATTAGAGTTAAGTCATGATTTTATAATGTGCATTCAATCAACTATAAGCCCTCCTGCATTGTGTCTTGAATATTTGCTTTACTTTCATAGTGCTAATGTCCTCAATAGAGTTATCACATGCAAACTATGTTACATGCTATTTTATTGTGTCTAAATTCTAATGCTCCTAAGATCATATAGCTTTCATTTTATGGACTTGAACACTAGCAGCAAATAAATTATAAAGAGAGGAATAAGGATTTGTAATTTTTTTTTTTAGAGATCTCTATCATTTTGGGGAGAGATTAAAAAACCTACTTCAAAGTGTTATGTGGAGTGAGAATAGAGTGGCTTTTGTTGTTTTTGGAGTAAAAAAGTGGCACTAGCACTATAATTATCAATTTCCCTTTATTATGGAATTGATCTTTTCAATTTATCATCTATATATTGACTGAAGCTTATTTGGCTATAAAAAAACAAAAACAGAAACCAGCTTGAATAATTTGAAACAAAACAAGAAAAAAAATTGCAAATTCACTTCAAATATACCTTTACTCTCTCCCAAGCCCGTTGTTTTTCTGCATGAGGGAATTTTCTCCAGTCATCGATACAAAGAGGAAGTAAGTCCCTACAAGCCTTCCCCATTTCAGAGGCTAACTTTGATGATTGGTCTGCTGTTAGTGGACGTCCACCAGAATAGGTAAACTCAATAACCATCTTGCCCTTTCTTCTATTGTTTTCCTTTTCAAGTGCTTTTCCTCGGTATACACTTCTCTTACGTGTTGTGAGGATCGGGCTGTCAGTTCCTACATATATATGAGACTCTCATGAAGCTAGCAGGTCATGAAACTTAACCATAGACCTAACTATTACACCTTCAAATTAACTAGAAGTTAAAACTCACATAAAAATTACCTGAGGTAGGTGAAGGATTACATGAAGGGTTTCCATTCAAGGATGCATCTACTTGGTTATTGATGACATGATTCTGTCCTTCTCCATTTCCTGTAGTACCAACCAAAAACATGTTTCACCAGAGCACTTACAACTTCACAATGACAGTTAATTTTACTAGTTTCATGCAAGGCATATAATGATAAAATTACAAAATTAAAATAGCACAATCACTTTAATTGATAAAGAATAAGCTAATGTGATAGAACAACGAAAACAGAAATATCAAAGAGTAAGCAAAGGAGAATATAAACCCACCTACTATACTAATAAATTAACCGGAAAGTAATATTTTACATTAAAGTTACCTAAGCGAGAGGGAGGACTAGATGAATGGCTGCCTTGTAAGGATGCATCTACTAGGGAGTTGTTGATGATAGGATTTTGTCCTTGTTCATTTGCTAGAAGATGAACCAGAAAAATGTGATTTCATTAGTTGCACAACAACTATATATATTTACAAAGCTTCTAAGTAAAAAAAAAAAATGATGGAAACTTAACTTGTTCGATGAGAAGGATTAGGTGAATTGTTGCCTTGCGGTGATTGTTGTTCCTCCTCCAAATTCTGAGAATCCGATTCATCATTAATTGGTAATCGGGTGTCTCGTTTAGCCCTTCCTCCCCGCCTTTGTAGACTCCTTCGTCCCCTAGCCATTATAATCCTACAATTGGATAGGACAAAGGTTCAATAAATAGATGTCAACATGCATAAATAGATTGAAATTAAGTGCATATAAATAGAAAGAATGAAAAAGATTCTACCTTTCAATCATCATGCATGGACAATAAACAAAAATATCATAGACATTATAGTTAAATTAAAAAAGGATAAAATGAATAAAAATTGGACAATCATACTATTGTCATCACTAATATCATAGTCCATGAGTGCATCATCCAACCCATCCTCTTCATCCTCATCTGTATCCTCATCTTCATTACATTCAATACTACCATCATGCTCTTCACATGGAGATGCTTCAATCATTGTTTCTACAGCCTCTCCATCAACGGTCTCACCACATACATCAGTTCTCAATGACACTTCGATATCACAATCAGCTACTGGATTATGCTCATTTCCTCTGTCCTCATTTGTTGTTAATTGTTCCTCTAAGCTCTCATCCACTAATAAAGCTTCAACATCTGTGAACAAATTTGCATCACCTACAAGTGAGTCAATGTTATAGATGTGGCGATGCTCGAATTGTTGCACCACTCGCCAATCAAGTCCAAATTTCATGTCATCTAGGTAAAATATTTGCTTAGCTTGTGATGCCAACACATATGGATCATTTTCATACCATGTACGAGTAACCTTAATAGATTTAAAGTGTCATCCACCCGCACATTGCGATGCCTCTCATTAGTGTCCCACCACTTACATTTAAATAGGAATACTCTTTTGTTCCTAACATAGCTAAACTCATATATATCTGTTAACATCCCATAAAATTCTACTTTCTCATCTCCTTGGTCTACTTCTACCAGCACTCCACTATTTTGAGTCTTCTTCCTGCTATCAAACTCTGATGTGTGAAAGCGCACACCATTATATATCAATTTGTTGTACCTTTTGAAACATGAATCAGGTCCTATTGATAATGCATATAATGCACTAATGATCGGGTCACACTATCATGCAATACACTCATCTGCAAAAATGTTAAACAAAATACCATGTCAATGCAAGCTAGTTAAAAACCCTTCTATTTACCAAAAAAAAAAAAATGTAATTCTATACAAAGCTCTTTCTTGTATTTACCTTATTCATAAACCATTCACCAAAGTCTTTTTTGTGATGCCCATCTATGTTATCCCCATATTGTGCACGTAAAACATCTTTATGCTCACTGTAACATGTTTGTCTTTACTTAGTAACTTTATATGTCATTGTACCATTAGCTTACATATTATTTTGTGTAACTTTCAACTTACTCTAGGTAAGGTTGAATCTCTTGGCAATTGTTAATAATGTACCATTTTGCAATATCAACCTCCTCGCTTGACAATACCACATATGTGGGTGGTGAAATTAAACCAACTTTATTCGTGAAGACATCCAAGCCACTATCCTCTAAGGAATCAAAATTCCTGTCTGGACGGTTAAATGTTGTCTCAATGCCTTCTAAGTGAAGTGAACACCAAGTCAAGCACTCATGAACAACATAAGCTTCTGCAATGGAGCCTTCTGGAGAAGCTCTATTTCTAACGAATTGTTTTAAGGAGCCTAAGTACCTACAAATAATGATTAATAGTACATGAGAAAAACATGGATAACAACTTAAAAAGTGGTAACTTTTGACTGTACATTATACCTTTCAATAGGATACATCCAACGATATGCAACAGGTCCAGCCATTAATGCCTCTTGAGGTAAGTGGATAGCTAGATGTACCATTACATCAAAGAATGCAGGGGGAAAGATCAACTCCAACTTGCACAAAATAGTGACAATGTCACTTTGCATCTTTCGTATATCTTCAACATTCAAAATGCGTCGACACAACCTCTCAAAAAAGTTCCCAAGCTCAGCTATGGCGAGGGTGACCTCCTTGGCAATAAGCCACGTATGCACAGGTAATGACCTCGGTAAAAACATGCAATCATGACTCTTCATACCTGAAAGCTTTGAGTTTGAGTTGTCCACACACCTACCTATGTGTGACGCATAGCCATCAGGTAATCTAACATTCCTTAGGAATTGACAAAACAATCTTCTCTCACTCGTACTTAATGTATAGCTTGCACATGGCATCAAGTATTTGCCATCAGCCCGTTTTACTAAATGTAGCTCCTTTCGTATACCAAGTTCCTCTAGATCAAGTCTAGCTTTATAAGTATCTTTTGTTTTTCCCTCAGTCCTAAGCACTGTGTTAACAACATTCTCACAGATATTCTTCTCAATATGCATCACATCCAAATTATGTCTAATTATTAACTTTGACCAATATGGCAACTGGAAGAATATCGACTTTTTAGTCCAATTGAATGGACCAACATTATGGACTCTTCTAGCTTTCCCCGGATGCTTTCCCATTCCTATGTCTACTACTGATTGTAACTGGTGGAGAATATCTTCACCAGAATATAGATCAGGAGCCTCACGAGTATCATGCATTCCATCAAACTTGTAGCTACGTCTCCACCTATGATCAATTGGTAACCACATTCTATGCCCAACATACCCAATCTTGTTATTAAGCCTTATCGATGGTGTTTGATCTTCACATACAGGGCAAGCACTGTATCCCTTTGTGCTCCATCCAGACAAATTCCCATATGCTGGAAAGTCATTAATGGTCCACAATAATGCGGCATGCATCTTGAATGAAGACTTTGAGTATGCATCATAAGTCCACAACCCATTATTCCATAGATCCTTCAACTCATCAATTAAAGGTTGCATATAGATGTCGATCTCTTTCCCAGGTGCTTTAGGCCCTGGGATTAATAGTGTCATCATCATATATTCTCTCTTCATGCACATCCAAGGAGGTAAATTATATGTGAGAAGCAACACGGGCCACATGCTATATGATTGGCTCATATTACCAAAAGGATTGAATCCATCACTAGCAAGCCCTAATCTCACATTACGACAATCCTTTGCAAATTCTGGATGTTCATTATCAAACTTTACCCATGACAACCCATCTGCTGGATGACCCATAAGGTTTTCTTGTCTCTTGTGTTCTTCTTTATGCCAACGCATTTTTTGAGCATTTCTAGGATTCATGAAAAGGCGTTGTAACCTTGGTTTCACAGGAAAGTATCGCAAAACCTTATGAGGAATAGGCATTTTAGAACCAGTGGACACTTTATATCTGGATGTACCACAAGTGGGACAATGTGTAAGATTCTTGTTATCACCCCAAAATAGACAACAGTCATATTTACATGCATGAATATTATGGCAACCCATGCCCAACCCTCTCAAGTATTTGTTTGCATAGTAAGACTTCGGAAGAGACTCTCCATTAGGTATAACATCACGTAAAAGTTGTAGCAACATGTCGAAAGACTTGTTGCTCCACTTATTGTATACCTTTAAGTGAAGAAGCTTCACTATAAATGAGAATTTAGAAATCTTACACCCTGGATAAAGCTCTTGGTGTGAGTCAGCTCTTAACCCATCTAAATAGTCAACTGGAATGTCGAAGCCATCATCAGGGGTTGAGCTTTCATCCTGATTGTCAACAAATGCCCCTAAGTCTTCAAGCATCTCGTGGAGCCCATCGGTATCATTACCACCTGTCCCATTGTTCTCCTCCATAATGGGTCTCATGTCACATTCTCTGTGACGAATTCGACCTCGATGTCTAGTAGGCAACTCAATAGTTGGCTCCTCACCATGATATATCCAACACTGGTAGTTTACATCTATCCCATCTACAAGCAAGTGTGCTCTAATCACATTCACTGTTTGTGAAATGTCATTTAAACATTTCCTACATGGACAACTTAAACTTGCGTGCACACCATACTTTAAGCGTAAGTATGCAACAAAAAAGTCAACACCTCTTTCGTACTCTTCACTTTCAATGTCATAATTCATCCAACTCTTGTCCATTTTTTCTGACATAATTGGAAGAAAATAAAAGTGTAAGATCCAATTGAACTAGTTAATACATCTCATATGACATAATCACAAAATTAGTAAACACATATCATATCACATCATCATATTGATCACCATTAATAGCAGCATGTTCACCACATTGGTCCTAATGTTATTTCCTCTACCCTCAATCTTAGAAAACATTTTAGGAATCTTAGTAAACATTACTTTACACTATTCAAAGTATGGAAATTTTGTAATCACATGGCAAAATATAATTTTTTTAATCCTTATGTTTATTTTTATTCTAATAATCCTTTATACGCATTGTTTAATGATATTACTTTATTGCAATATACTTGTTATTATCAATGACACTTGAAATTTATAGTTGCATAAATGATGATATCTCTTTCTTTCCCTTTTCTTTGTAATTTAGTTAATCTCATTATATTTGTTTATAATTCATCTATCTTACATTAGCATCGCCTATAAGTTAAGCACTGATTATTTCTTCATTCAATTATCGAATTAACATCTCATACTATTATAAACATTGATTTAATGTCAAGCAACACTTCATACATTAAAATACTTGATTATGTACACCTACCCTTTCATAATCGAATTGGCATACTCATTATGGAGTCATTGTCTCAATTTTATATATTAAAAATAATTCATGCCATGAACAAATGGATTCCTTGAAATTCTTA
The DNA here is from genome assembly GCA_024138025.1 of Combretum micranthum. Classification (NCBI taxonomy): domain Eukaryota; kingdom Viridiplantae; phylum Streptophyta; class Magnoliopsida; order Myrtales; family Combretaceae; genus Combretum; species Combretum micranthum. Next base: position 515,930 of record JAMXBD010000479.1, on the reverse strand, counting down.
ATCAACACATTTTATTTCCAAAATAAGTGCAAGTGATACACTGGTTGTCTATAAATTAAAAAAAATAATTTGGGAAATAGAATTTATTAGTAATCCTAATGAACTTTAAATATTTAATTATTCATATTACATTGCATTTAAGAGGAAAAATATATTCACGTATATATACACGTCAAAATCCTCTCAGAATAAAGCCAATTAGTAATTAGATTAATTCTCAAATTTCATTTCCATTGCCAAAATCCAACCAAAATCTTACATGCCGCAGTCTACTCATCCTTCTATAATATAGAATAGATTTAATCATTTGACCCATTATCTAACACGTTAATTGAAGGCAAAATCCAACACTTTTCATCATTCTCATTAAGTAAGAAACTTTTAAATTATTATAAAATGATATTATGTGGTATTTAAATCTTGAAGCGTTTATGCATAAATGTAAATATAAGCTCTTTAATCTAAAATGCTACTAAAAAAGTAAAAAAAAGTAAAATTAATTTAATGACATCATGAAATAAATATAAATAAAACTCACGTATTGCTGGATTTTTTTAGTAATTTTTAAAATCATTCTTATTCTTGAACAAAATGGCATAGCTTGAAAGTAACCAACACTCGATTATCATAAGCATAGAAAATATATACACATACTTGTTATTCGATTCAAATTTTGATTTATAATGATAGAGGTCTTAAAATTCAAAACTTTTGCAGAAAAGTAAAACTAAAAAATAATAAAATTTTGTATAACAATATCAAAATCATTTAATTGCTTTTTGTTTCTAAAAATAAAAAGAGTAACATCAAATTTTGAAAAGATACTTTAAGGGGGGAAAAAAGAAAAGAAAAATAAATACACATACAATCAGCCAATATTAAATGGAAAGAGCAAAAATCTTAGAAAATGTGAAAGCCAATTTCATTATTTACAATTTTGGTAAAAATTGAATGGAGATAAAATGCATTTGATAGTTGGAATGCATAAATATTATTGTGAACTCAGAGTAACTTACCTCATAGTAACAAATCATCCTGTTCTCTTCCTAACGGTCTTTTTTATCATTTACCATATTATCTTCTTCTTACCCTCAATTTTTATACAAAAAAGTATGGTCATAAAAAGCAATAGGACACACTGACAGCCTAATATTACAAAGACTCTGAGAATTTAATCAAGGATAAACCCATAATTTCTTCATTCTAATTAATCACTTAGACCTATCCATTATACTAGTCAATCAAAGAGGTAGAATTTCTAAATCTTTTAACGATCAAAGTTCATTAGCCAATAACACACCATTCACTTCTAAATCATGACTGCATTAACCACATTGATCAGACATCAGATTGCTGACAAGTTAGATTATAAAAAATAAACAAATAGGACAAAGTTTGCAATAATGGAAGTGAGACTGATATTTAATATTAGCCCCTACAGATTGGTACAGAGCTATTAAGCATAATTGTTGCCAACTTGCCACTTACAAGCAACATAATTGGTAAAGATAGAAGTAGAGAGTTATTGTAACAAGCATCAAGATAAATGCAAACTCATTGGAACACAAAGTCAGGAATACACTAAACCATTGTTTTCATTCTACAAACAAGATTATGCTACACACAAACATAGTGAATGAGTGAGACAGAACAACTCATTACCCAATAACATTGCATCATTGTTTTCATCCTAGAAAGAAGATTATGCCACAAGAGCGAGACAACGAGCTTATGCCACACACAAACACAGTAAAAGAGTGAGAGACAGAGAGACAACGAGTAAGAGCGAGCAATAGAGAGAAAGACAGAAACATACCAGAATAGTTACCTGACAGGGAAAGAATGTTGTGAGAACGTTATTGCTTGGAGAAAGTCATGACCATGTGTTGCATGCACGATAATGCTAGAACGGAGCATCTTTCTTGGACAGAAGGAAACGTACAACCATTGTGTTAGTGAAAAAGCCAAAGACAAAGAGACAATAACAGAGAGAGAGAGAGAGAGAGAGAGAGAGAGAGATAAACGTACAAGAACAGCCAAGACAAACACGGTTGGGATTGCGAGCCTTTCGCTTAGAGAAGGAAATGTACACAATGTGTTAGTGAAAAAGTAAAAGAAACAAACAGGGAAAAGGAGTGAGGACGAGGGAAGGAGGAAGAGAGAGAGAGAGAGACTGAGGTACCTGGATATTCACAAAGAAGCAATGTCCTGACCGTGAGACTTGGAGGGTTTGGTTTTGCTTAGTGAGAAGAAAATGAATAGTTCTTCTATTTGATGTTGATTTGATATGCTTGCAGGTGACTAAAAATTGTGGCGGGATTCAAGTATTATATTTCTTAGTTTTTTAAACAGTGAAAATAGAACGTTAAAAAAAAAAAAAGGAAGGCTAGTAAGACAATTTTATTTGATCTATATTTTTTACAAATATGATTGACTGTTTCAAGAACACGTAGGAAAATAATGATCCATTTCTAAAAGTCACGACCGTACAATGCCCATTTTCTTTGCAAATTTGCATCTTGTACGGGCGTACTAAAGGGAGTGCTAAATACTGGAATCATTCTTCAAGCGTGTACGGGCGTGCAATCATAAATCTCCTTCATTTCCCTTCTTCATCACTTCATGTACGGGCGTACTAAAGGGAGTGCTAAATACTGGAATCATTCTCCAAACGTGTATGGGGGTGTGCAATCATAAATCTCCTTCATTTCCCTTCTTCATCACTTCATGTACGGGCGTACTAAAGGGAGTGCTAATATGGAATCATTCTCCAAACGTGTACGGTCGGTGCGTGCAATGCAATCATAAATCTCCTTCATTTCCCTTCTTCATCACTTCATATACAAGCGTACAAGTTGAATCCCCTTCATTTTGCTTCAAAATCACTTAGTGTACGGGCGTACAAGACCCGTACAGCCACTGCCTTGTATTTTCTTCATTTTGATGTTGTACGGCCGTACATCTAGACTCCTTTTGTGCTCCTTGCTGCTTTGCTTGAATTTTGATTGGATTCTCCACATATTCCTTCCTTATATTACAATTGTGTTCAAAATTGACCTGAAATATATATATATATACCAATTAAGTACCTTATCTATTAAGAATCCCATATATATTATAAAATAGACCCAATTTGTCAATTAAAATGATGATAAATTGTGCCTATCAATTGGCCACGTCTACAAATAAAAAAAAAAAGTTACAGATCAATTAAAAAATCATAAAATCTAAAATTTTTTATAAACGTCACCAATTTCATATTTAAGTTAACGTTTAATAAACATGACTAAATGATAATAAAAGGGCAACGTTTGCAAAATATGCAAACATGGCCATACATAAAAATTCTTGTAGTGTCTCCTATTTTACTCTAAGTAAATAAACTTCTACTCCTTCTACTCATAGATCCTTGTTATGCAAGGATATTCTTGGATATTTCAACTAAATGTCCCCATGATCTTTTGGTAGGGAAAATGAAATATCAAAACAAGAATACCAAACCATCACAAAGTAGATCTAACATTTAAATGAGCTTTCATGCCAAAAGCTTTATGTTTATCCATCAAAAGTGTTTTGAACAAAAGATCTTTTATAAAAATATAGTTTTTATGTTTTCAAAACCTATTTAAGCACTTGATATAGTAGATCTATCATTTTTCTACTCATATTCATGTAGGCATTTAAGATCTCATCTTTATTTTGAGTTTATGTGCATTAATGGTCTTTAATGTTTTTGTCCTTAGTAAATAACCTTTCTAATACATAGATCTATGAATAGATGAGTTAATAAAGTCAAAAAGGAAAACACTTTTCAAGAAAATGGACTTGTGTAAATTCAGATGACTTGAGAAACCTAGTTTAAAAACCTTTTATCAACTTCTAAACATGTATTTTACAAGAAAAATGAAGTCTATAGGTGATAGATAATGTTTGGTAATATTTTTCATGAGTTTAAATGAGTTTTTACTAAAGAAAATATTTGAAACAAGAGATAAAGTCTAATAGAAGTTTTGAGTTAAAAGTCTTGAAGGCCAAATTCGTAATAATAGATAGATGGGTAGAAAACACTAGTTTTCCAACTTTAAAAATGGTATTTTCTTAAATAAATGAAGTCCTTAGGGTATAGGTAAAATAAATACCTAAAGATCTAAGTATAAAATGCATTTTTCTTAAAAGAATCAACTTGAAAATGAAAATTTCTAAATTCGGATTTTTGGAACTATCCTAGTAAAAGACCCACTTAAAAGTTTATAAATGAAGATTTTATTAAAGAAATAAAGACCTTAGGATATAACTAATATAAGGGTCAAAATTTCTTTAAACAAAGTGGAGTTTTTCTAAAGAAAATCCTTGTAATAAGTAAGTGTGACCAAGTGTAGTAAACTTACTTGTTAAACAATAGCATGAATGGTTTTCTAAGAAAAAGTTTATTAAAATTCTTTGAGTCTTAAAATTTTTAGGAACTTAGGCTCATTAGAGTTCATATCATGACATTCATGATAGGGAAAATCATTACCATGGCATTTAGTTTCATTTTGTACTTAGGAATCTCAAGTGCATTCATAAAAACCGCATTTTCGGAATCAACATAACCGTTGTACAGATCTGATCCCTCATTTCTGAGGCTTAGATATTTTCAAAACTTGATGTAAAATTCATATTTAGAAAGCTCTTCTGAAGTAGATAGAAATCGATATAAAATTTGCGAGATTCCGAGTTAAAATGACCAAGTTATGGCCGTTTTAAGTTGGAATTCTCGCTTAGGACGCGAATTACGAATTTGATAGTTCGTAAGAAGTCGTTGGATTAGTTTGAGTTGAAATACTTATTAGAGTATTTCTTCCTTTTTAGGTAATCCCGAGTTCGACGATTCCCTACTACAGGATTATTATTACTAGAAGACCGGTGATCCAATGGCCGAGTGAGTTTTCTCCTTGTTTTGTTACCTTGATTGTGCTTGTAGTTAGATGCATTAGAATTATAGGAACGAGATAAAAATCGATATGAATGGGGATGGGAGATATGATGAGACTGTGATGAATGTATGCCAAAGAATACTAAAACATATCGAAACCACGATTTGATTGGATAACTGCACCGTTCATATTATTTCTGTTATATGCCTGATATTGGTTGGTCACTCTAAAGAATGTATAAATATTTTGACCTAAGCAAAAATTAAATTGATCATGCATCACATCGGACATATGGTATTTGGTAGCATGCTACTCATACGTAGGTCGATCGGTATGGTCCGTTGTTGCCTCGTTTGGATAACGAGCCCGGTGCCAGAGCTCATTCAGGGGTACTAAGGCGCATGTGGATGCATCCTTGGATGAGCCTGGCCGAGTCGAGTGCTAAGAGCCGAGGGCTTGGGGACTAGATGCGGTCGTGTAGACTCAATACCATTCCTAACCCAAGATACGGAGGGCGTAAATCCGTTCTGTGTATGGGTTCCGGATACCCATGCATAATTGCTTGTTCATGTGTTTGTTCATGCATAGCATATGATTGATTAATAACATGTTTGTTATGGTACGAATTAAGGGAATTCTTACTAAGCTAGTGTAGCTTATACCCCAATAGTTGTTTAAATGAGCAGGTTATTCCAAGAATGCTAAGTGGGGACTGAAATGGTTGAAGCCGAGAATGATTTCGGGATTCCGGCAAGATATAAGAATACGTGAAGTTTTTGGCTAAGCTTTACGTTTTGCTTTGTAATAGTTTTATGTAGTGAAGTCTTGAGATGAATGTAGTTGAAGTTTGATGAATTGTATTTTGAAGTATAGGGTTTTGTATTTGGAGTATAGTGGATTGTTGTAAGCCCTGGAAAATTTCAACAGATAATTCTAAAGATGAACTTAGGAAATAAAACCCTGAAAGTCACTCCGAGTTAAAATCGAACTCCGACGAGTCCCAAATTCCGAAAGAATCCAGAAATTCAGGGTTGTGAGAAGAATAAGAAACCTCATAGACAAATAGCAACCCAATATACTTCCATTCTAAAACCCCTACGTACGATAAATTTTCTAATTAGCTATAACTTACAAATTCAGGTAAAATGGAGCCCTAAAGCAAATTGCTAAGAAGTAGATAATGATTAACCTTCGGGAATAAAACCCAATCCAAAGAATTCCGAGAACATTGTGAGATACTAAGTTCTTATGAAATCGCCCTTAAAATAAATCTCACCAATCAAATAAGTCATGTAAGTATAAAATATTAGTTTTTATTTTGGCAATGGGGCGAACCGGAAGGTCAACCCGGAAACCTAAGTCCTTGAATCTCCCGAGAAACTCCATACCTAGACCCGGCAATCGCGTATTCCTAAACCCAGGAGTGGAACAAGAGGAAAAAGGGTGTAATCGGTTCGTATTAAGTCTAGGATACTCTGTAAAGATGAGATCAATGAAATTCCGACCTATTCCAATCAGATCAGGTGCCAGTTTCGAAAAACGCGCTCTGGGATTCGAAATGTTAAGAATATGTTTTAACGCCGTTAGACTTATATTTCTAAAGGATCTCTAAGTTATTAGTTTTACAAATTTTCACATAGCTAGAATTATCTAATTTTACAAATCTGTTCGTATTTCGTTACTACCGGTAATTAGTGAGTCTTCCAGTACGATTTAATATTTTAGTCACCTAAAGGGTTATTATTATTATTATTATTATTATTATTATTATTATTTTATTATTATTATTATTATAAGGTATACCCTAGTTCTCCTAGTGATCGGATAGTAATCGGACGAACTTTGGAAACCGGAGAACGAAACCCTATATCGGTCCGATTCCAGCTTAGTGATAGGAGCCTAGAAACCCTAGATGGCCTTCCTTCGATTTCATAATAAAAGAAATTTTATAAAGTAAATGAATTTGAATTATTGTTCTAAAGTACATTTTAAACCTTTGAAAGTTTTAAATCCGGGAATTTTTCAATTCCAGGCCTTCCCGAGCTCAATTACGGAAAAGCGTGCCCGGACCACGGAGTCAGAAAAATGTTCCGGAATATTCATTAGAACCGTAATTTTATAAGGATTCCAAAAATATCAATTTATAATTTTCCGAGCTATAAAAATTACAGTTATAGCTTTTCCCGTGTTTCGTTACAACCGGTAAAGTAGATGTCTTGTCTACTATTCACAAGTACAACCTACACTACACACTACCCATACCCTATTCTTACATCCTTACAACCACTCAATTATATTTTCTTTTCCAAGAATTTTTGTCTCCTATTAAATTAACACTTTTATTACATTTATTACACAATTTCAAATTTATCAAATTTCAAACACACACACACACACACACCTAAAGTGTGGCCGGCCCCCCCCCCCCTAGTTTCCCTCTCAATTAAATTATTTTTACTTTTTTTTATTAACTAAACCCTAATACACTTAATATATATACTAAATATTCTCTCTCTCTCTTCATTTTCTTCTTATTTCAAATTGTAAAAGAACAAAACCCTCCCCTTTCTCTCTAAGGATGCCGTGAGCCCCTCTCCCCCATTCCCTCACATTTCCAACTTTGTTTCTTCTCTTTTTCACTTCAAGACTCCATTGGTATGTGTATTTAAGCTTTGTTTCTTCCTACTCTTGTAATGGCAAAGCTATATCTTGTGTGTTTTCTCATTTAATCCCAATGAGCTCATGCTAGGGACATGAAAACACATGAACAAGAATATCAAGCCATCACAAGACATGGATCTAATGTTTAGATGTGTTTTTGTTAAGATCTCATCTTGTTCATGCATGTAAAGTAGTGATCTTGCATATATATTGTTGTTCATGCCATGAGATCCATGATTTATGCATCATACTTAGTAGATCTAAAGTTTAGATACCCACATTGTCATTTACATGTATGATCATAGAGTTATTTTCATTTTCATGCATTGATGATCACAAAAATGTAGTCTTGTATAGGTATAGAGATGTTAGATAGTGGATATTCATATATAGAAGGTGAGAACATTGAAAAAGGAAGGACTTTGTCAAAAATGAAATGTTGAAAATTCGGATGAAATGGAAACCCTACCTTGAAAACTACCAAAATCATTTTTAAACTCATATTTCATAAGAAAAATGAAGGGTATGTGTAATAGGCATGTTGAAAGAATTATTTTCATGAGTTTAGGCATAATAAAAATAAGAAAACAAGAAGTGAAGTTAGAAGGAAAAATATTGACTTTGGATGTGTAGTCAAATTCGTAATTTTGGGTAATGCCTATACAAACACTTAGTATTTAAGTCTAAATTGGATATTTTATAAGCTAAATGAAGTCCTTAGATAATATACATATTGGAGCTTCAATTTTTAATGCATTAGACAAGTTTTTCCTTAAGAAAAATGCAAGAAAATGAAATTTAGAAAATTCGGATTTTTACAAAAAGCTAGTTCAAAGACATGTTTACCAAATGAAAAATGGGAATTTTTATGCATGAATGGAGGCCATGATTAATATAGACCTTGAGAACTTATTTTTAGTTAAATAATAAGTGGATTACAAGATTAAAAGTCAAAGAAACCCTAAGGAGTATAATGTGGAAAAATAGCTTCTTAGAAATAATCTTTATGAGAATTTCCCAACACTTAAGAGTTCATATAAGTTTATTATCACAAAAGTTATTATGACCATGCATATATTAAGTTCATCACATGGCATTCATGTTAGTAATTCATTCCCATATCATTCATGCATGAATCATCATCTAGGAACACTTCTTATCAAAAGCAAAACAAATTTTTGAGATTGGAACACTTGCGGAACAGATCTGATCCCACTGTTCCGTGGCCCTACTATTTTCAAAACTTGAAAATAATACTAGAAATAGATAGATCTTTCGAAGTAGATAGAGATCGATATAAAATTTGCGAAATTCCGAGTTAAAATGACCGAGTTATGGCCGTTTTAAGTTGGAACTTCCGCAAATAGCGAGAATTCCGATTTTGTGAAGTATAGATACATAGTTTGAATTAGTTTAGTGATGAGATTCTCATTAGGCTATTTTTATTTGGTAGGTGAACCCGAGTACGACAATACCGTATCACCCGACCATCGTCACTAAGAGAGGCGTACCATGGCCGAGTGAGTTCCTCTTCCGATTTCAATTATTGCTTGTGATTGTAATGATAGTTGCACTAGTTGTTAGGTGAAGATAAAAAGGAAAATTAGGTATGATGGGGTTATATGGGATTTATATATTGTCTGTTGTTGATGTGTGAAATGAACCTTAAGAAATATCGAAACCGGGTGTTAAGCTATGGATTGATTGTCTAGTGTGTTATATTGAATGTCTGCGAATAATTGTTGGCCACCTGAAAGAATCGAATTAATGAATATTTGACTCAATTGTAATTGGATTCATTCATAACACGATGGGGATGGAGCATTAGCATTGGTTGGTTTTTCGTGATCCATAAAACGAATACTTGTTGGTTAATCGTGATCCATAAAACGAATACTTGTTGGTTAATCGTGATCCATAAAACGAAATATTATCAGTTGACCGTGAGCTTAAACGGCGTCGTACTGCAGGATTCGTAAATCTGCTAACCCGGGATGGAGGGCGCAAGTCCATCCACATATGATTTCCGGCTGGTCATATGTTTGCTAAACTCACTTGTTGATGCATTTCACTTGGTTGCTTAATTACTTGGTTGAATGTGTTGTGTTAATTGTAATTCGGAAGTTCCACTCACTAAGCTAGTGTAGCTTATACCCCTATAGTTTCCTGTTGCAGTATGAGTACCTTTAGCTTTCTCCGAGGACCCGTGGACACCAGGTATGGCTCTTAGATATTAAGGAGCTTTTGATAGGGCCGGGCCTAAAGATTAGAAATGGACTTTAATTCCGTTTCCCGAACCGGTATTTGAAGGGTAATGTAAGGAAATGTGTGGATTGAGAATTGGTAACTGGTGTTATCGGGGGTATGCCCCCTAGATCATGTAATAGAATAATTCTCTGTATGACGGTTATGGTTTACATTCTTGCTGCTGTGTATATCTCTTTAAGCTACTACGAAACAAAGTATGATCTATAAATGTTGAGAGTGAGCCTTACACTCGATGTTTAAGCTCCTGGGGAGACTAGGGATGTCTTACTTGAGATTAAATGTTGAGTGTGGCGGACTGTCGCGTGTAGGACACACTTTAGGGCGTGACAATTGTATTTCCTTCACATTGTTACTCAATTGTATCAACATAAAATGTATCATTCCGATGTATCTCCTTTATGTGTTAGACACCTTGTACACAGTATGGAAGCCTTCGCGTGACTGAGGTGGTCATTCTTAGGCTTTAATATTGTATACGGCGGACTGCCACGTTTAGGGTACCCTACGAGGCGTGACAAAGAAGTCATAATATGAGATCAAACTTTCAAATAATTAAAATAAAATATCATAGTTGTACTAAATTGCTCAAGGAGGATCTCATTGCTATCTTATGAACATGCCAAATAAGGTCAACTTAACAATGAGAGTATTGTGTTTTTTATGCTATGAAGAATTCATTCACTTTCTATAATTGTAATTCCATTATCATTTTTTATGAATGGCTATTATGATATTTAATTAATCGTAAAAATCATTAAATAGTTATTTGTTATTTAAATTTATGAATAATAATTCAATATTTTGAATTATTTTTTTGAATATTATAATTTAAATAAAAAAATTAACAAGTAAAAATTTTATTATAACTTTATTTTATTTTTTAATAATAAAAATGTTATTATAATCTTATTTATTAAATCAAGTGAATGAATAAAAATTGCTTATAATATTGTTTTATCACCGGCCAATAATTGAATATGAAACCATCTGTGACAGAATCCAAATAGAATGGGTCCCAGCTTTGGCCATGGTCAAGCTAAAGAATTTTTGGTCGAAACATGCATTTCACGATGCACGGACGACATTATAAATATTGTTTGACACTTAGGATCGGGTGTCGGCGTAACTCCAGGAACGTTGCATCCAGGCACAAACGAACTTTTAGAGGCGCAGAGGGGGCCCCACTTCTTTTGGCGTTGTATACATGACGTATAAAAATTCGCAAAAACATACTTCAAATGTTTCGTAGCGTATTAGTTGACGGTGCTGACTAAGATGCAATCGAGATAGGTTTGGAATAGGCCACATAAGATCTAAAGTCGACTCGCTTTCTAATAGGATATTTCAAACCCACCTCGCTATTTATAAGGCTTTTTATTCAATACCCAAACCGTCCCTACAGGGTTTTGACCCTGACCCGTCCTGTCCCGCCCCGCTTTATTTATTTATTTTTTCCTTTTCAACTCTTAGTTAAATTTAATTGCATCTTCCAACAAAATATTGGGTGATAGGCCTGCAACTAGACTTCAGTATGTCTAAACCTAGCTAGACTAGTTACAACACTCTCGTTAATTCACAGGTTCATAGAATTAGCTATTTTATTTGTTAAAACAACAAAAATTAACAATATTATAAAAATAACTTTTTAAGAGATAAAATTAAAAATTAGAAAAAAAAAGACAAAATAAAATTAAAACTATTAACAACCATTCTTAAAAACAAAAATTAGTAGGGTTTTGTTTTTTAGAATTTCAAACTCAATTTTTTAAATTGTTTATAATATAACAAGTTCGGGTTACCATCCGGTTTTTTTAATTACCCGAACCCGACCCTAAACCCTATAGGGTCGGCATGTAATTTCCCAAACCCGTCTTACGACCCTATAGGGTTTTAAACGATTCAGGCGGGCCGAGTACCTTATAATGACCCGCCCTGGTTGCATCCTTAGTGCTCACGGATCGATTAACCGTCCATGATCTTATTTTTTGAACTTAATTATAATGATTGATTTTTTAATATCTCGATCTTAATCGGTCCATCATAAACAGTTAAGCGCCCTATTGATTAATCATTTTGTTCGGTTAATTTTTTTATTTTCGGTTTTTAACCATTTATTATAATGGTTTCAACAAATTAAATTGATAATTTCAACAAACCTTATTTTTTATCTTTTATCATAAAGTTTTTATATATAATATTATATATATATTACAATAGCCCAAAAAAAGGAAAATCAAATTAAGAGAAATGAGAAAAATAAGCCTTTAGATGTATCATCATCAACAATAATCAAACCAAATCAATTACCATATTAACTCCCATCAAACATAGGACAATAGTATTTTAATCAAAATTCAAAGAGCATTGACATGTGTAAATTATATGTATATGTAAATCATAGGTACATATATTATTTTTAAAAAATAATTATATGTATATGTAAATTTTATATAATATATTTATAAATATTAAAACGGTTAACCATTAATCATCGACTTTTTATTGTTACAAATTGAAACCGAAACCGAAAACAAGAAAAAATGAAAACCGTGATTCTAAGTCGAAATCAATGGACCGATTAATCATATTTTTCGGATTGATTTTTCAGTTTCGATTCAATTTTTCGGTTTCATCGAGTTTTTTGCACAATCCTAATTGAGGGGTTGTCCTTCATCCTACAGATCACGAAATCATTTCTCTACGTTTACATATTTTGGCCCTTACGTATCATTGTTAAGATGTTTTTTTGTTCCTTCATTCTTTTTATTTATTTTTTGTCTCTTTCCTTACGCATTATTTTTTAGCTATATTGTTATATTATTCTTATTCATAGGTATTCCTTTTATTTTTCCCCTTGCTTATTTTTAACTTGTATTTTCCTTGGGCCCTTTCTTTATTTCCTTTTTTTTTTTGTCTCTTTCCCTTACGTATTCCTTTTTTTAGCTATATTGTTATACCATTCTTATTTACAAGGATTTTGCAATGCAAAAACATTTTTTCAAAGCCTTTCTCTTTTTATAACTAATTTTATTTTTCAAAAGTTTTGTAAAATTTTAACAATATTCACAAGCTTTTTAAATTTTCTATCATTTTTAAAATCTATATAAAAAAGTTCAAAACATCATAAAGTACAATTAAAATCCTTTAAAACTTTTTAACACACTTACAGTGAATGCATTAAGATGTTTAATTTTCCTCGTATAGTTGTCAAAAATTGAAAAAAAAACACAATAAAGGTTTGTAAGATGCCCTTGATGCATGGGTTCAAATTACACTATATTAGCAATAAATTCAAAGAGGTATGATGGATTCTGTCATATTCTATTTATTTATTAATTTTTTACATAGTCATTAATGCATCTGCTCTTTTAGCCCCCCTTTTTTTATCAATTAATAATTTTTACAATATGAAAGGAAATATAATCACTAATAATAATTTTATATTAAATATAAATATCATGAACCTATCGAAGGGCAAAAGAGCATTGCTTCAACAATTTCATATAATATTTTGCTAGTGAGTATTTCAGTAAATTTATTAATTGTAATCACCCTAATAAGAGGCTGAGTAAAATTGACTTAAAGTTGTCACATCACTTTTGTACTTATAACATGAGGACAACGCTATAAGTCGGGGTTTACAACACTTTGATTAATTGTTTTATCACTATGTTATATGTATATATATATATATATATTTATTGTGAAAATAGTCTTTGATACCAATACTTCTACATACCATAAGGACCACAAAAAATCAACTACCCTACTAAGAGTTACGATAAGGCAAACTTAGGTCTATCTATTAATTGCTATTAAAAGACTTTCCTAAAGGAAAAAGATAGTTTACGACGTGGGGAAATCAAGTTTTAAATCTTTTCTCTTAACTATGTTTAGTCCATCAATTTCCTAATCATTTAACTAACTTGGTTTGATCTTTAGCACACTCTATACTCATATCTTATTCCCATCCCAGCTTTCAATTTTCCTACAAAAGTAAACTATAAGGTTATAAGTAATGCCACAACCCGATAAGTTTGTTCCTCACTATGATTAGTCATGCAAGTTATCAAGCATTAGTTTTAAGATTCATGTAAATCTATCTACATAAGATATGAATGCATACATGATGAATGTAAGCACAACATCTATGAGAGTCCAAAGCCATAAATGGTGTTGATTTACATTGTCTACACTTCAGTTGTCTTAAGTAGACCTCGACTCAAATAATATCTACTCTCGCCTAACAATGGTGAATTTGAAAGGTAGATCCCAGCTTAGTAAACATCTATCTTCACTCAACATTGGTGACTAAACAATCTAGCATTACAAGTAGACTACGACTTAGGCAACATCTACCTCTGCTCAACGTGGGTGAATAAACAATTAGTCATGATAGGTAGACCCTGACTTGCGCAATACCTACCTTTATCCATCGTTTGTGAATAAATATGATAGGTGAACTCTGACTCAAGTAGCATCCACCATCAAAACATTACTTAGAAGGGTCATGTGTTTCATTTTATAACTATTTTGACAAAACTTAGCAACTTCAAAAAAATTTAAAGAGCGAATTATAGATACTCCAAGTCATGTTTCTTTATACATTTTGAAAAGAATTTCAATTGCAAATGCAAGACACTTCCTACAGGAGGTTCAATCACATGTGATAAGTATATCCAATTAATATAGTCAAGGATTTAAAGTTATCCATTTAAGTTGATGATCATGCAAATGATGGCACCATAGTGACCAATCACTCACCAGATGAGTAATAAAACTAGCATAACAATAAGCACTAGTAAGCACAAGCAAATAGCAGATCATTAGAACTCCCTCATCTGAGCAAAATTGTTTACTTGATACTATCTTTCTAAATACCTCGGGTTTGAGAATTTGGACTCAAAATTCCTTTAACCCAATATTATAATTCACTATTCTCGTTATCATTCTTGATTTCATAGTTTTTTCTTAAAACAACTATATCTTGGTCATTTTAAGTCCAATTTTTGCATATGAGTAATCGATTTCACACAATTTCCCGAGTGCTTTCTAATAATGATATTATTTTTATGAAAAGTATGATTTGTAACTCTTAATTCACAATATTCCCTTTTAAATTTCATGGCATTCTTGCTAATTTTAAATCTTTACAATTTATTCCCTTCCCTTTTTCATTGAAACACTCAACCTTTTAATTGTTAATTTATTTCTTTATTATTCGGTTGTACTGTGGCAAGGATATTTACATACTTCAATATAATATGCAACCCTTAGTCCCAACTCGGTATAATATCTAACATTTTCTTTAGTTAGAAATTTCCAATATTTCAAATGAAGTACTACAACGTCTAGTAAATATTTTATATCGCCGCTGGTTGCATCTAAAGAAAAATATCCACTCAAATGCCACTTCCATCTACTCCTATATAAAATGGAAGCATCCCCGGCTCCCCTCCTTCTTAGATTAAATAAATAAATAAATAAAAAAGGAAAGCCTAATTGAATGAACTCATTTTCTCCTTTTCAAAGTATAGCTGCCCATTAATATATATTTAACTCCGTCACTAAATCCTTACATCACTCCCTTAACATTCTGAAACCCTACACTTAGAAAGAAGGAAAAGGAAGTATTTCAAAATACAAATAAATAAATAAACACCTTGTACTCCTTGCTTTATCTCCGACGTCGAACCCCATTAGCATGGAAAAGAAAATACGTAATTCACTTGCTTATTTCTAAAGTACTTCAGGATAAAATTTAAGTTAGTTACTTGGTCTTATCTCCCTCTTGAAACAAATGTTAAGTTCTTTTTTTTTTTTTTTTTGGCCATCATACAAATCTTAGGTTTTAGCGATCTCTTTTACTTGTACTCTTTCTAAGCTCTTAGATAATGGCTTGAGGTTGAGTTTGGAAGCTTGATAACTCATGAATTGAAAGGATTGTGTTCTTGTAAGGCTGTCGCAAATGTAAATCGAGACATGTTGGGGACGATATGAGAAAACTAAATGGAAGAAGAATTGAGTTCTTTTTATAATTTTAATTTCCCCCTATACTTTGTGATGGATGGTGTAAGAAAGAAAAATAAGAATGGAGAACGGGATCTTTCTAAGCCTGATTGCCTTCCTGAGGGAGTTTTTCCAAGAGAAGCTTATCGGATGTCATCAACCTAATTGGATTATTATGGAAGCTAATCATAAGCTGAAAAGTCAAAGGTTATTTCTCTCCCTATCTCTCTTAAGATAGACTAGTGTATGACACACCAGTATTACATGCGCAGAGAAAAAAAAAAAGATAAAAAATATACATATGAAAAAAAAAGGTGGGAACAATTTAAAAAAAAAAAAAAAACAGAAAGTAAGAACGATTTTTAATCCGAAAAGAGGAAAAGAGAGAAAGTGGGAAGAAAGACGAGTAACTATCATCTATAATTGCCATAATATAAAAATAAAAAATAAATAAGGCTAATACTTTTTTACACCAATGATTAAGAATTGGTTCAATAGTAATAGATGATAATCCCACTTACAGTCGTGGAGAGGAAGTTTCAGTTTATTTTATATTTATTTATTTGGAAGACTATAACATCCTGGAGGAGGGAACATTTGATAGATGACGATATTAACTTTTTTTTTTTTTCCGTTAATTCATTGGGAGGTATCCTAGAAGTACTGTTCAAAAGTTAAAAGCACTGCCAAGCACTATTTCTTATCTAATAGGAGACATCCTGAAAGTCTTGGATGAGATACATAATGCTTTATTTTATTTTTCATTTTTATATTAGTATATTAATGTCATATAGGTCAGTATAGAATTTCGTTTATTTGTTTATTTATTATTATTCTTTTATATATGACTTCAAGTATATTATTTCTAAAGTTTTAGATAATTTCTAGACTAAAAAAGTGAATAAATTAATTAAGAACCACCTCCACCATCCCCTTCTCCTCCCACCTTCATCTTGCGTTCGTCCCTGCATACAGGCTCAAGAGATGCTTCTATTATGTGACACTTTACCTTGCATAGCATTTATCTTCCCCTCTTTAGATCTGGGTAGAACTCCAATACCCTGTTTTGGAGAAAAGGAATATTCAATGAGATTTATCATGGGTTCCATACATATATAATCTGGAACCTTAAAGGTTTTAGATTAATAAATCTTTTTTCTTATGAATTCTTCGTACAATCCATTTGTTTTCTACATGAGATATCTCTAACCGAACACTCATATTGTTATAATCTTCTAAGGAAATATATATATATATATAAGTATATATCTTTAATATGAATATGCTTTAAATAAATACCCGAATGGAATTATAAGTTTGTGTTGATCCTGTATAAAAATATATATACTTTAGTAAGAAAATATTATATATTGGAGGAACTTTGATGTTACAATGTTCCAATTTTGGAAATCCCGTATGGATGAAAATGCAGTAACCACGTGTAACCATGCTTATCTACATGTTCGACCTTGACTTCTAAATGCATGGACTTCCTCCATTTTACTTATCAAAAGTTAAACGCTATGAAAAAATCTAATGAGCGTGATAGCCCATATGTCTGTATAAGTGGTAGATTTGCACTGATATATTTTAAATAAGGGATGACAACAGTATATAGGGGTAGGGGAAAAAAATGATAAAACTGAAAAAAAATGAATCGAAATCAAAAAATCAATATGGAAAATTTGATTGACCATTCAATCAGTTTCAGTTTAGGATAATGAATTTTTTATTTTTTAAGTTTCAATTTTGATATGTAACCATGAAAAACCAACGGTTAACTTAAAAAACCAATAATTCAAACATTTATATTTTATTTATTATATTATTGTGTTGTTATTTGAAAAAATGAGAAGACTATGAAGTTTTAATTTGTGTAATGTTATATTAGAGTTATATTTCTAATTTGTTATTGATTTTATAGTTATTTAACTTTTGATTTGTAATTTTTAAAATGTAATTATGATATCTAACTTTTTAATTTGTAATTTTTAAATAAAAGGATTTAACTTTTATGAACCAATTGAAAATATGGTTAACTGCAACTTTTGATTAACCATTATGTTAAATGGTTAAAACCGAAAATCGAAAATATTAACAAAAAAAAAGGTTAATCGCTAATGTGGTTAACTGTAAATAATGAACCAGTTTATATTTAAGATTTTAAGAAACAAAAGTGTTTTAGTTTGATTCAAAAAAATGAGATGATATACTGATTAATCGAATCATTTTTACCCCTCACAATCTATAAAAGTATCCACATATAAAAAATTACCAATATTTATATATTACTAGGACCACATTCCATGAATCTTTTTTTGGAAACTGTGGTTCTTGAATCTGTGGTCCCTGAACTCTCTCTCTCTCTCTGCTCTCTCCAGGAAATCATCATGCAAGTCCTAATTTGCGGTGGGATGTGTACTATCGGTTTTGCGGTGCGAGCATTTCCTTATGCGGAAAGTGTTGTGTACACATTCTTTTTGTTTGCTTTTGCTTACTATAAATTGATGTTTCATATGCTGCATTAGCTATACATCTTATTACAAAGAAAAAAATTAAGATTAATGGAACGGTTGCAGATCACAGCATTAGCTATGAGTGGCGCTACTAACCAATCAAGGATGGATCGGACTCTGATAGAGAGACACCGGAGGTTGCATCTCAAAGATCTGTTTGCCAGGCTCACTTCTCTCTTGCCTGCTCAGTCATCATCCAGGGTTCTCTCTATCTCTCTTTTTATTACTTGTCTAGTCTGGCATTAATCCAAAGATATCAAACAAAACAAAATTCCCATATATATAAGGATTTTTTTATTGAGTTTCTTGTATAGTAATTATTATACCTAAAGGAGATTAATGTTTAAACAAGTGTACGAAAATACCAATCACAGGTCACATGAACCACCATATATTAATGGGACATAATGTACATATTGTGCCTTTGATGAGATAACACTGGGATAATAACGAAATCCATCTTCCTTTTCGTGTTAAGGAATACTATGTATTAAATGTACTGCCTGTCGCAACAAAACTTCATGTACCTAACCAGAGTTCTTTATATCTATTATGAAAACTAATGGATCATCATTACCAAATTTATTTTAATTATTTTTTAAATTTATCACTTAAAATGTTGCTATGTGTAATCAGTGATTGACATTATAAAAAAGAAACTGGTCTCAAAATGATATCATAAGATATTTAAAAAGAAATAAAAGAGAGAAATTCCCAACCATTGATTTATAAACCGAAGAAAATTGAAAAAATATAGCTCCAAAGCTTTATCAATGTATTAGTAAGTAATATATTTTCTTTACTAAGTATTCAAAGAAGAAAAGGATTTGTTTCCGTTTGATCACTTCTAGGGTTTTTGAGTTGCACTTCCACTTTTTTCGCTTTAATATATATACATATTTCATTATCTTGAATTCCTAATCTGTAATTTTTAATGTATAAATCTGCATATATATTGTAATGTCAACTTTAGGTCTCACTAATGGATTCAGTGAAGCAAGCAATCAGTCACATAAGACTATCCCAAGAGAGAATAATGATGTTGAGTAAAAGATTGGAACAACTAAAATCGAAAGAAGGAAATAACAATTTACCAAGAATCTCAGTGACCAGCTTTGGTGATGACATGGAGGTAAATTTCAAAGTAAGCGAATGGCACAGAAGCATCAGTTTGCATGAAGTAATTCATGCTATTGAAGAGGGAGGAGGTGAAATTATAAATTTGAACTATTCTGTTGTGAGTGATCAGCTTTTGGGGACTATCCGTTTCAAGGTAGGAAATCTCTTAAACATTAAAACACTTTTTCTTTCTTTAAAATTTATTCCTTACAATTATCTAATCGCAAAGGTTATTTTGTTTTATATAATATTATCTAGTATGATTAACGAAATGAGAAATGTAAAATAATTTGGTATTCTTATTCCCAAATTTCCACAATTTACAAATTAGTGAATGCTATTATCTTGATTATTGAAATATGTTATGATGTCATTATAGTACTGTTTTCTTTCATGTTAATTTCGGCCATTAATTATATATAATAACATCTTGAATCATAAATTAAGAATAATTAAGAAAAATGATTTATGGGGTTTATGCAATTTCACCATGATACGTATACCCTTAAAAAGAGGATTTGGCCAGCTGTATAATATAATTTAAATAAAATTTTTGTTACATATGATTTTGATCTATTGCGTTTTTCTTTTCATAAAGATCCAACAATTTGAACGTGTTAAAAGGCATGATATCTATTTACAATAGATTTACATAAAATGAACATTGTTTGTGAAAACCTGCATATTATTTGATATTATCAAATGAAAATTTATATATTTTCATACATTTGTTTTTCTTCTAGAATGCTTATGGGTATATTAATATGATTGAAATAGTTCTCTTCTTAAATTCTTAATGTGTATTTTGGAGCATACGATAATAAGAATCATGAAAAAAAATCCTTACAAAGAAAAGGGAAGTCAGCAAGTACACACACATGTTGTAAATATGAGTGTATTTGCAATTCTCTCATAAATCAATGTATAAAATAGTTGAGAATTCTCTCTTTTAGGTTTATTGCTTTTTGCAAACTTTATTCTATATATATATATATATATATATATTAATTTTTAACTTTAAATTTGGAAGGAAAACTAAAATTTATCTAGAACATGGGGAATAAAAGAACTTCTATGATCCCATTGACAATACTATATAGTTAATATTATAACCATTAATATAGTAATTGATATATTATATATTTCAATTATCCGATCATGGTAGGATATGGATTAAATTGATAAATAAGTGATAGGATCATTAATCCCATAAAATACATGATGGGATTATAAAATTTTATGAAAAAAGAAAAAAAAACAAAAATAGGTATCCATCATATCACAAGAGCCCGAGAACTTAGATGCATAGGAATTCATGCTTTTTCTTGTCATTATACCCATGACATCTTTATTAAAATTTTTACTTTCATATGTTGTCATGTGCAGGCTATCTATGCAAGAATTGGAATAGATATGTCCAATGTGGAGGAGAGACTCAGACAATTATCATTCCGATACAATTAGTGGGTGCAATAGAAATAATGCACCATAATAAATACAAAGATGGGATTTGTGGTCTCAGTTAAATAACAATTCAGAAGGGGTTGAATTAATTGATTTTTGAAAAGTTAGAACTTTTCCAAGCAAGTTTTTAAAACCCCTTAATTACTTAAGTATATTTGTAGGCGTGAGCATAAGTTAGCAATAATAAAACTTCAACCACATTGTAAAATGAGCAAAAAATAAAGAGAGTAAGAAAAGATTTGTGACACAGCTATATATAGTGGTTTAATCTCATACCTATGCCCACTCTTCCAATTCCAAATCAAAAACCTCATAATCTACATGGATATATTTAACTATATCCCAAAATATTTGATTACAAATAGAATACTAATCACTTATCCTGGACTCAGTTTCTCTATTTAGTTTCCCTAACTTAACCTTAAGCTAAAATTGACTATAGAACTATTTGCAGGCACTAAAAACAACAAGATTATAATTTGAAAATTGAAGGACACAAGCAATAATTTCATTCTCAAATCAAATAGCAAGCAAGTGAAAATAGTAATAAAAGTTTATAATGTGAGATTGTTTAAACACTTCAGCATTTTAAAGAATTCATGAATCTATGTTGTAGATGTATGTCTATAAAATTTGAACTCTCCTTGTATATATAATTATGTTGTCAATGGCTAAAAGTAGATAATGAACTGTTGGAGATTTGATTGTTGGAGGATAAATAGTTCCTGATATTGTGCAGAGCTTCAAAATTAAAATTGTAAATATCTTTTGCTTTCACTTGTTGTTATTGTTGGTTATCTTCTCTTAAAAATAATCATTTTAAGCTAGATTGGATCATGGAAAATTATCTAGCATTATCTAAGTTTAACAACAATCTTCATCATGTTTGTCACACCCAAGCGTACGCTAGTAGTAGCATACAAGCCACACTTTATACTATTATTATATTCTTTCAAAGAATGACATATTTTCAAAAAAACTGGATCTTTTAGTTGTTTTGATAAGAAATAACAAATATATATAAGCTATAAATTAGTAAACAACTATCATCACAAGTCTAGAGTAACATAATTACAGTCCATATTTCTAACATAAGTCTCTAAATACAAAAACCGGTACATCAAGTACTAACTAAACTATAATTAGGCAACAAAAGTAAATAACTTATCCCGAATTTTGTAAACTTCTAGCTTTTAGGTTTTCACCAGAGCCATGCTCCTGGACGTAACCACCCATGGTCATAGAGTTAACCAAGGCTTTTAGGAGTATGAGCGAAACCACATGCTTAACGAATAACCAGAACTCATCACAATCAAGCAAGTTATTATCATTCAGTGAAATGCATCAATCAATCATACGTACAAATACAAGCCTGGATAATCCGTAATCCAAAGTAGATGGAGATTTTCGTCCTCTCATCAGGGTTTAAATAACACAAAATTATGGCTTACATACCTAGGAGAGACTAATCATACAGGAAATTAGCAACGCTCACTTTAATTATCTCTTTAAATTAATCATATCTTAACACTCATTTCCTGTTCTCTTTAGTCTTAGAAATTTCACTAAGTATTAGTTATTTCAAAGTGATACCATAAGCGGCGTCATTCATTTACCAGTTAGTTCCTATGGTATCACGCCTCAAAGGGTACTCTAAACGCGATAGTCCGTCAAACTCAATATTAAAGCTTAAGTATGACATCCTTAATCATCCCATAAGCTTCGATACCGGGTGTAAGGTATGCGTTCATGATCATAGAGGATCAACTTTGAAACAAGTTGTTTAAGAAGACATTCATATAGCAATTTAAAAATGGAAATCATAACATAATATCTTAAATATGGAAATATAAAGGTCTTACAAATATTAAAGGGGCATTCCCCTATCAAAAGATATAGTTCAACAAGGTCTATCAAAGCCTAATCAAAATAATTACATTTAGAGATTTGCTTAGAAGTCTAAGTCTACATCTAGTCTTTGACTTCTTCCAAAAACTCCTTAGGCCAAAAGATAATACCTGAGAGAAATAACCTCGAAGCTTCAACCATAAATAAGGGTGCCACAAAAGATATCTATAAGAGGGTAAGCTTCTTGTTTAGTGAGAATTAATTCCACAAGTAAAGTACTCAACAATCAATATTTAATCAAGTTTTTTAACAAGCATATGAGATGCAATCAATCACGTCAGAAAACAATACATATGATTTTCTAGGAATCATATGTTTGAATGGATTTACCCCTCCATTCGATGGTTAGGTGTTCCAAGCAACAAGGCCATAGTTCGCAAATAATGTTTTTATAGTTTTTATATAGATTCCTACTAATCCCTGAATTGTAGTTATTTCGGGTACCCACTCACCATTTAATTATGAGCAATTAAAGCCATATAATAGATTTTCAGGTTCCTCGACTTCACTACTATGCCCTTGTCCTACCAAGGGTATAGTAATGAATGCAATGTGACTCACTACGTGTCATACATGAATCATTTTATTTAAGTAATCATGGCATATTAATAGACATTTTATAGGTAATCATAGAATTTGCAGACAAATCATTCTTATACTAAATCATATAATGTTTAATTAACAATTCCTGTCTCGATATATTTAACATAATTTCAATTATATAAGTAAAGCAAATGCGTTATCATATTTTTATCTTTACTTAAAATCTAGTGCCACTAAACTACAAGCAAAAGAGTAAATACGAAAATGTAAGAATTTAAACTCACTCAGCCATAGTAGATGAAGCTTCTAATCAAAGTAATCCTCCGGGTAAGGTAGCTCGGACTCCATGCAACTTATACAAAAGAAATATCCAAAATGAGTATTTCTTGAAAGTTCTACTTAAACTTGAAATTTTATTTCACTAAGTTCATCAAAATTTGTATGCGGTGAAATTCCAACTTAAATGGCCATAACTTTGCTCATTTTAACTCGGAATTTCGCATATTATATATCATTTTCTACATATTCGAAAAGATCTATCTATTTCTAAGGTTATTTTCTTTATAAAAAGTCATTTAGGTCTCTAAAAGACTCAGTATATAATTACCACGAAAATTCCTACCTTTAAAACATGATTTTTCTAACGTTGTATCAACCAAAAATTCCATAAAAAACATATATATATATATGTATAGTTAAAAAATCCTTTGAATACATATATATATAGACTCATATCGTGTCACGCCCCAAAGAATATCTAAATATGGTAGTCCGCCACATACGGTATTAAAACTTAAGAATGACTTCTCGAAGTCATGCAAAAGTTTTCAACACCATATGTAAGGCGTCTATCACAACAATAGGAGACACCGATGGAATGTATAGTTCATAGTAAATACAACATATAAGAATCTAAATAATCATCCAATTTATCATTAATAGAATAAAGTCTATACATCATCTTAGGGGTTTTTCCCCTATAATTCTCCAACCAATCATAATATCAACTAAATCTTTCTCATATCAAAATAATACTAACATCATAAGACATTAAATGATATTTAACCTAAGATCTTCAAAAGATTTCCAGAAGCTTTTCTAATACATCATCCCTCTCGAGTATATGAAATTTTCGGGTATAAAAGATATATTCCTGTTACAACAAAGATCTATCAGAGTATAAGCACAACTAGCTTAGTGAGAATATTCCTGAATCATTGTACTTGTATAAATAATTTCAAACAAGTTATTAACAAGCATATGAATGCATCAAACACGTGATCAAGCAATACATATGATCTATCGGAAATCATATGTTTGAATGGATTTACCCCTCCATTCAGGGTTTGGTGTTCCAAACTTTTTAAAACCCAACTTAAAAATCCAACTCATGTAGTTTATTTCAGGCTCCTACTAGCCTATCATAACATAGTTCTTTCAGGCTCCTATCGCCCATCTTAAAATAGTTCTTTCAGGTACCTATCGCCCATCTTGCAGATTTCTGGCTACTGCACACTCGGCTACTAAGCTCTTGTCCCATCGAGAATAGCAGCTCATGCAATGAAATTAACTATGTGATATGCATGAATCAATTAATATAATACTATTATGTTTAAAGTAATTTAAAGGTGATCACAGAGTTTTGCACACACTCCAACAGAATAATAGTAAAATAAGTTAATTAACAACGATTCATGCCTCGGTATGCTTAACATTCTTTCAACCAATATTATCATACATAATTCATTTCATCTTTTCCTAATTCTAGTGCTTCTAGCTACAAGCACAACCAAATACGAAAAAGGTAGGAAATAAACTCACTTGCCATGAGGACTATCTTTTTTACGGATGAGTCGATTGGTAATTCCACTAATCAAAATAATCCTCCAGTATGAATACTCCCTTGGGTTCACCTAATCAAGAAGAATACCCATAATGAGTATTTCTTATTGATTCTATGGTACTTATCAAAAACTATGTTATAAGATCGTTAAAATTAGCGTAGGCCATAATTCCAACTTAAAATGGTCATAACTTAGTCATTTTAACTCGTAATTGCGCTTATAATATAACATTTATACCTACTCAAAAAGATCTGTCTATTTCTAAGGCTATTTTTATCATAAAAAGCCATTTGGATTGGAAAATACCACGGTACAGAATAGTTACGAATTCATAGTTTACAAAATATGATTTTCTCAAACTTTACTTCACTCAAAAATTCTAAAAAAAATATATATATATATATGGATATATATATAGTTGAAAAATCCTTTGAACATATATTTATACTCATATGTATGTATGATTTTGATAGTGTTGTCTTAATATTGATATTTCATAAACAATTTGTCTTTAAGGATTTAGAAGACAAGACTTTTGAAAACTTATCCTTTTTGAATTGTTAGAAGGAAAAAAATAATATATTTGAATTGTTACGAGTAAATGTTTTATTATTATTTCATTTTCTTACTATTCGTTTTCAAAAGTTTTGGTTCTTTAAATTATCTACCAATTATATTTTTAGTGATTGAAAATAAGCTTTTCAAAATATTCTTTAAGTTTCAAATATTTGAAGTTGTGTTAAATGTACGATTTCCTTTTATTTTTATATTCTTTCTCTTCTTTAGGAAATAAGTTTACCTTTAGACTTTACTTACTTGACAAATTTTTATTTTTCTAAATTGATTTTTAAAATGGTGAATTGATGTTATCTTGGTTTGAAAAACTTGTTTTATTCTTAATATTTATTAAATTGTAGAATAACTTCTTTAGACAAGTTTATAAGAAAAGCCTTCTTAATAAGGAATTGTTAACATTAGAACTTAGTAAAACTTCGTTTTAATTTTGAAAAGATAATAACAATTATAAAGTTCAAGTTTTGAAGATGCTTTCATAGCATGTGATTTTTAAAGTCTAAAATGAACCTATTAAAAGATTTAGTTGAGTTCAAGTCTTTAGTTCAAAACTAAAAATTCTTATCTTGATGGAGTATTTAGCTTTTAAAAGAAATGAGTTCCTTTTATTATTTTGAAGAAATCTATATTATTACTTCTTTTAGAATTTATGATTAGCTTATCTTTTGAAAAGAGTTTATTAAAAAGGCAACTTAGATTTTTTGTTGAAAATTCCTTTTGTTAAGAAGTCTAGTTTATTCTTTATTTAAGAAAGAACCAATTTTTATTTTTACTTAAGCCAACCATATTCTAATCATGCATGAATATGATTATGTAGCCATGTGAAAGTAAAAATAATACATAGAAAGAAATACTTGTAAGTAAAATGAACATAATAAAATTGTCAAGCATTGGGAACCTTAGCTTCATCAAGGTATCCCGATCATGTATTAGGAGCTTTAGCTTCATCAAGGTAATCCGGGACTAAGAATGGACTAGACCCAAAAGAAAAGAAAAGAAAATTGTTTTGACTTGATATGGACAAGTCTAAGACTAGACAGACTAGTCTTAATAAATTGCATAAAACAAGTAAATAAATAAATTGCAAGACTTGGAAATAAATAAATAACAAATGAGCTTATATGCTCTAAATGAATATATATACATAGTATATATAATATTATATAAGTTAGATTAGAAACAAATAATAACAATAATAATAACAACATAATATTAACATAAAGAAAATAATGGAAACATGAACAAAACAAAACATGAATAAATTGTTGCTTCTTTAACTCTCATGAGTCTAAGAAACATACACTAAAACTCATGTTAAGTTGTATGAACATGATAAAGAATATAGGTAGGATTTTTACCTAAGGTTTAATGGAAGGTTTTGAAAGAGATGAATGGGTTTTGTGTTTGATATTTTTCTTGAAGAGTAGAAATGGGTAGAGAGTATTTTGTGAGAGATTTGTTAGAGAGAGGTTTGAGAGAGTATTTTGGTAGAGTTTTTTATGTAAAATGAGTGTGTGAAAGAATGAACGAGGAAAAGGGGTATTTATAGATTTTTGGAGTGGGAATTAGACGTAATAAAATAAATTGGAAAAGAAAATAAAATAGGATAGAAGAGGAGAGAGGGGGCGCCGGTTCTTGTAGTGTAGGGGGAGATGATTTTATTTTTTTAATTTTTGATAAATGAAAGATGTAATGTGTAAGGTAGATGTGAAATAAAGTTGTATTGGAAAAGTAAAAAGTAAGAAAATAGGTATGTAGGTAGTAAGAAATAGGTGTAAGAAAAAGTAGAGATAGGTGAATAGTAATGAATAATAGAAATAATACTATGAATAGTATACTAGACATATAAAATACTGGTAGTAATAAAAATACACGTAAACGAGCTATATTTGTTATTTTTAGTTATGGAAAAATTCTAAAACTGATATTTTTGAAAGCCTTGTTTAATTTCGAGTCTTTTGGTGTTATCCAAGTATTTTTAATATTCCAAGCTTCCGGACACGCTTTTCGAGAACTAATCCCGTTTGAGTCCGAAGGACACTCGAAATTCGCGAATATGATATTTTTATGTTACCTTATACTATTACGAACTATTTTAAGCCACTAGCTTAATTTCGTTTTCTAGTGTTTGAGAACGCGGAATTGCCGGAGTTGAAATTGTTTGATTGTCTTGACCTTTGTTGACTTTTAAAGTTCCGGTTTGACTAGGGTTAGGGTTTAATCCATCTTTACCCTAGAAATTGCGAGATTTAACTCAAGGATCGGATAGGTGGTCTTTCTCATGTTCGGGTTTTCAAATTAAATGATTATTGAACTTTATATTTTTGTTCTTGAAAATTCTCTTATAAAATCCTGTGATCGGAATTGTTTAAAGTTCGGTTTCAACTTGGGTTAGACTTTAGGGTTTCGATTTGGTATTCCCAAAACCATTATCGAAAAATTCGGGGGCTTACATATTGTATGAAAAAGTTAATACTGTTGTCTCAATGATTATTTATTGTAAGACAATTTACCTTATGGTGTTGAAAACTTGAATCTAACAATTTCTTTTCTAAGTATTTTGAAGGAATTTTATTATTTCTTAGATTATTGTAAATGAGTATATTTCTTATTTTGTTTTCCAATAAATAAATCTTCTCTTAACTTTAGTCTTCTACAAAGTTTGCTTCTATTGATAAAAATGAAGTTTTCAAAATTTTTATTAAGTTGTTGATAACCTATAATGATATTTTAGTAGTATATATTTCAAAAAAAAAAAAAAAAAAGGTCTTGATAAATTAGTCTTTTTCCTCTTATATTTTTACTTCCTAACTTTTTTAAGAAAAAAATTTATTTCTAAAACTTGGTTTTTTAATTTCGTTACCGATATTTACTTAGAAATAAATCATCTTCTTAAGTTGTTGATAATATCCATTGTTTTTGAATCTATCATGTTTATATTCTTTTTATTCTTTGAAAATGGATTTACCATTTAGAAACTTGACAACCTTTATTTTTCTAAGTGGGTTTATAAATTAGTGAGTTGATTTTATCTTAACTTTGAAAACAAGTCTAGTATTTGCTTCTTTTTATTATTATTATTATGGAGTTGGTAAAAATACTATAAGTAAGCTTTTTAAGAAAAATTTACTTATCAAAGAACTATTAACACTAGTTTTAATAAACTTCATGTGGCTTATTGCAAAAAGAAAAGTTTAGTTCATTAGTTAATTCCTTGATAACATCATCTTTTATTTGTCATTTAAGAAAAATCTTGATGAGTTTGAAAAGAAGTTGTAAAATAATTTTCCTATGTGTTTGATAACAAAATCTTGATTTAGAGATAAGTTATATATTAAAAGAGTTTAGTTTCATTTTCCTTTATTAAAGGAATTTCCACTTTAAATTTTATTGAGATAATATCATTATGATGATACACGTATATGAGTATGTAGTATGAAATGATGAAAATATAGGAAAGATATAAGAAGCAAAATAATAAGCAAGATAATAAGGTCAAGTATTAGAAACCTTAGCTTCATCAAGGTTGCTCGATCAAGTATTATGAGCCTTAGCTTCATCAAGGCATCCCGAGACTAAGAATAGACTAGTCCCAAAAAAGAAAGAAAAAAAAGCAATAATAATAATAAGCTTGTTAGAGAGTTAGTGAGTATTTAGGCTCGAGGAAATATATATACATATAGATAATAATATACATATTATATATATATACAAAGTTAAGTTAGGAGCATAATAACAATAATAACAACATAACATCATAATAATAACAATATAACAAAAATCGAAATTTTTGGCATGTACAAGAACAAAACATGAACATGTTATTGCTTCTACAACTCACATGAGTTTTTGAGAAACAATACCATAGTCATGCTAAGTTACATAACATAAAAAATAATTGGTAAAAAGAGATAGATGAGAATATTACCTAATGTTGGAATATGAGAGTGGTAGTGTAAGAGTGGTTTTGGGTACTATGTGTGTGTAGAAAGAGTAGGAAATGGGTAGTAAAGAAAAGAAAAGAGATTTTTAAGAGAGAGGATTTGTAGAGTGAATTTGAGAGAGTTTTGGTAAGGTAATTGAGCGTGTGAAAGAAATAGAGGGAAAATGGGGTGTTTATAGAATTTTGAGGAGGAAAATTTATGTGAATTAAATAATTAGAAAAGAAAAAAAATTGTATGTGTGGTGTGTGTGTGAGAGAGAGAGAGAGGAGAGGAGGGGGTGTAGCGTGAACTTAAGAGGGGAGAGAGAGAGAGTTTTATTTTGTTTTGTTTTGTATTTTTGTTAATTAAAAGTAATAAGTGGTAAGATTTCATGTGAATAAAGATGTATGAGAAATGTAAAAGTAGATAATAGGTATGTAGAGTATAGAATAGATGTAGAAAAAGTAAAAATAGTTGAATAGTAATTAATAGTGTAGAACAGTATTATGAATAGTAGATAAAACAAATTAATACTGGTAGTAAAGAAAATATGCATAATTAAGCTGTATATGATACTTTTAGATACTGAAAAATTATAAAAATGATATTTTTGAAATCATTGTATTTTACGAATCTATTAATATTATCCGAATATTTTTACCGTCGATTATGCCTAGGCATGGTTTTCGAAGACTGATCCCGTTCGGATCCAAAATATATCAAAAATTAATTAATCTGATATTTTTAAGCTTCCTTATATTATTACAAACTATTATCTATCATTATCTCAATTTCGTTGTTTTGCGTTTAAGAACGTGGGATTGTTAGATCTAATTCTACTAGGGTTTTATTATAAGTTTGTTGACTTTAGGATTTCTAGTTGACTTCCAGTTTAGGGTTTAAACATAAACCGTGACCTAAAATCTAGGGGTTTACATATAATACCGACAGAACAAAGGTCATCTTGTGTAGAACTAATAGCCTTTTTTGCCTAGAAAAACCAAGCATTACCAGAGAATCGAAATACTAACACGTATTAGGCTGCCATTTACTCAAATGCAAATTATGCATATCATGCAATGCATGTCCATTTTATTTATAGTACCAATAGTTTTTAGTTAATTTTAAGGTGATCATTCATTATACAGAGAATCAGCATGCTATACAGGTAACAAGTTTACAAAGATTTCGATTATCACTTTTATTAGTGGAGCTTAGCAATCAATTAAATCATACAACATACAATTCTCGTAAACCCACACAACAGCATCTTATTATTATCTTTCCATTAAAGATAGAGCTAAACTACAAGCATAAACAATGTAAGAAGTCTGAGTCACTCACCTGCTCATATTAGCTAATCGTAATAGTCCATTGGGAAATCCTCAAAGGTATGAAAGTCACTTATTGAGACGAATAAAAATATTCATCAATAAAACATATATTGTATAACTAAACTTCTACAAGTGCCTAAGTGCCCTATATTGGTATTTGATTTTATTCTCATTATTATATCAATCTTTTAATGGTCTTATGATAAAAATTATTATTTAATATTTTATTTTCATTTTGCTTTTCTTGATCTTATTTGATATTTATATTTTTATTAGGTAGTTGTAAATTTTGTATTTAGTAAATCAATATTTTATTATTACTTTTACAATGTTCCTTGGTTGAGCTATTATGGTAACTATTATCTTCTCTTTTTTTTTTTTTAATCTTTTAGTTTCATCATGTTTCTTTTGATTTGATTTTATATTATTATCTAGTTATTTTAAGAAATCATATTATTTGATATTTTAGCTTATTTTAAATCTCTATTCTTGTACTTATGTACCTATATAATACAATTATCGTAATTTATTTTTATTTATAAAGTACAGTAATAATAATATTTTCTAATAGTTTTTAGAGTTTAATACTTTATAGATATTTAACCTATTACTTCTAAAATTTTTATTTATTTATTTTAATAAATCTATTTTGTTTTAGTTAAAAAAAAACTTCGTTAAGGAGAATAAGCATGTACGCCGGCATCCTATCCCTCCGATGTTTGTTCACAAGGTGCCGTGTTTGTTTTATTTTCGCATGTTTTAAGCTTCAGCGTACATTGGCTTCAAAGGCTGCCAGTGTACAATGTACACCGGCTCCAATGTAGCCAACGTTGAATCTTATTTTCCTGGCGTTCATTCATTTTAGTAAATATATATATATATATATATATTACATAGCTTTTGTTCCTAGTGTAAACCGTCTTAACACAGCAGCCTAACAATGTACGCCGCCAACGTTGAGTGCTTACACTGCTAGTGTAGAGGCAGTGTTGCACTGTTCATCATCTTCTCTAATTTTCCACAATTCGAAACTTATATTTCTTATAATATATATGTATTAGACTTGTATTTAAACTTCTTCTAAGTGTTTTCACATGGTTTACGTCTATTTTTTTCGAGTCATAACAGTGTATATAACATCAAAAAATCTCCATACTGTTTCATTTCCTAGCTCCTACATAGATGATGACATATATAAAGGACTAAGGTTGAGTATTACCTTGTATAGGTTGGTATGAAGATGCTAAACTCTCCCCAAGAGCTAGATTCGAACATAGGTCAATAAAAAACATTGTTTAAGATAATGTTTAATGTATAAATTAACTTACATTCCTTTGCCCCTTATCCTAGCTTGTTTATGAAGTATTATTTGGGTGAGTTTTGATGGTTTTAAAGAGGGATGAATTTGGCTATGGCTTGAGAGAGTTGTTGGCTTTGTTTTGGTGTTCTTTATGTGTTTTGTTTGTTGTTTATTACGGTGTCTTATTTATAAGCAAAAGGAGGAAATGAAGCAGCTCCTCTTCTTGAGTTTTCAGCTAAAATGAAAGAAACTTCTCCTTCGAAATTGCTTGTTTTGCATGGCTTCTTCATGCATTAATTAGTTTTGCTGATTTGGTTACTTTGTATTGGTTTTATCTTCATTTTCTTTGACTTTTGATACAATTTGGTCTTCTTTGTCCTTGAAGAATTTGGCTGAAGGAAACCAAGACAATCCCAGTCGTATGATCTCCACTTGCACTGAAAATGTGGGGAAAATTATTATAATCATTTATTTGTTTAATTGTCTTAGTTTTATGATAGTTTATTAAGTTAAACGGGTACAAATATGATAGTTATTCGAGAATTCTGTCTCCAAAAATTTATTTAAAGTTTCCACAAATTTTCTAGGTTAATATTGAATTTAACTTTTGGATTAAATTTTACACGATAAATTATTTTTAGGATTTTATCTTACCTGATTAAGATTTTCTAAACTTAATAAGCAAATGTTTGTTTTAGTCTCTAATGGGTTTATAATTCACTAATTAGATCAATGGTGTGACCCACATATTTATTCGAGGTCTAGATTATGAGTTATGGATCTGTTTTTGGTTTTTATTATATATTTATAACCTTAACGGTTCATTATTAAATTACCGTTTTCTAACTATAAGCTTTATTGTTTATTCACTTTATAATACACTTAAAGTCTTATTTAAATTATTTCTATACTTTGAACTTTTGATACTGGCTATGAAAATATGTTTTTAATATCTATTATTGTCTATAGAACTTTGTTTTAGAGTTTGAAATTATAAATAAGCGCATTACTAGTTGTAGTTTTATTCTAAGGTCTTTGTGGAATCTTACACTAACCTTCTATTTTCTATATTTCTATTTTTATTCATTTTTACTTGTATGAAAATCTCAGGGTTTACAATGTTATCTTTCATATCCCTTAAAAATAGGGATATCTCTTGCAACTACTTAAACTTTATTTTGAATATTCAACTAAATCTTTTTGTACATTGGCTTTACTTATCCTGGTCATTTATTCCATGTCTTCAAAGGAAAATGATCAAAATAACACTTGATTAACTTGAATCTTTAAATCTAATCATGAAGTCTATAGGTGTTTGTGTAATCCTCAACTAATTTGATAAGATTTGATGAAGAATTTATCCAAATTCCCATGGATATTGATCCTACTTACTAGAACATTTGAATATAATTACCCAAATGTATTAACAGCATGTCCACTTGACATGAATTGCTAGTCTTTCCTTCATAGTTCTATGTAAACTACTATTGCGGTGTTCGTTTTAGGGGAATGATAATTCATACTGAATTGCTATTATGTAAAATGATGAATAGAGATTAATGTCCCCACACTCATGAATAGAGCTAAGTTTTTAAAGCATTTTGTAAACAAGTTGTGAACATTTGAACATATTTCCTAACTTGAACTTATTTAAATGTTCCACCAAGTAGGACTAGTAGTAATACATTATAATATATTGCCCAACTTCTTAACATTCCAAAAACAAGTTGTGAAGATTCTTATTTTTATTAACGCAAACTCTGTCTAACTATGTAGTTAAAATCTCGAAACAAAACCGATATTCAAAGTATCTCATCGCAAGACCCTTAATTGAGTTGAACAAGCTAAAGAAGCAACTACCATAGTAGATAAATAAAGGAATCCATAAGACCTAGTGACCTGCTATGAAGAACCTTAGTCATGCTCACGATGGAAAGACAACCCTATTTGGCTTTGTATCGATTATCAGAAGATGAACATATCCATATAAATAAGTATCCCTCGAAATGTATAGACAAACCTACAAGTTCTAGTGAAATGTTATGACTCGACTCTTACAAGTTTCAAAAGCCCGAACGAAGGATGATGTCAGTGCCTACACTAGTCTCACTAGGTTCGAGTAAGCTTTACATAGTTTATAACAACATCTTGAAGGATGATAAAGGATGCATACCAACAATGGGATGATGAGGATATTACCATACCTCATGATACCCGCAATCACATGAGTTGAGCAACATCACTCAATGCTTAG
Organism: Combretum micranthum; assembly: GCA_024138025.1. Classification (NCBI taxonomy): domain Eukaryota; kingdom Viridiplantae; phylum Streptophyta; class Magnoliopsida; order Myrtales; family Combretaceae; genus Combretum; species Combretum micranthum. The sequence continues at coordinate 481,298 of JAMXBD010000479.1, read as the reverse complement.
GAAATGTTGTAAAGATGAAATTTTATCCCATGAGAAGAAAAGGGATACTTATACTAACTCCATCATCGAAAAGCATAACGCTACACGCTTAAGGGGAAGTTGATCCTGAAGACTAAAAGGTTTGATAAAGTCACTGCCGATGCCCAAATAGATATCACGATGAATTTCATATACGAATTACAAAGGATGCCAGCAAGATATAACGCAATATGGCATATAACGAACAAACTTACTAAGACATCTCACTTCTCACCGATCAACATTATGTATACCTTAAATAAAATATCTAAGAGAGATGGTATGATTAGGCTGAAATCTAGTAGGAATCATTGGTACATGTTAAAGCTTAAGATTAGTCTACAAAAGCACATGGATGTCACATCACAAATCAATACATCTTATCACTTGACGACAGATAGAAAATCAAAATGAGCTATATAAACCCAGCAGGACATGCTATAAGCTGTCATTATGAAATTCGAAAGGCATTTCAATACACACATACTAATGGCCAAGTTTGGTTACAACAACAGTTATTGTCCCATCATTCGGATACCACCATAAGAAGCTAACAAGAGGTAGATCACCTTCATTTAAGATAATGAAGAGAAGCTTACATTAAGATCGGATTTGACAAAGGACACCATGAATAAGACCTGGATCATTCAACAAAGAATAAAAGAAGTGCATGGCCGACAAAAGAGATAAACCAATCAGAAAAGATGAACCTTAGAAATTAACATTGGAGATCATGTGCACCTCAAACTGAACCAATTGAGAAGATTGAGATCGAGGTGTCTAAATCAAAAAGTTCAACAGTTGTGAGACAAGGAGATTAAGGATTTCAAAGTCTTGTGAGAAAATCACATCCTAGAAGAAGCATCATGGAAAGCTGAAGATGAAGAACAACATACGTGCCCTTGCCTATTCAACAAATCTGATACACATTCAAGTTTTCAGCCCAAAATTTTCTTTGGGGAGGAAGGAGGTTGTAAACTCTTAGATTTTCTTTTAGTAAGTTTAAAAGTAAATCTTAGAGTCAAAACTTGAAACTGAAACTCTTAAACCAATTTGAGTCAAACCTAAACCCTGACTAGACACAGTTTGGAAACCCTAGAATATTAGATGAATTAAATGAAGATAGAAACCCTAAAAAGATGTTTAAGAAAATTTTTTACTAAAATAATAGGAGTTTTCAAAACCCTAATAATCCAGAAACCCTAAATGAGTAGTTTTCATACCTGATTGTTGGCATGCAAATTGAGTATGAGGATCTTAATTTTTACCGCTAAATAATTGTCATTTTATTTTATTATTTATTATTATTCTCTCCTATTATTACCATACGTTATTCTCACATAACCATACCTTATTCTTATGAAACGACACCTATTCTTACACATACATTACCTATACATCACATCTCTCACTTTTCTTCTCTTTCTTTCTTTCTTCTCTCTCTCTCTCCACCTCCCCCCAACCCCCACGAAGTTAGCACTAGCCACCCTCTCCTGAACCCCCTCTCTCTCATTTTTCTTCCAATTTTTTTCACTCCATTTACCTCTATAAATAGCCTTTCCCTCTTTCATTTCAACAATTTACAACTAATACACTTATACACTCAACATCCTCTCAAATTTTCCCTCTTCTCCTCTTCTTCTTTTCTATTCTCCTTTCTCAAGAAGTTATAAACTTCTATAAATAACCCATCTTTCTTCCATTCCCACACTTCACATTTTCATTCTCAAAAACTCAAAATCATCTCAATTTTTCTCTCACTGTCTCTTCCCTCTCTATTTCCCTCTCTCTTCTCATACACATAGATTTTCTCTACAATTTTTTTAGGTAAACATACCACCACTATCCTTATGTTAGTTTTATGATCATGTATGTTTGTCTTTGTCCAAGTTCTATAGAAAATTCCCCATGATGCTTGAATGATGAGGATGGAAATGTAAGACTACAAACTTTTTGCATGCTATATTTTATGTTCTTGTCCACTTTATGTTTACTTTATATATACTGACCTAACTTTTATATATGTATCTATGTGTGTGTGTGTCTGTCTGTGTCTGTGTCTATGTCTATGTGTGTATAATATTTAGAGCATATTGCTCGCTAACCTAACTTTTATTTTCACATTCTTTACATTCTTGTAATTTTTATTTCTTGCAATTTGTTTTCATGGAGACTTATCCTTAATCAAAGTCTTGGACTTGTTCATATTCAAGTCACAAGGGGACTTGTTTATTTTAAAGTCCTAAGGAGCTTTGTCCAAATTCTATGATTCTCATTTTATCTTATGTGATATTGGTGACTTGTCCACTTCAAGTCCTTAGGAACCTTGTCTTAATTCTAAGACTCCCATTTTTTTTTCTATGTTATCCTTATGTTTATGTTTCATTAATTAAGGATTTATTTTTCTTAATATGTTTTGGGTGATGTTGAAAACTATAAAATAAAATTTTGAGCTAAAATGCCATGATGGTAAAAAATCTTTAAATTAAAAATAAAAACAAGATGGTGATCATGAGATTATCATCATATTTACTTATTAATTTAGATGGCCTAACATAAGGTGGGAGATTCAAGTGGTTATGTACCTCTACACTATGACAATTCTTTGTTATGTAAATATTTTCTAAAACTTGGTTTTTGATACACAGAAAACTACTATGAGTTGAAGAAAGATTTGAAAACAAAACCTCCATCCCTACTTTCAAAATGTCATGACACATAAGTATAAATGGAGATGTGAAAAATTAATTTTTCTTTTCAATTCAACTTGGTTTTAGTATGTTAAAAATGATCAAACAAAATAATAACTCATACTCAAAATTTTTATAATTGCTGAGATCTAAGGAAGAACTATGGGAAAACACAACTTTGAATTTCTCTTCTTAAAAACAAATGAATCGATGCTTTGAAAACAATTGATGAAATGAAAGTTATCCATGAAACCATCTTTATGCCGAGAATTATAAAGTAAGAAATTTCAATTTATTTTATCTTGATTTACTTGTTTCAGAAAATCATGAAATTGATTGCATCATAAAGGTTTTATCTTTATGCTCAAACAGTTGGAAACATTTTAACTTAGTTACAATTTTTTTTTTATTTAGAAAATTTGTATGAGAAACATCACTAAAATCATGATTATATGATGAACTATTATTCATATTTCATTTATATTTGAACATAGGAATAATAAATATATACCTTAAAGAGTTTTACATAAAGTAAAATCATTAGAAAAATGTCAAAATGAAGTTAATACATAATTTGGGAGCAATCTGACCCTACTAAACCGAGACCTTAGAGACCTCTTATGATCAAAATAATCTTAGAAATGGATAGAGCATTCGAAATAAGTAAAAAACGACTACTCATATGTGAAAATCGAAGCTTAAACGACTTATATATAACTATTTTAAGATTTAAACTAGGTAACTAGAAAAAGTAGCAAGAATAGAAATTATAGAAGTAGAAACTTAAGTAAAGTTATTGTGAAACACTTATTTTGGGTATTTCTTTTATTTAGATGACAAGGATTACGAGACCCCGTTTCTTGAAGACTACTTCAATTAAAGATTTCACAATGGCTGAGTAAGTTTTCTCTAAATTACATATCTTATTTGTGCTTATAAAAGTAGTTGCACTAGTTGTTAGGAAAATATAAAATGAATATGTTTGGGGATATCATTGGTTATGTTTGTGTTTCTATGAATGCATGATTAAGTTGATGCTAAGCATATCATAACCATTGAATGTTTGCTCAAGTATGTTTGTTGATTTATATGTTTGGTTGTTATGAGATGTTTAATTATTTGAGCATCCCCTTAATGAACCTTAATATGATTTGGCACGAAAAGAAAGAATCAGACATGCATTGCATCATTACACCACATATTGAAGAATGCTACTCCTACATGAAGAGTCGAAAGGACTATAATATCATGTCGCGGGCTTAGGTCTACTCGCACTTGAGGAGACTATAGACATTCAGGGAATACATCCTTTGGTCAATCACTATGAACAGATGCTTAGAGTTTAGTAGTAGAGGATGTGGAAGACCACAATTTGAATTTCTTAACACTTGTCACAAAGGGCATAAATCCATTTTATGTATGGTTTTAGGATTCCATACATATTTGCTCGCTTCATGTGTTTTGTTGCATAGCATTTGCCTGTCTAACAAACTTATGTGGTTTTGATTGTATGGTACGGATAAAGGGATTACATCACTTAGCATATTGTAGCTTACACCCTTATATATTTCTTTTGATGCAAGAATACTTATGGCCTCACTTGAAGCATAGAATGTCCAAGGTAATTACTTGTGAACTTTGGAAGCTGAGGAAAGTTATGCAAGAATAGGAAGGGGACTTTTTAAAAATCTTATATGCGAAGTTTGTAACACTTTATTAACTTAGAGAAATTGAGGATGCTTGCAATATTTGAACTATTGGTGGATTTAATGGGGTATGCCCCTAAGAGATATAACTCATCATGTTTAAGATTATTTATAAATAGTTCTCTAGCATGCTACTTATTGTTATCATCTTGAATTGCATAACTCTATCGGTATCCCTTTTATTGTGAAAGTATGTCTTATATATAGTATGAAAGCCTTTGTATGATTAAGGTAATCATTGCTTGACTTTAATAATGTGTATAATAGATTGTCTTGTTTAAGATACCCTTTGACTTTGAGGCGTGGCAGAAACCATACTCCTCACTGATTTGATACAACTAATTTTGCGACAATCAAAATAGTATATTCCAATTAAATTTTTTTAGAACATTGAGAGTGAATAAAAAAAGGGTTAATGGTGAAAATGGTACTTAAACTTTTGCAATAAGAATAGTTAGATATCTAAAGTTTAGTTTTGAATAATTTGGTACTTGAACAAAGTTTTCGTTAACTTTTTTATGTCTAAAGTTTGGTTTTGACAATCTTGGTATTTGAACAAAATTTTCATTGACTTTTTTTTTTTTTTTTTTACATGAAGCAAGTAAAATGAGGTACCATTTTTGTCATTATCCCTAAACACAATGATTGAGAAATTTAGAATAATAGTATTAAACAACTTTTGTTAATGAGCAATACATTTTTGCTTTTTCCAATTTAGACACTTATTAAGATCATACCTATTTGCACTTTACCTCAAATGCCTAAAATCAGAAACAAATAGACTATAATTTTTTAATGAACCCAAATTAGCTTATGTCCTATGAAATTTCACCTCATGTATTTAGCAACATTTACCTTATTTTGGATCATTTTTTTTATTATTATAACAATATTTCTCTATATGTCATAACTTGCTACAAATAAAAAAAAAAAAAAAACATATGGAGGAGTAACATTATACCTATTATTTACCTTTTTTATTTGATTTTGTCTTGTATACATTTTGACATTACCTCTATATGATGCTTTATATAAGTATCCTCTGACCAGATACTTCCTTACTTGATCAAGATATGCTCTAAGGTATCTTGTAGCAAGGCTAGCACATTTTCTTTTCACAACACTTGTCTCAGTTTAAACAAATTCTTTATTAAGGATTTATTTTGATTCTACAAATACCTCTTTTTAACAACATTACAGCTTTCACTTTTTCATAACTTAAGTTAAACTTAGAATCATCTACACTTTATGGTGATATTAACCTTTGTAATTTCTTATCACTTTCATGAAAGTTGTTAAAGGTAATCAAGAGATTACATCAAGTCACCAGTAAGAAACTTTAGATCTTTTGTTTCTTCCTTTAAAATAAGATTTTCCTTTTTCAGATCCTCTTTAGCCATTTTTAAATTCATTATAAGTTTTTAACATGTCATTTTCAACAACCAACAACGTATTAGTTTGACTTAAAGCTTCCTTTTCATTTTTTAAGACTTTATTTTCATTATCACTTTAAGTAATTTTTCCATCAGCCTTGAAAAATGCTTTTAATAACTTTTTCTTTTATGTATATATATCATCAAGAAGTATCTCTTCATTAGTTTTAGAGTTTAGATCTGAGATGGCCATGCAATAAGGATTTACTTCCTCTTCACGTACTTCTATATGCTTTGTATGACGCTCTATGTTATTAATGCCACTCCAAATATCTAGCATAATCTAGCTTTGTTTTTTGAATTTTTCTATTTTCTTTATTAAAGTTAGACATTCATACTTGATATGTCCGTTTCTTGCACTTATAGCATTATATTTCTCCTTCTTCTCTTCTTTTTTCTTATAACCTTTTCTTGCATCATAATTATCTTGAATGATGTTAAATTTTTTATCCTTTATAGATGTCAAACCTTGTTTCCTAATGATCTTATGAAAACATTGAACCAATGAGTTGACATTTTCATCTTTATCACTTGTTTCCTTAATGTCAGAATCATCATCAACTTTTCTTACCTTAGACGTTGTATTTCATGTATTATGTCCCTAGTGGCTAGTGTCTATGATTCACTTTATAGCAAAAGCATTTAGTTACGATAGCTTTAATCCCTATTACAAATTTAATATTCTAATAGGAATTATAAATTTTAGGCATTATTACATATTAAGAATGACAATTCAACCTCATAGAATTTTCCCTCTATGGGAAAAAAGAAATAAAAGAAAAACCTCAATTGCATAAAGAGAGCCTATTTAATAATTTTTAGCTAAAATTCCATTGTTACATGTAAATTTTACAAACAACCTAATCTTAGGGAAAGAAGAATCAACCCATTACAACGTTTGTAAATTTTACAAACAACCTAATCTTAGGGAAAGAAGAATCAACCTAGTTACAACGTTGATGTACTTAGCTCATTAATGAAGATGAGCTAATGTTATTATCCTCAAAGCTAGGATCATCTGGTGGTGGAGATGGCATTTCAAGATTCTAGGCCTATAAAAGCAGCTCCATGCCTCCTTTAGTTTGCTTCACATCCCTATGTAGTGCCTTAAGCCTCTTGAGCAACCTATTCATTCTCTTCTTGAACTTTTCCATTATAGACAACACTACTAAATCATGAACTCCTAGAGCTATCAAAGCATCAAGCAACATAAGCCACATCTCCTTAACTCTCTTTAAATTATCAAGTAGGTGTTTAAAAATCCTTAATCCCTTGGCTAACGTAGTAATTTAGAGCCTTACATAAATGAGCTTTTCATGCAACATTAGCCTGGTCATGGAGCTAGAATGCCAACTGAACCCCTAAGTTAATATGCCTCTTCTCAACTAAACTATGCAAGGAAATCATATATGATATACTAACAAAATCATAACTGTTGTCCTTATCCATCAAACTTCAAGCCAAAACCAAGTGAACTATCCTAAGAGCAAGGTCCATGTATATGGAACCCTTATACTTGTTAGAATCATAATGTTTCTCTTGACTTATTTTCTTCCAATAAGCTTTCTTTTTCAATCCTATAGGTAATGTCAATGGGAGATTAAGAAACTCATTTGTTTAGCCATGGATAAGCTATGAAGATCACCATTCTATTGGAAAAAAGACTAGGCTTATTTACATGCACGTGCGAAAGTAGAAGCTACAAGGTAGGTTTCTAAATTGATTTTAAACCCGCTTATCCAACTATTATCTCTTTTTATCAATTATGCCCAATTTATGCAATTATAACAACAATAATAAAGAGATAAGGAAGAAGAAGATTATAACATGATATAACATAGATTTAGCCTGCCCTCTAGTCTCCACGGTCCATAATTGTCTCAATCAATGAGGACTTCACAAATTTTATTCATTCACAACAATGTCTCACACTCGAGAACTTCACATTGCTTCATAAATGAGGACTTTACTTAATGTCTCAAGACATGAGAACTTCACTTATTGCCTCAAATAGGAGAGGAATTTATGAAACACTTAAACAAACATGTGAATAGTGTTTTAAATATAAGCTTACTAATCTCACTAATGCATCAACAAATATAAATACAATCTGAGAGAGTGTTTTCACATAATATCATCCTATTAAGCTCTATTCTCTTACATAAACACATCTTAAACACTCTATTTATAGAGGCTTTAAAAACATAGCTGTTGCCTCCCATCAATATCTCTAACGGTCATATTAGAACAAGTTCAATGACTTGTTTTAGCCAAACTGGCTCATCGATCACAAATCGAGCCTCGATTCCTGCCTTGATCTCTACAAATAATTTATTTTTGTAGATTTCCATTGTACCGACTCGCGGTCCAAAACCCACTAGCTTGTCGGTGTACCTTACTTTTGCACACTCTATAGAGACACAAAACAAATATAAATATAAATATAAATATAAATATAAATACAAACACAAACACAAACACAAACACAAACACAAACACAAACGCATATATGCATGATAAAGCTCAAACATATTAAAAACAAGTTTTTGGTTATTACATGTAACTTAACTAAGTTATGGAGCATTTGTGCAATACATTTTCTCATCAAAATAAAATTATAAAATCCATGTGGTTTGATAACCCCCCTTCCCTCTTCCTTTTGATTAGAACACTTATTGCATAACATTGCTTTCTCTCAACTTAGCACTCCTTCTCAATTAAGTATTCAAGTAAAAGCTCACTTGTAAAAATGTAATGCTAAATTAAAGGTTCCCATGTAATAAATAACTAATTAAATGCAACTTAACTCCCTCCGTTAAGCATTCTAGGTGAAAGATCATTTGTAAAGATATGATGCTTAACTAAAAGACATATATTACATTTAATGAGCAACCTATTTTTAGTAGGCAAAAACACACAAGTCTGGCATTTTTAAAACTCAAAAAAACTTTTCTCTAAGATATAGTTAAGCATTAGAGACCAGTTTTGATACCAATTGTTAAAAAAAGTTAAAGTGCAACTTGGCTTGTTTATACGCATGTGTGGGAGCGAAAGTGGAAGCTACAAGATAGGTTTCTAAACTGATTTTAAGTTTACTTATCCAACCATTATATCTTTTATCAATTATGCCCAATTTATGCAATTATAAATATAATAATAAAGAGATAAGGAAGGAGAAGAGTACACCATGATATAACGTAGAGTTTGGCCTACCCCCTAGTCTCAACGGTCTATAATTGCCTCACTCAAAGAGGACATCAAGCATTTCATCCATTTCACAACATGACCTCACAAATAGAGGTGGGAAAAGTAGGTAAACGTGCTAGCCCGGCCCACCCTACAAGTTAAACGAACTAGATTTTCTCGGCTTAGGCCAACCCGTGAGCTAAAATTAATTTTTTTTAATTTTAATTTTTTATTTTTTAACATTAGTTTATGTGAAAATTAGAATATTTATATTTTTTTATGGTTTTATATATATTAACAACTAATTTTATTACTATGTTGATTACTTATACATAAAAACAAGTTTTTAAAATAATTTATTAGATATCATATTATGTTGAAATCAATAAATATATATTTTAGAAAATGTTATTATACTTGTGGTTCATGTATCAATCTATCTTTTTCCATAATATACATAAATAATCATTAATATATTATTATATTATTCTTGTTTTTAAACCATTTTCTTTTCTAGCTCGCAGGCCAACCTGGCCCGCCCCGCTTTAGCCCACCGATTAAACGGGCTGGATTAATTCGATCCGTTTTTAAAAGGGCCAAAATTTTTTGGCCACATCTTGCTTTTTTAAGCTGGTTAATGGGCCAACCTACATGCCACGACCCATACACCTAACTCTACTGATAAAGAGGACTTTACATAAGAGGAATTCACATTGCCTCACAAATGAGGACTTCACTCAATGCCTCATCACATGAGGACTTCACCTATTGCCTCAAACAGGAAAGGACTTCACTAAAACATTCAAGCAAAACATGCAAATAGTGTATTATAATATTATCTCACTAATCTCACTATGACAATATTCACTCAATAAATATAAATACAAATACAATTTGACAGAGTATTTTCATATAATATCATCCTATTAAGCTCTACTCTCTTATATAAAAATACCCAAACACTCTATTTATAGAGGCTCTAAAAATATAGCCATTGGCTCCCATTAGTATCTCCATCGATCGGATAAGAAAAAGTTTAACAGCTAGTTCAAGCTAAATTAGCTCTCAAGTCCATGATCCACTAACTTGCTAGTCCATGAATCGAGCCATCGTTTCCTGCCTTGATCTCCATTGATCATTTGTTTTTGCAAATTTTCATTGTACCAGCTTGCTAGTGCATCTTACTTTTGCACACTCTGTAGAGACATAAAGCGAATACAAATACAAACACATATATGCACAATAAAGCTCAAACATATTGCAAAACAAGTTTTTGCTTATTAGATGAAACTTAAAAAGTTATGGAGCATTTGTGTAGAACATTTTCTCTTCAAAATAAGATTGTAACATCCATATGGTTTAAGACATTCATCCTAAAAGACATTTTATAGTTGGCTCCATTGAGATATCTTTCTTTTCTACCTCAAAAGTTGCAAGAAACTGACACTATCCTTATAAACTGGCTTCTAGATAGTCAAAAGTTTATCACATTCACCATAATCGATGAAATATCTCACTACTTTTTCAACTCCTGCACTAGCAATTATGTTCCAATCAATATAGCGAGACTGAGCAAATTCTCTCTCCTTAAGTTTTCAAACCTCCTCTGACGATACCACTTGGTAAAGGATGACATTCATTGTGTTGCTAGAACCTTCGAAGGATTGTCACTAATTCTAATGCCATAACTAGAGGAACTTCTCTCTGTCTCCACTATTGGCATGTTCCCGCAATATAAAGCACAAGTGAATACTCACCAAGCAAATGGACCCCTTCCTCCATATTGATTCAAAAACTGTATATATAAATAAATGAGTTATTCAGAAGAGTCAAAGTGTCAACGGATATTAAATAAGAAGGTTTTATGGTCAAAGTATTAATATAATTGTATTGTGTTCACATGGTAGAGACTTGATTGAAAATGGATTCTAGCAAAAAGTACACCAGCCTCGATGCTGCCAGCATAAGATCTAATGCTCCCGACGTATGTTTTAGAAACTCTCAGCATATGTGTTGCATAGAAAATGAAAAGTCACAAATTCTTTATATATTCTTTCTTTGTTTCTTCTTCAAACCAAAACCCTAAACCTAGATATCTTTCCTCTGAGAGTTTATAGTCACTAAAAGGATCCAAAAGTCCAAATCAAGTAACTAAATGACTAATTTTGTTTTAGGATATTATAGATTACCAGATTTCTTAGGGTTTGTTTGTTGAATTGATAGTAGAATTAGAGAGCATGCTTATCGAATTTGAAGATGTGGTTCCATTGGTCAAAGCAGATTTTGGAAGATCGGCTTCAGGTAATCAAAATCGCATTTTTCCTTTAGAATCTTTTCAATCTATGAATTATCTTAGGATTTTTCTGTTATTTTGAAGGGAGATTTGGAGAAAACCCTAGATTTTATGGAGATTGAGGATTTTTTTTTTTTTTTTTTTTGTTTAAGGAAGATTTCTAATCAAATTAGGTAAGTATCATATGTTGTTGACTTTTATAGTTTGATAAAGTAGTTTTTTTTTTTTAGTGAATTTTGGTTTATTGATTCTAAATGGAATTTTAGGGTTGGAGAAGTGGTTGAGGAGATTTGTTGAATTGAAGGATTTTGGTGTTGTGATTAAGGAAAAAGGTATAGATTTGAAATTTTACGTTGAGATTTGGGTTTTAGATGTAAATGGAATTAAGTATATTTGATGAGATGTATTTTTTAATTTGATCTGTTCATGTTATCGGGTTTTGTTTAATTGGGAGTTGTGTTATAAAAAGCAGATTTGGGAGATTTAAAGTACTATTCATGAATTTGATACAGGTACAACCTTATCTTGTTTGTTGTATATACTTGTAGGTTTAGATTTGTTTGTTGTAGTGTGTAGGGTCAGAATATCAAATGAATCTAATTTCATATGACATATTAAATTGTATTGCTATTTGTATTTGGCTGCGATTAGTAAAGACCATGTAGAGTATGATATTAACATTGGCAATCCGATGATCTATATGTGAGGTTGTTCCGAGTGAACTCATGCATAGAAATGATTCTGGTAGATTAAGTTTTGGCAGTATGGTCGCGGGTGGGTAGATCGTATCCAACATCAATATATGTATAATTGCCTGTTTTATATATTGATTGATTTTCATGAGTCATGAGATACTCTAGGTTTAGAACTAAAGTACTATAGTTTGAAGTGTGTTGTTTGCTGGTTAATTAAAGATAATAAACTGTATTGGTTGCATTAGCATTAGTTGCATGAATATATATATATATATATATATGTGTGTGTGTGTGTGTGTTGTGTGTTGTGTGTTGTGTAGCATTTGCATTTTGTATGTGATTAGGCATAATGGATGTTTTTGCTCATTCTTTTATCATTTTGAGGAATAGGTGAAGATCCAATTATGTTTGACCTACCTGGATATGATATTTATGTAGATGATGGGGAAGACGCTAGTAGAATAGACTATCCTATTGACTTCTAGACTTTTGTGGTTCCTAAAGATAGATTTGATGATTATAGGGAGTATTGCAAACTTTCTTTTATAAACTTTGATATTTGTTTTAAATTTTATTTAATGATATGGAACTATTAGTTATGTTGGCTTTAGTTTATGCCAACAAGGTGTTTCCTTTAAGGAATTTGTTTTATAATATAATTTAATCCTTTAAGGAATTTGTTTTATAATATAATTTAAACAGGTATCCTTTTATGTGAGTTTTAGAGTTTAATATTAATGTTTACTTGTGGTATAGTATTGTTTAACCTTGGTGTGTTCTTATAAACAGAAGGATACGTGGCGGGTTGTAATGTCTTCATATTAGGGTGTTACAGCTTAATTGGTATAAGAGCTATAGGTTATGATCATATTAGGTTTAAATTATAAACTCCTTAGGACGGTGAGCATTGATGAGTAGGGTGGCAAATGGGCTAGGGTTATTTAGTATTTATATATGTGCTAATCTTTATAGTCTGTTATACACTGTTCTTATATTCTAAGTTTTAACTCTTAGTATGCCTCCAAGATGAAGAGCTATAGATGTGGGTTCCTCCAAAGCTGTCGAAGAGGAAGTTAATGAGAGATCACTTAAGGTTCAATCACTTGAAAATCTTCCGCCCTTAAATTAGTTGCCTCAAAATTTACCACCACCGCCACCTCCACTTGTAAGACAACAGGGACCTTTACTTGCAAGACAACAAGCACCTATAGATGTTGCTCAATTAATGCAAGCTGTGAATGCTTTGCTTGGAGCGATGGCAGAGCAACATCAAACCATGAGGCATGATGTGGATCTAGTACAAGCTAATGTTGAAGCCTGGAGACAAGAAAATAAAAAGAATAATGGAAATGGAGGAAATGAGGCTAGACAAGCAGATGTGCTGAGCTTAAACAAGTTTGTAGATCTTGTTTATAAGTTTGAGCCAAAACCTAGGAAGCCTCTTAACGCTTTGCTTTAGATTGAGGAGGTTAAGAAGACGTTTGCTGCTTTGGATATTACAGAGAATAAGAAAGTTGAATATGCTTCTTACTTGTTGATACAGAGAGCTAATAATTGGTGGATGAGAACCAAACGACACATGGATGGGTTTATTCCTTGGTAGATGTTCCAACAAGCTTTCTATAAGGAGTTCTTTCCTAATAGTGTTAAGTAGAAAATGTTACAAGAATATTATACATTACAGCAAGGAAAGATGACTGTAGAAGAATATGAAGCTAAACTACACTGACTGATGAGATTCCTTCTTGATCCTTTAAAGGAAAGTGAAGAAGCTAAAGTGAGTAGGTTCATTACTAGGTTAGAGCCTAAAATTCAATATCAAGTTAATTTGATGGACTTGACCAATTACTCGACAGTGATTAATAAGGCTAAAACTGTAGAGCAAGGTTTGAATAGATTTAAGAGTCATAAACCCCAGAGAGGTCAGATTTACTTGGGGGAAAGACAAACATCTCTTGTTCTTACCCAACATAGGGCAAAGAGGCCTATCACTCATCAGGTTGGATCAACAATTCAAGATATTGAAGGGAAGTGTAATAGCTGCGGTAGACCACATGATATCAAGGATAGTAAGTGGCTTGAAAATGCTTATTTCTCATGTGGCAAGGTTAGGCACAACCACAGATTTTGTATTATTCCAAGAATGTTTTGTTTTAAGTGTGGATAACAAGGACACAAGACCGTTGATTGTAAGGAGCCTGGTAGGCTAGTGGTTTCAGGAATTCAGATAGGATGACCCATAGGGTCAAGGACAAAGAGCTCCGGCTAAGGTTTATGCCCTCCAGCATAGGGATACATCTATAGTGAATACGGTTGTAGGTAAGTTCTCTATACTCATGTATGATGTTTAAGTAATCTTGGATATTGGTGTAAGATTTTCATGAATCTATGGATCATTGTATCTATATGTAATAAGCGTTATGATTGTAAGCTAGATGTTGTTTATAAGCATACTTTTTTTAGGAAGAGGAGCTTTGGTTGAATGGGATTTATAGGGATCTAAATATAGAACGGAAGATAGGTAGTTACCTGTAGACCTGATAGTAATAGATATGGTGAAGTTTTATGTAATTTTGGAAGAAGACTGGTTGGCAAAGTATTATCTTGTGATTGATTGTTATAGTTTAGTGGTGGAGTTTAGTCTATCAGATGGAAATTAGATTATAAGTTTGAAGTGCATAATAGTGACTGCCAAAGAAAGTGGAGAAGAATCTAATTATAAAAATGAAAATTTGGGTAAGAGTGGAGAAAGGTCTCATATTGTGGTTAAAAGTACATTTAAGGTGAAAATCAATAAAAGTAAAGATAATATATATCAATATGACGATGAAGGGTTAGAATACATGGCTTATGAAATAAGGGAAAAATAAATAATGCTATGGAGATAAGATAATAAAGGAATTGATCAAACAAAAGTTTCAGAGTAAAAAGATGGATGTATGGAGTTGACTGAAGTAACTAGTAGTGAAATTAAAAGGCAAGAAATCCTGATGAATGACTGACGAATGGATGATCAACTTGGCGGATATACTATTGTAGACATGAAGATAAATGAAAAAGGTCATGTTGAAGAATAGATGAAAAGTATGGAGATAAACAACATAAATAAGAGATTAGTTGAATCTTATGAAGATGTGAATGAACATGTAGAACAGAATTAGTAGAAGGAAATACGATGTTAGTGAGTTGTGAGGTATGAGAAATCCAAGGATAACAAAACAAGGTGAGTTTTGATCTTTAGAGATAAGGTTGAAATTTTAAAAATCATGAATTGAGTTTTCTAATCATTAAGGAATTTTAAAGTAATTATGTTCTAAGGAAGTTTTAATGGAGGTAGAAGTAATTGGAGGTAAGGTATGATGATTAAATAATGGCAATAAGTTAGATTAAATCTTCTATAGTGCGATATACAGTTGTTTTGGAGAAAGTAATGATTAGTTTATGAAGTTAAAGAGAGATAAGTATTCCAATAAAGGAAGATCTTTTGCTGAGAAATAGAATACATAGAAGTGGAAGGATATAAAACCAGATGAAGGATAATTGTATATTATTGATGAAATGGATAGATTTGTAAGAATGATAATAGAGCTAAAGTGTATTAGGAATTTTAATATCAAGGATTTGAATTGAAGAATTTGTGCAAGGAAACAGATGCAAAATTTATAAAAGACATGGCCAAAGAGATTGAATGATAAACTTGAAGTGTATCATGTAGATGTGGATGAAGTATGCTAAATCTACACATTGGAAGTATGGTTATGGAGACTTTGATTAAATTATGATTTGGTCGATAGATTTAATTATTGAGAAAACAAGAAAAGAAGTTTTGGAAATTGGAGCAAAAGATATAAAGAAACAATGGTTGAATAGAAATCAACTAAATACTCAAAAGCAGATGGAAGCATGAATTATGGAATTGGAAACAAGGAATTGAACGAGTTACAAAATTTTAAGTAACTTTCAAGGACGAAAGTTTTTTTAGGAAGGAAGAAATGTAATATACAAATAAATGAGTTATTACGAAAGGTCAAAGTATCAAAGAATATTAAATAAGAAGGTTTTATTGTCAAAGTATAAATATAATTGTGTTGTGTTCATATGGCAGAGACTCGACTGAAAATGGATTTTGGTAGAATGTACACCAACCTCAACGTCGTTAGCATAGGATCTAACGCTGTCGGCATACATTTTAGAAACTGCTAGCATATGTGTTGTGCAGAAAATGAAAAGTCAAAATCCTTTATATATTCTTTCTTTGTTTCTTCTTCAAAATAAAACCTAAACCTAAATATCTGTCCTCTTAGAGTTTAAGCCGCCAAGAGGATTCAGAAATCTAAATCAGGTAGCTGAATCACTATTTAATTTTTTTTTTCAGGATCTTATAGATTATCATATTTCTTAAGGTTTGTTTGCTGAATTGATAGTAGAATTGGAGAGCATACTTAACGGATTTGGAGATCTGGTTCCATTGGTCAAAGGAGATTTTGGAAGATCAAGTTCAAGTGTCATGCCCCAAAATAGGGCCTAGTAGTATCAGCCTGTAGTCATCATACCACGTGTGCACCCGTAATATGAGAACCGTCTTGCAAATCAGATATTACAAGACTCTATCTTATAATTGTTACATGTAATGTAGTCTACCAATATATTATATAAATACTAAGGATTCCAATTTTCCTTAGTTTGCCAGAACCGCAAAGAATCGGTATCCCCTACCAAATAATGAAATTGAGATTAAACCTATAAAATACAAGATCTTAATCAATTATACCATTTATCTAATTTGTTCTTTGAGACCAATATAATCTATGAAACTATCTTCAACAAGGTCTTTTGATGTAGCACTCTTCACTCATGCTTAACCAATCCCAACTAACTTTATACCTGCACAAAGACTGTTGGGGGGTAAGCGAACCATGGCTCAGTGAGATAACCTAACCAAACTACACATCAAACAATAACAAACATGTATAATTACCAATCATATGCAGTGTAACAATCAATATGTACATTACAAGCTTGGATGATCTAGAATCCAAAGCAGGATGGAGATTTACGCCCTCTCATCGGGGTTGAAGGATCACAATGCTATGGCCCACCTACCCAGGAGAGACTAAGCATACAGGAATACAACAATACTCACTTAATTACCTCTTTAAATTAATATATATCTTAAATCTCTCATTTCCTGTTTTCTGCTTTAGAAACTCCACTAAGTGTTAGTCCTTTCAAAGCGATACTATAAGCGGCGTCCTTCGTTTACCATTTAGTTTCTATAGTACTGACCGCTCAAAGGTAACTTTGCGTTGATCTAATAGCTTTTAGCCTAGGTCAACCAAGCGTTATCAGAGGGCCGAAATACTAACACGTAATAGGCTGCCACTTGCTCAAATGCTATATGCAAATCGTGTAATGCATGATCATTTTCTTTTATTGTGTTAAAAGCTTTTAGTCAGGTTTAAGGTGATCATACAATTACAGACAAACATCAACATGCTCCATACAATTGTTATCATACAATGAAATTGTTAATTATAATAAGGTGTTTTGGCAATCCCACATACACCAACAGCATGCAATTTACCCAAACCCACATGCAATTCAGTTTGATATGTTATTATCAATGCAACTAACTACAAGCACAAACAATATGATAAGGTCAAAGTCCCTCACCTGTGGTCCTCGCTATATCGCTGTAATAAGCTACTGGTAGTCGAGAACCGATTTATATTCCTATAGAATGTAATAACATATATTTATTATTATACGATTATTCATGTAAGAGAAGTCTTCCTAAAATTAAGAGTGTTAACTTTAATCACCTACTTTTAAATTAAACTTAATTATTATGGTATCTATTAATTTAATCTAATTCTTGTGAATATCTACATATTCTATATTTGATAAAGTTTCTATTATTTCTAAGGACTTTTTAAGTTCTAACTTTTATAGTAAGAAATAATTATTTGTTATTTATTTTTATTTGATACTATCATTGCTTTTTATTGTTGTTAGTTAATGGATTATTGTAACCATTATTTATCTTCTATTGTTTAATTTTCGTAGAGTTCTTCTTAGTGTATATTATATACTTATCTTGTAAGTTTTAGAGATCACATTGCTCATAAATTAAGCTTTTAAAATTTTCCATTGTTGTATATTTTCTTTATATATAAAGATTTTTTATTAATTTTGAAAATCTTATTTTTATTAGTTACCAAAAATCATATCTTTTATTTATATAATATACTAATCTTAGTATTAGTGATACTCATAAAAGTAGTAGTAATACTAGTATCAAAGATAATGGTGATTATATTAAATATTACTACTAATAGTAAAAATAATTTTAATTACAAAAACAATTTAATAGTTTTAGTAACGAAATCAATAATACTAATTTAGATAATATCAATAATCTTAATAATAATTTTAATATTACTACTAACAACTTTAGTGATATTAGTAATAATATAAGCGATAATATTGGTTACGAAAATAAATTTTAATGATAAAGTCAATATCAAAATATTTATTTATTTATATTCATTTATTTATTTTTATATATCATTTCATTAATAACATAAGTAGTTCAAGTTATATTTCTATTATTTTTAGCTAAAACATAAATTACGGAATATTTATTATCATAATCATTTTATTTAGATTAATTAAATTAATTTATCAATTATTATTATTATTATTATTATTATTATTATTATTATTATTATTTTCATTTGTAAAGGTACAGGGACATTTCGTCCTAGTTTTTTTTTATAGTTATTTCATTATTATTATTATTATTATATTATTTATTATTATTATAGTTCTTGCCGAGGAGAACTTCATCCAGGGGACGTAATTACGTCCCCTTAATTTTGGGGTATTTATTTATTTATTTTTAAATTTAATAATTAATTTTATAATAAAAATTTGTACTAAATAAAATATTAAATTTTAGCACTTTTTATATTACTAAAACATATACTTATAATCTATATCTTACATAGCTCATATAATAAAACTAATATTAAAAATTAATAAAAAAAATTATAATATTTCAGAATTAATAAATAAAATATTATTAATTATTTATCCAACCAAAATAAATAAAATTATATTTTTCTACATTTTTTTTAATAATACTAAAGTATCTACTTATACATATACTTAAATACTATATTTTAATAAAAATAATTCCAAAAATTAAATTCACTTTAGAAATAAATAAATATATATTTTTAGTAAATTTTCAACCAACCAGAATTAATAAAATTATTTTTTAAATTATTTCATTTTTTAATTTTCTGCAAAATTCGTGTTACTATTCATGTGAACAGTATCAGGATACTATTCATCATCTTCAACCTTGGTTCAAGTCCGATTTTGCATCATTTTACACGTCCAAATCCATTCTAATTCATTCCTAAGCATTTATACATGATATTTCTACACATATCAACTCAAAACATCTAAATAACCCCATGATTCAAGAATTTCGAATTTGCATGGTGTATTAAGGTTTTCGAATTTACCTTGCTTGGAGCTTTATGTAACCATTTCTGGACTCTTCTTGGTGTTAGTTATGATCCTAATATCATCATAACATCATTTAGAACATTGTTTTAATATAATTTTGATTTAAAACAAATTTAACGTACCATAGTTTTTCTTGTCCCAAGTTTTAACTAAGCTTTAATGGAGTTTGTTTGGTTTGATTTTCGTTTTGATCTTTTTGTTCTCTGTTTTTGGTTTGTTTTGGTGGCTAATTGGGAGCAATTTTGTTTTGGAAAATTTTGGAAGTTAATGAAGATTGTTTGTTCTCCATTATGAGCTTTGAATATGTATATATAGAAGAAGAAGAAAGAAGAGAAGTTGCAGCTGCATTTCCTCCGAATTTGGCTGCATTTCATCTGTTATTTTCATCCTAATTGATGCTAGAGTGAGTTGTCAACAAATGATTGGTATAGAAGTTGCTTTTGTTGACAAACTTGGATGAAGTGTTGATCAAAATCGGCTTCTTCTTCCTCCATAACTTTCCCATTGAATTTGTAGCCATAAGACATATATATATATATATTAGTTAATTATTTAATTGAATTTTAAGATAATTTATCGAGTTATACGGGTATATAGTAATACAAAAATAAAGAGAAGATGATGAATTCATAACCAACCACCGTATAAGGAGTGGAAAAAAATAAAACTTGTGAAAAAAATCAATTTTGCGGATTTAAGTGATACGTATATTAAATACCGATTTGGTAATATTTTTATATGAGAAGTTCCATATTCGCATTATTAAATATTCTGAACACTATGGTATACATAGAATTCTATTAAAGATTTGCATATATGTGTTTGAATTTTCGCTTTTTGTTTTGGATTTGTCCGCGTCCAAGGGAGAGTTCACATTGGAAAACGATTCCAATATGTAAATCGTAACAAAACATAACCAAAAAAAAAAAAAAAATGCAAGTGAGTTAGATAAAAATTTGTCCGCGTCCAAGGGAGAGTTCACATTGTGGATCTAAATGACACGTATAATGAATACTGATTTGATAATATTTTTAGATAAAATTTACATATTAACGATATTAAATATTCTGAATACGATCGTATACATATAATCTTTAGTTTAATACTTTTACTTTTCTGTTTTTATACCTGCTATCCTAAATTATATTTTATTTGTTTAAAGTTTTGTTTGATGCTATTTTGATAAATTAATAATTATATTGTCCTTAATTTGACTTTATTATAAATTTATAAGATTTGGAATTACATATGAATTCATTTCTATTTATAAATTTATTCTAGAGTTCTTAATAGATTAGAAATTTAATTTAATTTTATCTAAAGAGCTTTGGTTCAGAATTTGAAACTATAAACAAGATCGTTATTATTTGTAAATTCATTCTAAAGTTTGGGTTGAGTTCAACATTAACAAGATATTTTATATTTCTAACTATCTCTATTTCTATATAGAGTTTAAGAGCTTTTGAAGCTTCGAGTTACTTGAATATATTTTAATTATTAGTTTGATATATAAAATCTTATCTCTGATATTAGTTTAGATCAGCGAAATTTTTATTTAAGTTTTTAAGTCGTATATGAATTCGTTACAACTCATAGATCTATTTTAAGATTTTTATTAATTAATAGTATAGTATTTATTTCATATTGCTATTTGCTCATTTACTAAATATAACAGTTTTTTAGGTTTACATTTAGTTTATTTAGAATTTTAATATCTGTATTTTCTAAATTCTCTAATTGGAGTATTAGTATTATTTGATTATTCATTAAGATCTAATTTCTTATATAACATTTTAGTTTTTATTCTTTATCGTGTATTGTGTAATTCTAATAATTCATCTTTTATCAAAACTGACATTTAAGGTTAATTATGATTACTTGTTAAATTGTTATTTCTTGTTATAGAATCACATTTTACTGTAATTGAGTTATTTATATTGAGTCTAGTATTTCGAATTATAACCAAACTTGTTCTTATTTTAATATTTTAAATTGCGAAAAATTTGGAGTGATTTTTGCTACTCGTTTCAACCATTCTTTAAAAATTTATATTATATTTTTAGTATTTATTAAAACTAGATTATGAGAAATTAGGGGGATTACATCAAGTAATCAAAATCATATCTTTCCTTTAGAATTTTTTCAATCTATGAATTATCTTAGGATTTTCTGTTATTTTGAAGGGGACACGTGGCGGGTTGTAATACCTTCATGTTAGGATGTTACAAAAGTATGAGCATTTCAAATTCACAGTATTGAGAAGAGAAGATGAAACCGAAGCAAGCGCATGGCATTGGCTAATCAACAAGAAAATCTAGTTAAACATGAGCAATATATAAATGCCTAAGAATATCATTGGTAACTTACTAAATGCTTATAAGAAAACATGATCAAATAAAAAATTTTGCTAACCCCTTAAATCATAAGTATCATCCGCCTCAACAAGATTCAGATTGTTCTAAATGTTTAATATATTATAAAAAACGGTTCAAGATTTACGGTAGGAGAGCTTAAAAATGCATGCAGATATTTCAGGTTAAACGTCAACTACAATGCTGGGGAGATCATTAACAATTATCACATTCATTCAACTAGCATCATATATCATGATTACTAACATGTATAAAAATATCAAAGTTATGGGAATCAACATACTGTATTTCAATACCTGGAGTTAATTTTCTTGCCATTGTGCAAAACTTCCTCTATCTATTCACCCGATTGCTGGTCATCGCTTTTTTACATAATTTATCATTTTAATAACATAAAATATGATCAACGCATGTTTTGTCTTTTAATGTTGATGGAAATAATGCAATTGATTATGAAGGATTGATGAAAACTATTTTGGTTCACAATTGATTCAAATTCTAACATCCTCCTTAAGATAACATATATACATGGTTTCCTATGTTATAATATTTTGCATATTTCTATTATTCAAATCAGCCTTGTGCTGCCACGTGCAATACAAAAAATTTATTTTCCAACATGCTCCACATACTTAATTATTTTATTTAAAAAAGGAAAAGGACTGAAACTCTCTAAGATCTCTAATATATTCTTCTCTTCCACAAAAAAAAATTTATCAAAGGAAAGCAATCTTCTGATTGTAGCATTGTAATAATAATTAAAACATACAAGCAACTTAATGGTAACTTTGTTATCTTACTCTATTCCTTAAAGATGCTAGCTTGAAGATAGATGGAACCTGTTTAAGGGCAAAGACTATACCCATAGGCCACTTTACGTTGCTCTTCCATTGGAAGACTAGTATATGCTCTATATCATCTAACCCCAAGCAATGAAAGAACACGGCTTGCTGATGTTCTATCCCCAACTCCAAGTGCAAATTGCATTACATAGAATCAAAACAAGTGAACGCTTCCAACAGTCTAATCCATGAGGAGAATGAAACTCAGAAAGATCGAATTCACAATCAATCTCTTACTATTAACTTGAATTCAACTTAATAAACACATTAGTTCATGGCATATTGATCATATAAACTCAACTGCATTCTACTTTCTCAACTAAAGCTTCAATGCTTATTATAAATCATGTAAATGCAAGCAATCATTCAAATTAAAATTTAGTTCACACTGGCCTAAGCAAGCAAAACCAATGTATAAACAGTACCACCTTCGAAAGAACCAACCATAATTAAAGAGATGATATTACAAGACAAGACCAAATAGAGAGAATCCATTCCCAAGTGCCATTCTAATCAAACGCTTTCCAACTTTAAAGCTATGGTGAATTCGATGATAAGCTTGGTCATCTTCCAATTATGCGATGGTGAATTCGTTGTATCTTTCTTCTGGAGCATCCACTGATTTGATTTGGAAAACTATCTTAACTAAGGTTTCGACCCTCGGAGGCTAAGGGTGGGACAAGGGAAAGGAGTATGGTGAGAGTTTGTTGCAGAGGATTTAAAAAGCCCATAGGCAGGGAGCGTGTAGTTGTTATTCTATCCCTAAAGCCAGTTAAAGCGGATGATTTGAAAAGGGGTTTGTTACTGTAGGTTTCTTTTCTTCATTGGAGTACCGACTTACATTTTGAAGAAATTCAATATCATTTGAATGATTACGGGTTGTCTGTTGCCTTATGGAAAGAAAGTTATGGATCAAATCGTGTTTACAAAAAAGGAAGGGAGCTTCTACCGTCAATGATAATACCATCACTATTATTATAATTTAATTAATTATAAAAAATTTAATGGATTTAATCATGCTTCGAATAAATTTAAATTTGATTGGTTTGATGAGATCAAGTCTGTTGTAACCGCATCAGGACCATGTGGATGGGGGAAAGGAATAAAATAGCTTTGGTTTTGCTCTTGTAATCAACGCAAAACATTTAATTTTCTATTTTGTTTTTTCAATTCATGCTTTTAGGTTATTGTGCAAGAATGCTGGATATGAAGAGCATAACCCATTAATGTATTCTAAAGAAGCTTATTAGATCCTGCCTCTAATTGCGAACATTTATAATTCTCTTGACAGCGAAAACACCTGGTTAAGATAATTTTTTCATA
This sequence comes from Combretum micranthum, assembly GCA_024138025.1. Taxonomy (NCBI): domain Eukaryota; kingdom Viridiplantae; phylum Streptophyta; class Magnoliopsida; order Myrtales; family Combretaceae; genus Combretum; species Combretum micranthum. The sequence goes on along the minus strand of JAMXBD010000479.1, from coordinate 457,201 downwards.
AGATCTGTTAAATACTTAATTTCTACCACAAAGTTAGTATTCTAATTGAAAAATTAGATTCACACAGTTGTAGGTATCGAGAATCACAACTTCCATAGCATAAAGTGAGTATATTCGAATGTTTTTTAAATTAAACAAGGATTATAACAAAGGAATAAAAAAAAAAAAAACTCATTTTAAATATAAAGAAATAAGAAAACTAAGAAACTGTTATTATTATTCTTGACTATGATCTTGTTTTCACAAGATTCTCCACTTCAATTTTTGAATAAATATCCTTCACACTTCATAAAATTTTATAAATTCAATACGGAATAGACTGCTATGGGGATTAAGCAGCAAGATATGAAAGTAGAGGAGGAAGAATGATTAGATGATGAAGTGGAGGAGGAAAGGAAATCAGGGTTTGAAAAGTCAAAGCAAACAGTGAATCCGAAAGGAGGCGTTGAGTTCGGAAAGAAAGTGGTCGAGAAGTGTTGTAGCAGTTTTAGTATCTCAGTAAGGAAATTGGACGAGGCTGGGCTGAGTAATTATGTTGGGCCAAATAGTCAAGGTATTGGGCCGAGTCTTGAGGTCGTGGATCAAGCTTGATGAATAGAGACCCTATTTAAATAAATAAACTGATAGCCCAAATTCCTAGAGTTGCCTCCCTCCCTATGCACGTGCTAATTATATATCTTGGCCTATTTCAAGGAAACATTTTATTTCCACGTTATTGCTTTTGGACATTATGATTAATTAATTTTGCATTCTAATTGTTACAAATATTTTGAGTTTCTCAAACCTCATTTGATGATCGGACTTGGTAAAGAGTCGCATTTGATATGTCACCAGAACCCTAGGAGGATTGTCTTCGATTCTAACTCCATCATCAAAGGAACTTGCCTCTCTCTTAACCACATTCTTCATAGTTAGCATTTCCCTAAATATAGAACACAAGTGAATACACAGAAAAAATAAGCCTCTTTCCAATACCGATTGAAATGTTATCAACAAATAATTTCATAGTGTAGAAAAGAAAAAGTGAAAACGAAGTCAATGCATCGCTTTGGCTAAAAATAATTTCCACATTATAATTTTCAAGCATTATTATTAATTAATTTTATACGGTATTTTAAACTAGCAAATTTGAGTAGTTCGAATTTTAATTACCATGTTGTTTGAATTTTTTGCTCCACTATTCCTATTATTTTACCATTTTCAAAAATCTTATCCACCCGTTACATAATATTATCTAATTGTTACAAATATTTTGAGTCTTTCAAACCACGTTTGATCATCAAACTCGGTAAAGAGTAACATTCAATATGTCGCTATAACCCTAAGAGGATTGTCTCTGGTTCTAACTCCATCATCAGAGGAACTTGTCTCTCTCTTAGCCTCACGCTTCGTTCTTGGCATTTCCCGAAATATATGACACAAGTGAATACATGAAACAAATAAACCTCTTTCCCATACCGACTGAAATATTATCAGCAAATAATTTCATAATGTAGAAAAGAAAAAAAGTGATAACGAAGCGAATGCATGGTTTTGGCTAACAAATAATTTTCGCATTATTATCTTCGAGCATTATTATTAATGAATTTCATATGGTATTTTGTACTAGCAAATTTGAGTAGTTCAAATTTTGGTTACAACATTATCTAAATTTGTTGCTTCATTACTCCTATTATTTTACTATATTCAAAAATCTTTTCCACTTGTTGCATAATATTATTTTATTGTTGTAGATATTTTGTGTTTTTCAAAGCTCACTTGATGATCAGACTTGCTAAAGAGTAACATTCGATGTGTCACTAGAACCCTTAGAGGATTGTTTACGATTCTAACTCCATTAGTAGAGGAATTCGTCTCTCTTATCCACATGCTTTCCTCTTGGCATTTCCCTAAATATAGAACATAAGTGAATACAAAAACAAATAAATCTCTTCCCAATGCCAATCGAAATAATATTTGCTAATAATTTCATTGTGTAGAAAAGCAAAATGAAAATGAAGTCGATGCATTGCTTTGGCTAATAAATAATTTCAGCATTATTATTTTTGGGAATTATTACTAATTAAATTCACATGGTATTTTAAGCTAACAAATTGTTAATGGTAATTTGAAGTGCTGTTCAATTTGCTGAAATACAATATTTAGTTGAATGGTTATTCATTACTCAAATTATTAATAGTAATTTAATTTTGAAATAACTCTTTATTTCTAAAATATTTTTATTTAAATAAAAATCTTATTGCAGGTTATTTTATTCATCAAAGATAAGAATTCCATTTTAACTATATTCCTTCACTAAAATAAACTAGTCGTACTTTTCAATCAGAAGTTTGAAAATTTATCTTACCGGCATGTGGATTGGAGCCTTAGGGTGGTGCCATCTTATAGAAGGATTGAGCGTTAGTGTGATTGAGAAAGAAAATTTTGAATACAGAGGCAGTGGGTAAGAGAACAAATAGAAAGGCTGCATATGAGAATACATGCTAGACCAGAACAGGGAAAAAAATAAAATAAAATAAAACTCAATGCACCTAGTGCACAAGGAAATTATATGATTATCAACCTCCTGAAAAGAAAGTACACAAATACAAATTATATAAAATTAATTATCAAAATAATGAAGTAAAATTGTATCTATAAATGCGACTTTGTTTTTTTTTTTTTTTTAATTTACATTTGAGTAGCCTCTATACAAACATGAATCGCATCTTATAGAGACAACTCGCATATAACATTTATAAGTCGTCTCTACAAGATGTGATTCATGTGCAAATGAATTGCTCTTAAGAAATGCAATTCATGAATTCCAAAAGTTTTAAAAGTATATCGTATTAGATGCAATTCACATAGGTTGTGAATTGCTGTAAACCCCAGGAATTTCTACAATATAAGATGACTCTAGATTAGAAGTTATAAACTAACTGGTAAACCTAGAAGTTAACAAAAACCTAAGATTAGATACATAATTTAAATTTGGTCTCGAGTGATACCAAAAACGAGATTTCGTATCCTGAATTGATAATTCAAGATATGATTAAAGGAAACTTCAAATTCCAAACCCGAATACTTGTCAAACAGACAGATTAAATAGGAAAACCTAAATATAGAAATTAAGTAACCACTTTTGTATTCAACAAAGACCTGAGATTAAAACAAGGAATAGTAATGAACCTATACTTAGACTTGAACCCTAAAATTCGAGATTCCTAGTTAGTAATAAACTACATTGATAAGATTTCATAATGGATATCCAAATCTAATACATATAACTAATTTAGCTTATATATCAGTAATATTAAGTAAAAGAATCGATATGTTTATAGTTAGAAAATCGTGATCTTAAAGATAAACCGTTAGAATTATAAATACCCAATAAAAATATAAACTGATATATAACTCAAGATCTAGACTTCAAACAAAGATTTGAATCACACCAGTATTCAAATTAGGGTTTTCTTAAGCCCTTGGATCCTGAAACGAAAATTGACCCAACAAGCTTATAAAACCTAAATCGCGGAAGATAAATCTTTCTTAAACAAATAGATACGTACAATTAAAACTTAAATTTGTACTGTTTGATAAACTAAACATCTTGTGGGATTCTTTGAAAATATTTTTGTATATAAACTTACATATATAAGCTAAATTATACCCTATTAATGTAATAAATTACCCAAAAATTTAACTAAATAATATCTAATTAATTTCTAAATATTATATACATATAATCATCTTACAGGAGACGTTTCCAACTTGTTTTGAAGGGCTTGGATCGTCTTAAAATTGGTGAGCCAAATTTTTTCCAATAATGCAAACCAAAGTCCATGACAATAAAACAAGCTGATAAAACAACAACAAATATAAGCAATTCATAACAATTATGAAGGAGGAACACAGCTGAGTGTTACATTTTGTTATATATATATATATATATATATATATATATACATACTAAGAACAAGAAAAGATTAAGCAAACGGACTCCAACTCCTCCAAACTTTCCAGAATCAAACCACACCCTATTAGTACTCGAATCAACCTGGAAAGCGATTTTTAAACGCATCATCCAACCCAGTTCGAAAATTTAGAACAAAAACTGGGAAAAAACGTTGAAAACAAGCTTGAGTAAGTTGATTTAATTCTGTGTGTTTTCTTTCAAATCTAAGGATTGGTATTGACTTCTAAACATCTTAGGAACCTAACCAAGTCCATTAGAAGCTTCGGATTTCATCGAGGAGCCACAACGAAGGTGATTTTTGAAAACCCTTACCAACTTTGAAGATTCGAAAAAGCTTGTAACATGTTGTTGTTTTGTTGTTTTAAGTAGATATTTAAGTAGATTGATGTTATAGGAGCTGAATGGAGCAAGAAAACCGACTTTCTAACGTAGGAATTGATCGGAATCGGTCGGATCTCATCGGAGAAGACGATAAATAGTATTCCCCGATGAGCACAGGGAGGAACACGGGACGTGTTCCACCCGTGTACCTCTCAGAAAAATCCGAAAAAAAAAAGGAAAAACGAAGTTAATTAAATTTAATTATAGAATAATTAATAATATAAATAATTTTAGAATAATTATTATTATTCATTTATTATTTATTTATTTTTCTGGAAAAGTTATAATGATATTAACATTTAGTAATATATCATAATTTTTTTATTTATTTAAAAATAAATTATTTTTTTAGTATTATTAAATATATAATATTTAACCTATTAATATTAATTAGAAAATAATTTTTAGAGATATGAACCACCCTTATTAATTAACTTACGTATAATAAGTTTTCTAACTATAATTATTAATATTCTTAATATTATTAAAAGAATTTTTAGAATTTTGAAAATATCTTTTCTGAAATAATATTATATATGAATTTAAGATTAAAGTTATTTTAGTAATATTATTTAATAAGAACTTATAATTAGTATGAATTGAAGTATAAGACAATTAATACAAATACTAATATTATGAAAAGTAATTATTTTACTTTATTTTATTTCGGAATTATTATTGTTGTTATTATGCTTGTTATTATTAATATTATCATTATTATTAGTATTGTTGTTGTTGTTGTTGTTGTTGTTGTTGTTGTTGTTGTTGTTATCTACGGTAAAAAGAAAAATTTCAAAATAGTTGTAATTAAATTAATAAATTCTTTTATTAATAAGTTTATTTTCATTAAGAGTATATTTAATTAGTTTATAGAAAAAAATTTTACGAGGCTAGTGAATACTAAATATGTATTTAAATAAATAATTGTAGATGATTAGATAATAATGGAAATTTAAATAACCTAAATTGGTGAATATAGAAATATCTATATTTTACAAGAAAGATTTATTAAGTAAATAAAAAGAAAACTAATAGTTTTGGACAATAAAAATGAATTAACTAAATTGTTAAACTTCCTGAGTATCCAATCAATATATTCAAGTATCAAACCAAAATCAATTAAGTAAACTAAGATAACAATAATTTAGAACTTAAGGTTATCCTCAAAGAATTAGTTAATAACAAAACAGAAGCCCAGCTAACCCTTAGGACACCTAAGTATTCATAGGAGCCAGGCTATATAGTCTTGTATAATTAATGACTATATTACTTATCTCAATAGGTAACTCGAGTATTGGAGAGGACTTTCCTGACGATTACTACGACTGAATAGCATGGGCAGGTGAGTAAATCAGTCTTATTACATTGATTGTGCTTGTAAAGTTAGTCAATATTAAATAAAAGATAATAAATTTGGTGTACTGTTTGGTTTGTGAAAAACCGTGTATGGTATTGTATTGATTGCCAAGTCACTATATTATAAGTGATAACAGAGTTGTATATGTTTGTATTGCCTATACAATATGATTGAGTGTCTATAATGTTTGATCACCTCCAAATTGATTAAAAACTACCGATATCATAAAGAAAATCTATCATGCATTACATATTTTACATAAATAGCATTTGAGTATGTGGTAACCTACTACGTGTTAGTTTTTCGAATCTCTGGTAATGCTTGAATTATCTAGGCAAGAAGCTATTAGTTAATTGCAAGATTACCTTTGTTCTGTTAATACCATAGGAACTAAATGGTAAATGAAGGATGCCGCTTATGGTATTACATGGAAATAGCTAACACTTAGTGGAGTTTCTAAAGCTAAAACAGGAAATAAATGATAAAACGTGATAAGTTTAAAGAGATAACTAAATTGAACATTATTATTTCCTGAAAGCTTAGTCTCTCCTGGGTAGGTGGACCATAGATTGTGATCCTTCAACCCTGATGAGAGGGTGTAAATCTTCATCATGTTTGGATTCCGAGTTATCCAAGCTTGTAATGTTCATATGTTTGATTGGTGCATTTCATATGATTGATAAACAACTTGTATGTAATATGTGGTAAGTTCTAGTTATTCACTGAGCTTGTGATTTAGCTCACACTCTAATAGTCCTTTCAGGTTTACTTTACGACCCTAGCTCATTACTAGCAGGAGCATGGTCCCGGTAAGAGATTAGAAGTCAGAAGCTTAAAGACTAGTATAGGATTAGATTATCTGTATCTCTATTAACCTTTTAATGCAGGTGAGTGCATTAAAGTTATTAGCTAAGGTTTTGTAAAGGTTTATAAAGCATATGGTCTAATATTTTATTTCGTGATAGTTGTTTACTAATTTATGCCTTATATATGTTTGTTCATCCTATCCAAGCAACTAAAAGATCTTGTTTATTGAAATCATGTCATTCCTAGAAGGTAAACTAGTAATGGAAATCAAGTGTTTCTTGATTACTATTATTAGGATACCCTCGGGGCGTGACAATTGCTCCTTGTAAATGTGGTTCAACGATGTACAACTTTTGACTAATTCGCATTTATAAGAAACAACTTATATTGAAAGGTATAAACCACATGTTATACATGCAATTCTTCATCAGTATTTGTATAATTATTTTCATGTAATTTTTATTTATGTAACTTTTTTATGAAATATTGGTAGACATGTGTTTCACCTCCTCACAGTGTATAATAATAATAAATTTTTGACATGGATATGTTATACATTCTTTTAATTTTCTTTTATGCAGGATCTTTATGTAAATCTAATTTCCAATATCGAATCTTTCAATATGATAGCAACAATCAATTAATGGTTTTGATACATACCGTTGTCCATAGCCTTTTGAGTTCAAACCAAGAGAAGAAAATCTGTCTTGATTTCGTCTTGATTTTATCTTGATGATTTTCTCTTACTTTTCCCTTTCATTTTTCTGTTTTTTTCATTGTGAAGAAAATGAAATGACACTGTGAAAAGATACAATACTTTTCTTCTTTAAATGAAATGACACTTATGAAAAGATATGATACTTTTTTTTTAAATGAAATGATACTTATGAAAAGATACGATACTTTTCTTCTTTAACTGTCATATTTAAATAGGGAGACTGGAGGGATTTTAAAACCTATGACTCAAAATTACCATTATGTCCAAATGACCATCATATTTGACTTTTTATATTAAAGTCATACTATAAGTCACATGGACCACTAATGTTAAATAATTTAACAATCTCCCACTTGGTCCATGTTACGACTTGATGATTCAATAACAATTAAGTGTGCACCATATTTAGAATGCGTCAAGTCATAATTCTCAATTGAATTAAAATGACTGAATCATGGCGGTCACACACCATTTAACGATGTGATTCCTTCCATGTATTACATGATCATCATAATTCATGATAACTTAACTGAGGAACATTAAAACCTTTAAATTATTATTTCCAAATATGCTACTAGTTATCTCACAAACAATAACTGTATACAACTTGATGTAGATAACAAAAGAGCAAGCAAAACCATAACTTTAACTGAATTCACAAGTGTCATAACAATACGAGCAATACAACCATATGTATATATACATATACATTAAATATCAAATCAATGAGGACCTGTCTATAATGCCCATCCGTTCAACATGTCCAGTAAATGTTTTCGGTGGCAAACCCTTAGTTAATGGATCCGCTATCATCAGGTCAGTACCGATATGCTCAATTGACACTCTTTGGTTTTGTACTTCTTCTTTAACAGACAAGTATTTCAAATCCATGTGTTTCGCACCCTTAGAATACCTATCATTCTTAGAGAAGAAAACAGCTGCAGAATTATCACAATATATTCTTAACGGCCTAGCTATACTGTCGACTAAACCAAGCCTTAAGATAAAGTTCCGCAACCACATTGCATGAATAGTGGCCTCAAAGCATGCCACAAATTCAGCCTCCATAGTGGAAGTAGCAATGACAGACTGCTTCCCACTCTTCCATGAAACTGCTCCTCCAGCCAACAGAAACATGTAACCAAATGTAGATTTCCTCGAGTCTACACATCCAGCATAATCTGAATCTGAGTAGCCTACTACTTCAAGATGACTTGACCTTTTATAAGTAAGCATATAATCCTTGGTGCCTTGTAAGTACCTAAGTACTTTCTTTGCAGCTTTCCAATGATCTATTCCAGGATTACTCTGATATCGGCCTAACATTCCTACAGCGAAACTAATATCGGCCGAGTGCATGTCTGAGCATACATCAAGCTTCCAACCAGTGATGCATAGGGAATGGATTCCATTGATTTTCGTTCCAAATCATTCTTTGGACATTGCAATTCACTGAACTTGTCCCCTTTTTGAATTGGAACTATTCCTGTAGAGCAATTTTCCATTCTAAATCTCTCTAATACTTTATTGATATAGCCTTTCTGAGACAATCCTAACAATCCTTGTGATCTATTGCGAAATATCTCTATTCCTATCACATAGGATGCCTCACCCATATCTTTCATTTCAAAAGTTTTAGAGAGAAATTTCTTTACATCATGTAACAAACCTATATCATTAGCAGCCAAAAGAATATCATCGACATATAAGACTAATATAATAAACTTGCTCCCACTGACCTTCATGTAGATACACCGATCAACGGTGTTCTCTACAAAACCGTATGACGTAATGGTATTATTAAACTTAATATACCATTGTCGGGAAGCTTGTTTTAATCCATATATCGATTTCTTTAACTTACACACCAAATTTTCATGTCCTGTGGTTATAAATCCTTCAGGTTGGTCCATATACACTTCCTCTTCTAAGTCACCATTTAAAAAGGCGGTCTTTACATCCATTTGGTGAAGCTCTAGGTCATAATGAGCCACCAAAGCCATAATAATTCTTAAGGAGTCCTTCTTGGAAACTGGAGAGAAGGTCTCTTTATAGTCAATACCATCTTTTTGAGTGTAACCTTTGGCAACAAGCCTGGCTTTGTATCTTTCGATGTTGCCTTTTGAGTCTCGCTTGGTCTTAAAGACCCATTTACAGCCAACTCGTTTTGATCCTTCAGGCAACTCTACTAGCTCCCAGACTTTATTTACATCCATTGATTTCATCTCTTCCTTCATGGCATTGAACCACTTTTCAGAATCACTACATTCCATGGCTTGTCTAAATGAGACTGGATCTTTATCAATGCTTAAGTCAGATTCATATTCAAGTGAGTAAACCACATAGTCATTCGATATAGCTGGTCTTTTCTGTCTAGTAGACCTCGTAATGCCATTTCTTGTGGTATCACTTGCTCATTTGTGACTTGCACATTGTTGCTTGGCTCACCTCTAATATGTTCACTTTGTGTGTTTTGAACATTAACTTGTCGTTTCAGCTTGTTGCTTGACTGTGATGCAACAAAAGGAACAACAACCTGAGTAGAAACACTGGTGTAGGGGTCTCTTCTTGAAATTCTCTAATATCCACTTTTCGTGATTCTCCCATTAAATTGACCATTTTCAATGAACCAAGCATTACCAGACTCAACTATTCTTGTATTGTGGTTAGTACAATAAAATCTGTACTTTTTTTTTTTAAGGATAGCCAATGAAGTAACCACTAATGGTTCTTGCATCAAGCTTTCTTTCATGTGAATTATATATCCTTATTTCTGCTGGACTACCCCAAACATGAAGGTGCCTTAAACTGGGTTTTCTACCTGTCCATAATTCATAAGGAGTCTTAGGGACTGCCTTACTAGGAACCCTGTTCAGCAAATATGCAGCAGTTTTTAATGCATGCATCCATAAGGATAAAGGTACAGTGCTGTAACTTAACATACTCCTAACCATATCCATAAGTGTACGATTCCACGTTTCAGCCACACCGTTTTGTTGCGGTGTACCAGACATTGTATACTGTGCACATATGCCTCGACTTTCAAGGAATTTTGCAAATGGACCAAGACATTGTCCACTTTCATTGAATTTACCATAATATTCACCACCCTTGTCTGACCTTACTACTTTCACTTTTCTATCTAACTGCCTTTCCAGTTCATTAACAAACACCTCTAGGATGTCAACTGATTGTGACTTTTCATGCAGATATAAGTAACAATATCGTGAGTAGTTATCAATAAATGTGATGAAATATTTTTCACCATCCCAAGTTGGAATGTCAAAAGGACCACAAATATCAATGTGCATCAATCCAAGAAGTTCATTACTTCTTGTGGCTGGGTTCTTTGATGTGTGTCTAATTTGTTTTCCTTTTATACAATCAACACATACTTCCCAGTCAGTAAAATCCAATTGAGGCAAGGTATCACCTTTCACCAACCTCAATACCTTTTCTTTGGATATATGACCTAATCTTTGATGCCATAAGAAAGCAGAACTATCATTATGTGCATACGTTTGTTACCTATATTAAGCTCAACAAGAAATAAAGAATCAGCATACATAACATCAAGATTAAAACGGTACAAATTATCAACTAAAGTACCAGATCCATAATAGTACAAATGTCTATACAATGAAAATACACCGTTTCCAATCTTAAAGTTAAATCCTACTTCATCCAACTTTGCAATAGAAACTAAATTCCTAGCACATTCAAGAACATAGAGACACTTTTCTAGATCTAGGCACACCCAGTATCCAAAATCAATCTGTACGTCCCGATTCCTTCTATTCGTGCCTTCATACTGTTCCCCATATAAAGGAACTTTTCAGGTCCTCTTATGGGCTGGATCGAAAGGAATCCCTGCATAATACGTGACACATGAATAGTAGCCCTAGAGTCTAACCACCAAGTGTTATTAGGCACTTCAATAACATTTGATTCAAAACATATTGATATACAGTACATACCTTTCTTTTTGAACCAGGCCTTTCTTTTTGGATAATCTTTCTTGAAGTGACCAGTCTTCTTGTAGAAAAGGCATTTCTGATCCTTATGTATCTGACCTCCGATGACTTTCATAGAGGCTTTGTCCTTCTTCTTATATGGTTTAGACTTGCTACTATCAAATCATTATGAACAGTGAGATGAACAGAGTGATCCTTCATCTTCTCTAATCTCCCTTCTTCTTGAACCAACATGGCCTTTATTTCCTGAAGGTTCCATTTTTCTTTAATGGTGTAGTAATGCACCTAGAACTGACCAAACTCAGGAGGAAACGAGTTGATGATGAATTGAACCAAAAAGGATTCACTCACATCCATACCCATTGACTTCAGTTTTGCTGCTAGATTAGCTATACTTGTCACATGATCATGAATAGGCTGTGACCAATCAAATTTCTTGGTTGTCAGCTCACTTATTAGGCTTCCTACAATAGATTTGTCAGCTATATCTGATTGAGAGTATTCCTTAATTCTCATCATAAATTCCCTTACATTTTTCATCTTAAGCATCGATGGCTTAACATTTTCAGCCATCGTCATTCGCATCAAGTTCAAACTCAACCTATTGGACTATTCCCAAGCCTCATAAAGAGACTTATCTGACTCAGTACTAGTCTCAATAATGGTTGTAGGCTTTTCATCAGAAATAATTGCTAGGTCTAAATCCAAAATACCTAGTTGAAATTGGATATGTTCAGACCATTCCACATAGTTCAGTCCGTTGAACTTGATCATTCCATTGCCCAAAGCGAATAAATTGCCAGAAGCTGCAAATGTAATCCAAATATACATATTAATGCTTTGAGTAAACTTAAATAGATTCAAATAAATGATAAACTTTAACTATGTATTTAAGATCACCTTTGGGTGATACTTTAATGCATAACTTTAATCAATAATGATGCTTAGATAAATATACTTTGATAGATCAATCAATCATACTTAAGCCAATATGTATGTTATCTTTGGATATACAATCATATTCACCCAGTATATCAATGAATCTCTTTTAGTATCATTAATTATAAGCAATAAGCTATCTTTGGATGATCTCCTATCATTATGATTAATGATCACAATTGTTCACTTCAAACTTTTATGTCATTTATTAGCATCACATGAACATGATCAATTGAAAATACACAATTTAAATGTTTAAATCTTTCCAAGCTAAGCCACTTTGGTGACTAACAAGCTTTTGTTATAATAAACATTTGATTAAGAAAACTTTCAGTGTCAGCATTCACATTAACATGATTTCAACAAATATTTGTAAATATATACATGCTATATTCATCCATTACCATTGGAAGATGAAGATTCTTTCAACAATGTCATTCAAAGTTGTGCAATATACTAGCATTTCTTATAATAATAAAAAGATTAGGAAAAATTTTTGTTCCAATGTTGTTGAAAGGATCTCACTATCAAAATTCATGAAAGAATTCGCCATTATATGCTTTGACCAGGAAATCATTCTAGCATTTCTTATAATAATAAATATTAAACGACATGCTGATCCATGAATTCACGAACAGAAACAACATTAATTTTAACTAATTTATTCCTGACATGTCTTCCATGGAAAATTTGTAGCGGTCGTTATCCACGTTTGTAAAGCATCATCTAGACCAAAATGTTATTTGGGAAAATAACAGGAATGTAACATTTTGGATATCGACGAATTCCGTTTTGGAAAACAAGAACATTTAATATTACACAATGAATAATAGACAAGAACATAATATTTAAGATATCGACGAATTTCGTTTCAAAAAACAAGAACATTTTAATTCTTAGAAAGTTATTTTCCATTCGCTTCCAGTTGTGGAAAACAGAAACATTCACATTACATTTTCCGTTTCGAAAACAGGTACATGAACAAAACCAACAATAATTATAACAGTAAATTAAGGCATTTACATACCCGCTCTGATACCAATTGTTATACATTCTTTTAATTTTCTTTTATGCAGGATGTTTATGTAAATCTAATTTCCAATACTGAATCTTTCAATATGATAGCAAAAATCAATTAATGTTTTGATATATACCGTTGTCCATAGCCTTTTGAGTTCAAACCAAGAGAAGAAAATCTGTCTCGATTTCGTCTTGATTTTATCTTGATGATTTTCCCCTACTCTTCTCTTTCATTTTTCTATTTTTTTTATGGTAAAGAAAATGAAATGACACTGTGAAAAGATATGATACTTTTCTTCTTTAAATGAAATGACACTTATGAAAAGATACGATACTTTTCTTATTTAACTGTCATATTTAAATAGGGAGAGTGGAGGGATTTTAAAACCCTATGACTGAAAATTACCATTATGTCCAAATGACCATCATATTTGACCTTTTATATTAAAGTCATACTATAAGTCACATGGACCACTAATGTTAAGTAATTTAACAGGATAATACAAGAATAATTACGTGTATAGAAGAGAATTACTAAGGATCAAATGTCTTGGAAAGTAAGGACATGTGTCGTCGCTCTCATAAATCTCTATCCTACTAAACCAATTTTGGCGCCAGAGTAGAAGCTAGACACTCTGCTATGGTGTTATTTCCATTGTTACTATGTGCAGTTAATTATATAGTGATGTCTATAATATTTTATTTTATCTTATATATAGATGTCAAATTCTATTGTCATATAACAAAAAAATCCATATTATCGATACTCAACAAAAAGAGATGAAATATAAACCCAAAAAAATATTACTATGAGAGAGAAGCCGACTTAGTTAGGGTTTTAAGAAGTGTTTGAAGAAAGGAGTGTTAGGGTAGGGGTTTAAATTTCTAGGGCCTTTACACGAGTAATTTTAACTAGTTTTTGTATCTCCATTGAATTCCTTGTAATACTTTTGTCTAAAATATTTAAAAACTCTAATTTATCTCATTTTATTATCTACCAAATTGTTTAATTTTTGAAAATTTATTTTAGGGGTAAAATTGAAATGTTTGACAAATTGACTATTTGGCCCTAATTTGACATGGAGTGACTTTAAATGATTTTAATTGGTTTCAAATATTTATGATTGGTGTTTTGATTATTTAATTTTTTTTCTTTTTTTTCATAAATTGATTCTGTCACGCCCTGGAGGGTACCCTAAACGTGGCAGTCCACCGCACATAATATTAAAGCTAATGAATAATAACCTTAGTCATGCAGGAGCTTTGATATCACTTGCAAGGTGTGCTTCCAAGATAGTAGGAGACTCAAAGGGGTATTACGTTTAAGCAATAATAAAAGCATGTAAGAACTTTTATAGATAAACATATAATTATCATTAAGATAAAAGTTTCTTAAACTTCTTAAGGGCATTCTCCCGTTCTAAAAGCCTTGCTCAATCTAAGCCATATAACATACATGAATATGATATAAGCCTACTATAAAGATTTTTCCTAGAAGTCTACATCCAAAACTAAATATATATAAACTTCTTCAAAAACTCTAGTAGCTTGGGCTCATATCTAACAAAAGGGTTTTTGGTGCCAACCACAAGTAATCATACTATAACAAAAAGCTATAGGGGTATAAGCAAACCTAGCTTAGTGAGATAACTCCCATCTTCAAAACATTTCCATAAAATACACAAGTATTTAAACAATCATATGAGAATGCATCAATCACATGAGAATACATCAATCACATGAGCAAACAAAATACACACGATTAACCGGAAACCATGTATAGGATGGATTTTACGCCTTATATGTTGGGGGTTGGGAGATTACCAGCCCATACGACCATCAATATTTGCAGGCTTACTGGCTCATACTTGCTCTGTTGACTTTCCGGCTCCTACTAGCCACCACTACAACTCCTCGTTTCCCCACACGAAGAATAGTAGTGAAAAATAAATGTGACTCATAAATATGATATGCATGAATTGTTTTCAATATAAGGTTATTCAATTATCGTCGAGTTCAGGTTAAAGGTGATTAAAACAATATTCATCATACCATCGCAAGAAAACATGAGTTATTCACCAATTCCTCTTTCGATATACTCAGCTTTTATTCAACAACCATTTCATTCAATCATGAATCCAAATCACACAACATTTATTCATTTATCTTTTTCCTTACTCTCTAGTGCTGCTACTTACAAGCACAATCAAGGAAATGTAATTAGTAAGGGATTAACTCACTCCATGACAATCGCTCCTAGTCGAAGTAATCTTCCGAGAAGGCAATTTCAGTTCCTTCTTCACCTAAACAAGATGAAATACTCAAAATGAGTTTTTCATAGAATTTCTACTTTGAAGACTCTAAATCTAGCTTTAATTTGCAGTAGAATCGGATTGAAGGAAGTTCCAACTTAAAATGGCCATAACTTGCTCATTTTAACTCGGCATTTCGCATATTATATGTCATTTTCTACTGACTCGAAAAGATTATCCATTTCTAAGGTTACTTTTACTATAAAAGGTCATTTGGGTCTCGGATTAGAGGGATACATATTTAATACAAAAATTCCATCCTTGAAAAACAAAAAGTTCTAATCTTTCTTTTACTAAGGCTTGTTTAAGTAAAACTCAAATACATATATTTTTTAAAAGAATTCCTTATGTATATAAATTTGCTCATAATTTATGCGTGAAGCTATAGGTGTTGCCTTGTTTAATTTATTTCCTTAAAACATCTTTTTTCTAGTGTTTTGAAAATTTGGATTTGTTAGACTTTACTTTATGTGGGTGAAGTAACTATATTTTGATTTTTAGTTTATCAAAAGTGAGTTAAAAATATAGTTTGGTCTTTTGAGGTTATCTACTAAATTTATTTCTAGGATTTGAAAAATAGAGTTTTCAAAAGTTTTCTTTAGTAGTGCTTGATGAGTTTATTCTTTAAAAATTCATTTTCCTTGTAAATTGATTTTCTTGAAAACTTATTTAGCTTTTTGTTTAGAAAGTTGATGAAAATAGTACCAAGTTATTATCTATATATCAAAACTTCTTTTGTTATTTGAAAAGAAAATATCTTTAGTCTTTAAAGGAACTTCATTTATTAATAGTTTGAAATTTCATGATGAGTTTACATGAGCTTTTAAAAGAGCTTTATTTTGAAAATATTTTTCTAAGCCTTTGGAAAACTTTGATCAATTTTTATTCTTTCATCAAAAGATTTTTATTTGGACAACAACTTATTAGCCATACATGAATATGATTATGTAGTTTATAAAAGCTAAAAATATCATAAGATAAGATAATAAAGAACATAAGAAATAAATAAGCATAATAATAATTGTCAAGTATTGAAAGTCTTAGCTTTTTCAAGGCTTTCCGGGACTAAGAATAGACTAGTCTCAAAAGGAAAGGAAAAGAAAATTGTTTTGACTTGATGATGACAAGTATAAGACTAGCAAGACTAATCTTAAAACATCTTGAAAATAAATAAATCCCAAGGAAAGTAAATAAATTGCAATAACAAAGGAGCTTACATGCTCTAAAAGATATATATAACTACATAGATATATTTAGTTAGATATATATGAAAACAACATAAAGGAAAATAGTTTCATGAATAAAAATAAAGTATGAACATATTATTACTTTCTTAATATTTATGGTTTTAGAAAACACACACTATGCTCATACTAAGTAAATGAACATAAAGAAAGCTTTAAACTATTACCTATAGAAGAAGTAGAAACTAGAGAAAACTTGAGAGAGCTTTTGGAGAGATTTTGAGAGATTAATTTTGGTGTATGAAATGTGTGAAGGAAATGGAAGGAAGATATGGTATTTATAGAAAAAATGGAGGAATTTTGTGTTAATTAAATAAATGAAAGATAAAATAAATTGAGGGGAAAGAGGAAGGGGGCTGGCGCAAAACATGAGTGGGAGAGAGAGAGAAATTTTTTTTTATTTTTTGTTAATGAAAAGTAAGATATGAGTGATGTGAAGTTGTATTAGAAATGAAAATTGTAAGAAATAGGTGTATGGGTATAAGAGTAGGTCGTAAGAAAAAGTAGAGATAGGTAAATAGTGTAGAATAGCCATAAATAGTATAATGTAAAGTAAACATGACAAATAAAGTACCAGTAGTAAGAAAATATGTATATAATTGTGATATCTGATATTTTTAGTTATCGAAAAATTATAAAAATGACATTTTTGAAAACCTTATATATTCACGAGTCTAACGATATATTCAGAATATTTTTACTATTCCGAGCCTCGGGACACACTTTTTGAAAACTGTAACTAATCGGGCTCAAAACGAATTGCGGATTAACTAATCTGATATTTTTAAGCTTTCTCATGCTATTACGAACTATTTATATACTAATCTCTCACTTACTTACTTAGGGTTACGAACACGGAATTTTCGGACTTGAACGGTTGCGTCTAACTAGGGTTTTGTTGACTTTAGGATTTCCAGTTAACCTTTAATTAGGGTTTAAATTTAATTGATCGTAAAACTTTGGAGGTTTAAAGATTCAGTTCTCTATTGTTAAGCCATTATTGTAAGGTTTTTTACACTCTTTTAAATCCCTTTGAATTACTTATATGCCTTACAATACCATATTTATATTAATTTAATAAAAAAAAAAGCTAATAAGAACTTTATAGGATGAAATTTTTTGAAATTTAGTAAGAAATAGCAAGTATAGATGGTTGTTGAAAGAAACAATAATTATGGGCAATTCCTTTACATATATCTACTTATTTACATCTAAGTTATATATTATACATGGATTAACGTAAAAAATGAAACTTAAACTTTCGTAAAAAGTTCAATCAGATATCTGAAGTTTTGTTTTGAACAATTTGATGCATAAACTTCCACAAAAAAGTTCATTTAGGTACCTAAAATTTAGTTTTGACAGTTTTAATACTTAAACAAAGTCTTCACAAACTTTTTTCATACCTAATTGAATTTGCTTCAAGTATAGACATCATCACGGGTTAGAACAAAACCCGAACAGGACCTAAACCACCAGTTCCTAGTTCTAAAAATGATGGAACTAGCACTGGACCCATGGGAGCTAGTCCGATTCCCGGTTCTTAGGAACAACCACATCTCACTGTTCGATTCCGGTTCCAGAGGAATCGAGAACCATGAAATTTAAAAAAAAAATAATTAAATAATTTACTTAATTTAAATAAAAATATAATTGCAAAATAAATTTTTTAATTTAAAATAATATTGAGTTTAACAATAATTGTTAATAGCATATTAGTTAAAAGAAGTTCTATAGTTATGCATTTATTTACATACAATCACTTGCACTTTTTTAGTTACCATGTTTGCAAAATATCACTATAAAATATATAAGATATAAGTCTCTACAATACAAAAATAAGCCACACATAGTTAAGAAAGAAGAGTCCATTTTGGTTAGAAATCTATATAAACTCAACAACATATGATTTCAAATATATTTATTACTTGTATTGTTAATAATAGCACATTAAATTCATGCGAAAATAGTTTTGAATATTTATTTTTAATTAAATTTTTTAATAATTTTTTTCTTTTCTTCCTTTCTTTTTTTTTTTTAAATTTATATCGCATAGAACCGCTAGAACCACCAATTCTGCTAGTTCTTTAGTTAATTATTGAACCAGTGGTTTCAAAATCATCAGGTCTGGTGGTTTTAGGAGGTGAAACCATAAGAATCCGCCAAAATCGACGAGTCCTTTGCCAGTTTGAACCCATCATTCAAGGACTGGTTCTCAGTTTAGGAACCATCGATGATAGGTGGGGGTTCGTTCCCTTGGAACCAACCCATGATGATATCTATAGGAATGAAAAAAGTCAATGAAAACTTTGTTCATATACCAAATTGTTCAAAACGATACTTCAGCTGACTGATTGAAGATTTTGTAAAAGTTCAGATACTATTTTTTCATTTATTTATTATATATTATATCAATATATATTTATATACTATTCTATTATGACAATGCATCCTTACTTAGACAACAAAAATTTTTTGACCACAAATTTTCACAGTTCACCCTTGAAAGATATTCTCTATGACAATAATTTTTAAGTATTGTTGAGGATATGTGACCCAAATTCAAGTACATAGACAAATTTTGGACCTACACCAGCAGCCTACATCATACAAACCATTGGCCTTCAAGCCAGCTTTAAGAAAATTCACTTTTGTGGTTATTCAAGGCTGGCTCAACGTTGTCAGCTTATATTTCAATGCTATTGGCCTAAAGTCATGTGCCTCGCTAGCCTTGAAGTAGCATTAGAGAATTAGATTCTATATTTGTCGAAGGCTAGCTTAAAGCTACTAGCCTTCATTGGGTATGCTGCTAGCGTACTAAGGAAAGCCACTAGCCTTTTAGTAGATGTAGAAGCTATAATGCCCAAATTTTCAAAATAACCTTTGTGTTGGCTAGCTTGAAAAATGTATGGGTTTGTGATTTTGGGTTTTATGAGTTTAGTGAGATTTGTGGTCACTCGTACATATCCTCTACAATTTTTCTTGAATACTAGTGAATTCATCTCTCTCCTCTGTCTGTGGTTTTTCCCGCAAGAGTTTCCACATAAAAACTTGTGTGTTCTTTACTTTTCTGATTTATTTTGGCCATTGTTTGTCCTATTCAATCATACAAGTGGTATCAAAGCCTAGGGTTTTAGGTTTTCTTTGTTTCTTCTACGATGGCGATAGTAAAGTATGACATTCCTTTATTCGATTGGAGTACAAGGTTTTCGCCATGGTAGGTCAAGATGCGAGCGATGTTAGCACAGATGGATTTGGATGATGCATTGTTAGGGTTTGACAAGATGCTAGCATCTTGGTCACTAGAAGAAAATTAGTGTAAGGATCATAAAGCCTTTTCTCAAATTCATCTTTATTTATCGAATAAGATTTTATAGGATGTGTTGAAAGAGAAGACAGTTGTTGGGTTAAGAGTTTGACTAGTAAATTATATTTGAAGCAACGATTATACTCACACAAGTTAACTTAAGGTGGGTTTTTAGAAGATCACTTGACCATTTTAAAGAAATTGTTTCCATTTTGGAAAATTTAGAGATTAAGTATGATGGGGAGGATTTAGATTTAATTTTGTTGTGGTCATTACTACTTTCATATTCAAATTTTAGAGACACAATCCTATATATTCGTGATTCTCTTACCATGGAATAGGTGTACAATGCTTTGGCATCTTTTAAGAAGATGAAACACTTAGTACTTGGATCTGAGACTAAAGCAGAGGGTCTTGTTTCTCATGGGAGGAGTCAAGAACATAATTCTGGTAATTCAAGAGGAAAGTCAAAGTTTTCAAACAGAGATAAGGTCTGCAGGTATTGCAAGAAGAAAGAACACATTAAATCAGAGTGCTATAAGTTACAGAATAAAAATAAGAGAGCTGCCGAAAATCAGAAGGGGAAACAGCCAGAAAAATCCACTAAAGCTGATATTGCTGAAGATCACAGTGCTAGTGATCTTCTTATTGCTTCTAATGATGATCCTCTAACCAATGAGGAGTGGATTTTAGACTATGGTTGTACTTTTCATATGTGCCCCAATTAGGACTGGTTTTCAACATATGAAAAGGTCTCCAAAGATGTTATCCTTTTAGAAAACAATGCTTCTTGTAGGGTTGCAGGCATTAGCACTATAAAGATTAAGATGTTTCACGGTATTGTCAAGATACTAGGAGATGTGAGACATGTTCTTGACTTGAAGAGAAATTTAATTTCATTGAGTACTCTTGATACTAAATGATATAAATATACTGGTGAAGGTGGAGTTTTGAAGATCAGTAAAGGATCACTTGTGGTGATGAAGAGATTGGAAAAGACTACTAACTTATATGTTTTGCAAGGTTCTGTTACTATAGGTGATGAAGCATCTTCTTTATCTGATGAGAATGCTACTAGGCTATGGCATATGCATCTACGGCATATAAGTGAAGCCAGTATGGTTGAACTGAGTAGAAGAAAACTTCTTGATGAGAAGGGCATCAGTAAGTTGAAGTTCTGTGAACACTGCATGTTTAGTAAGCAGAAAAGAGTCAGATTCACCATAGGTACTCATAATACTAAGGGTATTCTAGATTATATCCATTCTAATCTATGGGGACCATCTAGAGTGCTTTCAATTGGAGGTCTACATGTTGACCATCATTGATGATTTCTCAGAAGAGTATAGGTATTTTTCTTGAAGTAGAAGAATGATGTTTTATGACTCACATTCAAAGAGTGGAAGATGATGATTGAGAAATAAACTGGAAAGCAGGTAAAGTGTCTTCGCACAGATAATGCATTAAATTCTATTCTAATGATTTCAATGTACTATGTAAGTCAGAGGGAATTATGAGGAATCTAACAGTTCCTGATACACCTCAACAAAACGAGGTAGAAGAACGGATAAACATAACAATTATGGAGAAAGTTAAGTGTATGTTGTCTAATGCTCATTTAGCAAAGTCATTCTAGGTTGAAACAGCTTCTACAACATGTTATTTAATTAACAGGTCTCCATCTATAGCTATTGAGAAGAAGACTCCACTAAAGGTATGGTCTGGAATTCCTGCTGATTATTCTGAGTTGAAAGTTTTTTGCTGGCCTATTTATGCTCATGTAGATAATGGGAAGCTTGAGCCTAAATCTCTAAAATACATATTTCTTAGTTTTAAACCTAGTGTCTAATATAAATTGTGGTATCCTGATTTGAAGAAATTCATTGTTAATAGGGATGTCATTTTTTATGAAGCATCTATATTATCTGACTAGTCTTCTATAGCTTCATTTGATAAAGTACAGCAAAAATCAAGCATGCAAGTGGAGTTTCAAATTGATTCAGGGTCTACAACAAAGTCTACTTCTTAGCCTAGATCACAGACACCAGGTAGCTCTGTCTCTACACCACTATAGTAGCAGTATTCCATTGCTAGAGACAGACCTAGGAGAGAAGTTAAAGCTTATTAGAAATATGTGGAGGCAGATCTTATAGCTTATGCACTTAATGTGGCAGTGGAAATTGATTCTAATTAGGAGCCATCTACTTACTCAGAAGCTGTGAATGTGATTATTCTTGTAAGTGGATGATTACAATGTAGGAGGAGATAGAATCTCTTTATAAGAATGACACTTAAGATTTAGTGAAGCTTCCTTTAGGGAAGAAGACCATTCGTTATAAGTGGGTATTCAAGAGAAAAGAAGGAACACCAGGAGTTGAAGAGCCTAAATACAAAGCAAGACTTGTTGCAAAAGGCTATAGTCAGATACTAGGTATTACTTTCAGTGATGTGTTTTTTTTTTTTTGTTGTAAAACACAGCTCTATTAGAGTATTATTTGGTATTGTAGCTTCCCATAATCTTGAGCTTGAATAGTTGGATGTGAAGACAACTTTCTTATAGGGAAAGCTTGATGAAGACATTTACATGCAATAGCCAGAGGCCTTTGTGGTCTCAAGAAAGAAGGATCATGTTTACATGTTGAAGAAATCACTTTATGGTTTAAAGCAATCACCTAGAAAGTGGTATAAGAGGTTTGACTCATTCATTACTTCTCATAATTTCAGGAGAAGTAAGTATTTCAAGAAACATGAAGATGGTCTTTTGTTTATCTACTCTTTTATGTTGATGATATGTTAATTGCAGCCAAAGATAGAGGAGAGATTAAGAAGGTTAAAAATCAGTTGGGTAGAGAATTTGAAATGAAAAACTTAGGAGTAGCAAAGAAGATACTTAGGATGGAAATCCTAAAGGATAGAAAATAAGGTACATTGCATCTCAGTCAGAGGGTGTACTTTGGGAAGATTCTACACAGGTTTAATATGATGAATGTTAAGCTTGTTAGTGCATCTCTAGCAGCACATTTCAGATTGTCATCTACTTTATCTCCACAGTCAAATGATGAAGTTGAATATATGTCAAGAGTTCCATATTCTAGTACTGTAAGATCTCTTATGTATGTTATGGTCTGCACATGTCCAATTTGTCATATGCTGTGAGTATTATCAGCAAATATATGGCAAATCCTGGAAAAAAAAAATAGAGCAATCTAATGGATTTTTAGGTACTTAAATGGTACTACTGATGTTTGTCTATAGTTTGGTAAAACTAGAGATGGAATTATTGGTTTTGTGGATTCTAATTTTGCTAGGGATTTAAATAAGATAAGACCTCTCATAGGTTATATTTTTACACTTGGTGATTGCGCTATCAGTTGGATAGCCACTTTGTAAGCTACAATTGTTTTATCCACAATTGAAGTGAGTACATGGCTATTACAGAAGCTTTCAAGGAAGCTATTTGGCTAAAAGGGTTATTTAGCGAGATCAATGATGACTTAAAGACTGCAATAGTCTTTTGTGACAGTAAGAGTACAATCTACCTTACTAAAGATCAGATGTATCATGAGAGGACAAAGTATATTGACGTTAAGTGTCATTTCATTCGTGAAGTTATTAGTGATTTTCGTAAGCAAGGTTAGTACCCAGGATAACCTTATAGATATAATGACCAAGATACTTCCTATAGTTACGTTTAAGCATTGTTTGGACTTAATTGGTGTTGATTGTTGATTAATCTCCTTTAGGGTTTGTGGAAGAGGAGGAGAATGATTTGTTATTTGTGTTGTTTGTGTTGAAGATTGGATGTTGTCATTTTTGCTTTTGAATTTGTGTCAAGGTGGAGATTGTTGAGGATATGTGACACAAATTCAAGTACAGTCAGCTGTTGTATCTACATCAATAGCTTACATCATATACTGTCGGCCTTTAAGCCAGCTTTAAGAAATTCGCTTCTATGGTTGTTTAAGGTTGGCTCAATGCTGCCAGCTTATATTTCAAAGCTGCCAACCTAAAATCTTATGATTCGTTGGCCTTAAGCCAGCATTATAGAATTAGATTATGTAATTGTCAAAGGCTGGCTCAAAGCCACTGGCCTCCATTTGGTACACCGCTAGCATACTATGGAAAGCCGTCGACTAAAGCTGTAACGCCCAAATTTTCCAAACGAGCTCTGTGTCGACTAACTCAAAAAAATATATTGGTTTATTAGTTGTTTTTTAGGGTTTTGTGAGTTCATTAAGATTTGTGGTCACTTGTACACATCCTCTGTAATTTTTCTTCAACACTAGTGGATTCATCTCTCTCATCTGCCCATGGTTTTTCCCGCAAGTGTTTCCACATAAATCTTGTATGTTCTTCACTTTTCTATTTCGTTTTTGCTATTGTTTGTCTTATTTGATCATAACAGGTATTAAATTCCTCCATAATTTTAAGTTATTAACTCCATCTATAATTATTAGGTATTTACTCCATAATAGTTTAGTGAATTGTTTATGTTGGGTTATTATTAGGTTAGGCCCACTTTCTGATCAGCCACTAATTAACCCTCAATACTACACTCCTCACTATACTTTTACCTTAGCCACTTCTCTTAATGCTTTAGAAAGTAAGGTTTCACAGGTCTGTTCCTCTCTTTCTTGTCTCTTTCTTCCTGACGTTTGATCTACTACCAACATTGACAATTTTAGTTGATTATGTTTGCAAGGTGTATGCAATATTAGCAAATCAAGTGTTTGTGTGTGATTTGACCACTGTTTCAAGTGAACTTCCATGGAAGCATCAAGGATGTCAAGGGGATAATCTCCCCTTTTCCATTTTTGTCTTTTATTTATACTTGTATATCTTTTATGGTTACAAATAGTTGAAGTTGATAATAGATGTTCGTTACAATAACAAGCTAATTAAACAATATATCAATTAGATCTATTATTTCTAACTAAGTATAAAATCATCATACTTGGCATCCTTTTTTTGTTTCAAACTATGTCATGTAATAGTTTTTTAAACTAAGGGTAAATGTCAAATTTAGTACCTAAACATTACATAAAAATTCAATTTAGTTATTAAACATTAAAATGGTAAATTTAATATTTAATCAAACTTTTTTAGGCTAGTTTTATAACTTCTTAATATCATTTCCTTTGTTTGTAGGCACAGAAGATATAGTATATGATTGAATTTTTACTGATGATTGTAATATCGTCTAACAATGATAAACTATTTCTTTATATAAAATGAAGAAATAGAGCAAATGGTGTTGGAGTGGTAGTAAAAATAGCTATGAAAACTTTGGTTAGGTAACAAATCGACCATTTAAAGTTTAGATATCAAATTGAATTTTTATATGAAGTTTAAGTACCAAATTTCATATTTTCTCTTTAAACCAACACATCATAATAATAAGGGTTAGCATCACAATTGACTTTTCCCAAATGTACAATTAACCACTTGATCTTTAAAACAGTTAATTTAATACTCAATCAATTTTTTTTGTTCATTAATACTACATCTCTAACTTCATTAGGTGAGCTTGAACTTTGAATGAAAGGCAAAGTAACATGACTCAAATAGCGAACAAAATATTTGAAACCTAGACAATTAAGTGAACGGATTAATACATATATTATCTAATTAAACAATTAAGTAGGTAAATTAACTCTCCGCAACTTTAATGTGCGATTTAATTTTCTTGCTTAGTTATCTAATTTTCCAGTTTTATTATTGATTACTTGACATGTGTTACTTACCCCTTCATTGGGAGTGTTGGCTCAACAAATGGAATCAACTCTGTTAGGTAAGGTAATATTAATAAATACAAAAACTTTTATTATGCATTAAATTAACTATTTTAAAATTTAGATTGTTAAGTATGTAATTGGAAAATGTTTAAATGCCAAATGTGATATTAAACCTTATAATAACCTACTATAAGTGAATTATTTTACACTTTTCATGTATGATTTATTTAAAACCATTAGTCGTATACATAGTTAGATTTAATAATTGTTTTATGATTTAAATTTGATCATATTATTACATTTGATTATTGTATATGCATCATTGGTACACATATGCTAGTTTAGTATGTCATAAATTATTTATATCACTTTATATAATATTACCTCATGCATCATGTGCATGCATCTACTATAGTGTATGAATATACACATAACATTATTATTAATTATAATACATTACATTATTATTAACTATATCATCATATAATATGATGTAACGTACAACATATCATCTATAATGTATACTTAGTAATCCACAAATGAAAGACTTTCTTGTCAAACTATAACAATTTCGAACTTGTGTGACAAATATAATGTGATACATCAAAGCAGTTGGTGGCATTAGTTAAATAAATGGGACAAAATTAATTGTAAATCAAAATTTTCAATTTAATAGACACAAAAAAATTATATAAATATTTAATTTTCTTTCTTTGGTATTTTTTATTTCCTTCTTCGATTTCCCTTCATCTTTCCTATTCTTCCACATTTTAAGTTACTACTTTCATCATGCTTATGTGATATTCTTTTCATTTCATCGTAACATTTTTGATTTCTCTCTCATCTCTCTCTATCTCATTCTTTCTTTCTTTCCCTCTGTTGTGGTTCTATTGTTTCATTTTCAATTTGATTTCATCAACAGTGACAAGAAAACATCATCTTCTTGAAGGACTCATCCTTTTAAAGATGATCTCTCTCTCTATTGTTTTTTGTTCATTTTTTATTCTTGAAATTCATATGCTTTGAATAAGCTTTTTAGGTTCATAAAGAGTGATTTAATTTATAATCAATTAGCAATTGAGCAAATGTTTAAATCGTGTAATGTATTTGAAGATTATTTTGTCATCACATTAGATTGGATAAGCTCCTTATCTTTTCAAACTTTGCTTTTTTATTTTGTTTATTCAAGTTCCTAAGAAGAATTTAATTAGTAATCACTAGTCTAAAAGGTTTTTTTTAGAGATCTTTTTATTATAGTTCCAAGTTATTTTAGGAAATTCATTGAGTTATTAAGGCTTGATTTTGTTTCAAAAGTTCATGGTATTCCAATTATTTTGCAAGAGATTGAACAAAAGATTATAAAATTATTTGTTTTTTGGATAATGACATGGATACTACCTAAACTTTTTGAAAATTTTTAATTTACTACATTAACTTTTATTTTACTAAATATGCTACCTAATTGTAATTTTTCGTGTCATTGTTACTATCTATGTTAAATAACTTAACACCATTTGTACAATCATCATGTTTGTCTAATGAAAAAGTGACATGTAAGGTAAAAATTTGAAAAAAATACAACCTAGAAATCTGGAAAAAAGAAAAGAAAAGAAAATAAAACATCATGAATTTTTTTTTCATCCCTTGAACATCATGAATTATTACTAGATCTAATAGCATCCCTTGAACAAGCAACTCTAATGGCCAAACAAATCCCCTTCCACCACTACCTCTGTCGCTGACCCATCTCTCCTCTACCAGGTATACTCTTCCT
Organism: Combretum micranthum; assembly: GCA_024138025.1. Lineage (NCBI taxonomy): Eukaryota > Viridiplantae > Streptophyta > Magnoliopsida > Myrtales > Combretaceae > Combretum > Combretum micranthum. Next base: position 429,675 of record JAMXBD010000479.1, on the reverse strand, counting down.
TACTTGCTCACTACTTTCCTTCGTCTCTTCCCCTTCCTCCTTTCCTCCTTCAACACTAAAAACAACACCAACACCAACACTACTGTTTAGCCAATGCAATTCAATGATGATAACTAAGAGGGTGATTTGAAGCACAACAACAACAGCAACAGCAACAATGATGATGATATCATGATTGAGAACATTGAGGAGAGGTTAAGGAATTGTTTTATTAAGAATAAGATGCCAAAAAGGGTACTTTCCCCCATCGTATTGCACCACCGCCACTACTGCTACTGTAGCCGAAGATGAAAGGAGGTCGATCAAAACCTTATGCAATGGGCTAAATGAAAACAATATTAAAACAAAATAATTGGAAGTGTGGCTTCATTTACTAAATTTCTCCTATTGTGAAAATTCATTTGGGTATAGTTTAATTTGGAAAATTATGTGTAAAGTTTAGATCTTTGGTGGTTTAAAGTGTAAAAATCTTAGCAAGTCATGGGTTTTGATTGAATCATGGATAGAATAGGGCTTGTGGTATGAGAAATTTGCAAAAAGTTAATATTTTGGGTAGATTTCAGATTTGGATAATGAAACTAGGTGATAAGGAAAAAGGAAAAAAAATGGTGGATTCAATTGCTCCTTGTTCCCTTTTAGTGCCTCCTTCTTCATACAATAGAAGTAAAAATGTATTTTCATATGGGAAGTGTCACGCCTCAAAAGAGGCCCTAGAAGGATCAATCTAAAGTCATCATACCACGGTGCACCCGTAATATAAGAACCATCTTTCAAGTTAGAGATCACAAGACTCTATTTATTTATTTATATCTCTACTTGATTTATGCACATACATATAATACTATTATTGAGATTCAAGATCGCAAAGGATCGGTATCACCTACTAAATAGTAAAAATGAGGTTTCAACATTGCAACATATGAAGTCTCAATTGTTTATACAGTTTATCTGTTTTACATTCTAAATTCAATACAATCTATATCTCTAACTTCAATAAAGTCTGATGGAGAAGCACTCTTCACACATTCCTAGCCCAATCCCAACTAGTATTATTCTTGCACAAAAATTGTTTCGGGAGTAAGCAAACCACAGGTTCAGTGAGATAACTTGACCATACCGCACATCAAGCAATAACAAACAAGTTTAATTAACAAGCATATGCCTTGCAACAATCAATCATGTGTACAAGTAAAAGCTTGGATATCCAGAATCCAAATAGGATGTAGATTACGCCCTCTCATCGGGGTTGGAAGGAAGCCATTACAAGCAACATACCGTGCCTAAGAGAATCAGAGAACCAAGGAAGACTGGATACCATAAACTCTCATAAATCAATTTTAAAACATTTCACTCTTATCCTTGTAACAAAGAAACACCATTAAGTATTAGCCCTTTTCATGTCGATACCACAAGCGGCATTGCTTCGATGCTAGTTAGTTCCTATAGAACCGAACGGAACAAGGTGCTCCAAGAACTAGAAGAATGTCATCTAGAAAAACCAAGTGCATAACCAGAGAACCAAAATGCTAATAGTAGCGGGGTCATCACTTCTTTCAAAAATGAGAATATGTGTATGATGCAATGCATGTCCATTTTCATTTATGGTAACTATAGTTTTTAGTCAAATTTAAGGTGATCATACAATTCACAAACAAACATCAACATGCTTCATACAATAATTATCATACAATAGAATTATCGCTTATATTATGATGATTTGGCATTCAAATACCAATCATTATACATTATACCCAATTCCGCATGCATATCAGTTAAATGTATTATTTCAAATACAACTATACTACAAGCATAAACAATGTGATAAAGTTAAAGTTAAAGTTACTCACTTGTTATCCTTGTTAATTTGTTGTAATAAGCTACTAGAAGTCTGTCACGTCCCAAGAGTACTCTAGTAGTAATACATATATTATACACATGCTGATAACCCAGACAGTATCATATACACATATTATTACCACAGCTACTTTAGAAAATGACATAAGTTTAACAAAACATGATCTTTTTGGTTGCGTGATAAGAAAAGATGAAAGAAAATAAAATCACAATACCATAAATAAGTCCTACTGTCTGAATAATAACTATTACAAACCATGAAACTTTTTAAGTTCTCAATAATAAAATTGATGTTCTAACATCAATTGATACATATAAGTAGTAAAAACTATTCTCCTTGTTTCCAAGACTCTTCTAGCTTTAGAAACATATTGGCTCTAAACTCCTAGAAGCTACCAACTAAGGCTTAAGCATCATCCTGTAAGACTGCAGGAGTGTGAGCATAAACCATGGGCTCAATGAATAACCAAAACTTATCATACAACAAGCTAGTTATTATCAACCATATGTAATGCAGTAATCAAACACATGAACAATTACAAGTTTGGACAATCCGCAATTTAAATAGGATGGAGATTTACACCCTCTCATTGGGGTTGAAGGAAAATCGATTTATGAATCACATACTTAGGAGAAACTAAGTACACAGGAAAGTCACAATCCTCACAATTATTATCTCTTTATGTTAATGTTGTTTTAAACACTCGTTTCCTGTTTTAAGCCTTAGAAACTCCACTAAGTGTTAGACATTTCACAGCGATACCACGAGCGGCATCCTTCATTACCAGTTAGTTCCCATGGAATCGACAGAACAAAGGTAATCTAGAGTAGAACTACTAGCCTCTTGCCTAGAAAAACCAAGTATTATTAGAGAGCCGAAATTCTAACGCGTAGTAGGTTATCACATAATTACAACAAGTATATGCAATTAATGCCATGCATGTCTATTTTATTTGTAATGCTAATATTTATTAGTCAAGTTGAAGGTGCTTAAGCTTCATACAAACATTCAACATGTCATGCACTCAGCAAATTTACAAGCATTTCATTATCACTTTTACTCAGTATTGTTTAGCAATCAAGTAATTCCAAACAGTAGGCAATACCCATAACCCATATACACACAGTTGATTATCATTATTCTTGTATTATAATGCAGCTAAACTACAATTACAAATAATGTAATAAGTCTGAGTTACTCATTGCTCATATTGATCAATCGTAGTAATCGATCGAGAAGTCCTCAACAGTATCGAAATTACCTGTTGAGATGAAAATATCATCAATAATACTTATAAATAGAACATTAAATTCCTATGAGTGTCTAAGTGTCATATGTCAGTATTTGATATTATTCCTACTGCTTATATCGATTTCTTAAAGTATTGATTCTTATGAAGAAGGTTATCTATTGTTTAGTTTCATTGAATTTCTTTTGATTTGCATATTATTTATTCTGTATCTAAGATAAGCTCAACTAAATTTCCTATTAGTTTTCTGTTCAAGTCTTACATTGTTTAATGTCTTTGTTAATAGTAGTTTTTTATTTATTTATTTTACTTTGCTTATCAATCTTATCAGCTCTCTAGGGTTAGAATTTGTATTATTTTAGAGGATCTCATTTTATCATCTAAACCTTTATTCATATCTTAAGCTCATTCATAACTTGTAGAAGTATCAATATGTGTAATTTTCTATGAATTTATTCATAATATTTTTCTTATAATGTAGAACTCCTAATCATGCTTTTAAAGCTTGTTTTATCAAGTTTTATGTTCATATAAGATCTTAGAAGCATTAGACATGAGTTTAGACTAATTTAGATTAAATTTGAGTCTTGTTTTGGCCACTTCATTCCTAGATCCGAATTTACTATTACTATATTTATAACATTTCTAAGTTGATGGCCTTCTTAACGAACAACATTTAATCATTCCTAACACAACAACAATCCATCTACTAGAATTCACCAATGGAATAACAATTTCTTTCAACTACATAACCTTTCTCCAATGCTAAACAATTCATCCTAATGTTTACACACAAATATAACAAGAATATGTTGATAGTTTAAAAGTTACCTTGGCTTGGAATGGAAAAGGATTCCCAACTCCCTTTTAGCAAGATCAAACCTATATCCAAGGTTAGATAATAAGTTTCTAGCTAAATTATAAGTTAACTACTTTAACTAAATTTTCTTACCTTGTTAATCTTGAGTTCTAGCTTGGTGTTATGACAAACCAAGAACTATTTTGACTAGTTTTTGATGTTGTTAAGGAGAGAATTGATGTTCTTAATGTGTTGGTACATGGATGGAATATCGAAAGCAAACTACAGGTTTATGTTCTGTTTTAAAAGGTTTCCAAAGCTATCTAAGTGAAGGTGTTACAAAGGAAAATAGGCTGGACGCAACTCCTCTTATAGCTATATTTTCAACTTGTTTTGTGGGGATTATGAGCTGATTTTGTGTCAAACTTAAGGCTATGTATATGTACTAAAGGTAGGCTAAATTTAGGAGGATAAAGAGAGTGTTTTGGGCTTAGGAAAAACTCAAATTTGTAATCGGAATTTTGGATACGAATTTTGCTACATTGGATGACAAATGTGATTTGTTTTGATAGATTTGTGGCTAATTTTGAGGGGCATTAATTGTGTGTTGGTAGTTAATTAATTTCATTTATATGTGTAAACTTGGGGCTCAACTTGCTTGAAAATCGAATCAAAATCGAATTGAATTTGGAGTTAAAAATTTTGAATTTTTGAAGCAGTTTTCATGGATTTTTGGACAAATTTCTTCATCAAATTTTTAATTAATTGTTGGTGTTTGAAGTATCCATTTAAAGGCCTTCTATTGGTGTTTATTTAGTCAAAAATATCAGTTCAAATGAGCCCATGAATTTTACAAAAATCAGAGTTGGAATTGGTTTGTGTGTAGCTGTTGTTCTTATTGTTTTTCCTCTGCTGCAACTTGCTTGATCTGAATTTGCAAGGCCATTTGGAGCTGTTTTGGTTGCCTATTTGAGCTGAAATTCTTGGTATTTAATGTTGATTACATATGGATTGTTTTGGTTGGAGTTCATGTCATTTTCAAGTTGAATTTAGGGCTCAAATTTTGATCAAAAGTTAGATGTGAGGAATGAAATTCTACAGCCGAGAATTTCCACTGCTACTTCTCCATGGTAGTTCAAGCTCTAATTGCAGTGTTTTACGCTTGAATTTGCTTTGAAATTCTTGTGCATTTAATGTGGATTATAGGTATAGCTTTTGGGTTAGTTGGGGTGTCTTTTTCAAGTTGAATTTAGGTGTTAAATGTGAAGCAAAGTTGGATGTCAAATGGCTTGTTGCAACTGAGAAATTCCTCCCCTGCTGCATATGAGGAATTTTGTTTGTGATTGCAAACTTCCAGCGGTGGTTTTCATTTTTTTTTAAATTGATTTGTTTATTATTTTCTTAATAGTTGATTAAATTATTTTAACCAATATTAATTTTATAAATGTATGTTTATATTCGTTACGTAGGGGTTTTATTTAGATAAAAATTTTCTAAGTTCCTATAAAAAAATTCTAGATTGTTTGTATAAACAAATTTTTTATTTATAGTTTACAAGATTAATTAGTTTTAATATTTTAATTTACACAATTAAATTTTTCAAGTTCAATAAATTAAATTAGGAGCTAAGTCTTAATGAATTCAGAATTTCCTAATAAGTATAACAGCGGGTTTTGAAGTTTTTATTTTAAATCTAGATTAGTAATTATTGACCGGTATTAGTATCTTTTATGTATTTATAATCCTAGTAATCCATCTTTGGATTATTGTTTTATACCAATAAGTTTTGCTAATAAACTATATCTTATCGGTTTTGAAATTTAGAGCTACTTCTAATTATACCTTGAATTATCAGTTCAAGATATGAAATCTCGTTTTTGGTATCTATTAAGGTTAAAGAAATTTTTATTTGGGTTTTTCAAACTAAGAATTAATTTATTACAACTCATAGATATATTCTAGGATTTTTATCGTGTTCTAAATTCACTATCTAATTTACATTTTCTATTTTATTATCATATACTATTGTAAAAAATCTCGAGGATTACAAATTCGAAGAATTGATCCATCTTTCCTAAAAATGAAATAGAAAATATTGTTTTATTCTATTATCCATAAGGCCTTTGGTTGTACTTTTTATGATCTAATTTAAGTTTCATTCTTTTTTATTTGCTCTACTTTCCTAGGTAAAAGTTTCAAGTTTTTATAAGGGTTAGTTTTCTTTGACAAGGTTAGAAAATTCATGTAAACACATTTTCTATAAAAGAAGTATTCCTAAAATTATAAAATATTTTGAGTCGTATTTAATAAATTATATTATTAAGCTTTTATTGTTTATGTGGTCTTCTTATTATGTCTATCTTAAGGTAGCTGATATTCATTATTTATTATTTATTTTCATCATGTTTCTCTTATTTCCAATTCATGTATTTATCTATATTTAAGGGAATCATTCTTGTTAGAATTTATCTATATCTATATTATTCAATGCTTACTTTAATAAAGAAATTTTCTTTATTATTTACTTCATTTTTCAACCTTATCTATCTTTTTAATAAAATATTTTCATTATTTAAGGTCATATTCTAGTATCTAGTCCTTTAAAAATCCCTTTTAACATATATGTAAGCTAATGGAATTGATATATATACATATATTAATGTAAATTTATGATTTATTAAATTTAAATCAATAAAAAATTATTTTATTTTTATTTTTATGTAAACATACAACCATGATATGTACCATATATCCTTATAAGTCTACTTTAATTTTCGTGTTAAAATAAAAAGGAAAATAGAATTTTAAGTTCTACACTAGCAATTGCAGAGGTTGTGCTGAAGGAAGAGAATGCCGGTATGAATCCTTCCCCACCTTCTACATTGTCAGTGTTCAGGGAAGGGAAGGCATCATTTGTTCTCTACCACTCCTTTTGCACGATTTATGTGAAGGAAGGGATGAATTGTCTTGGTTATTTGCTTAATTCTAAGAGATGATTCATGCTATACTTGTAATGTTGGAATCTTTATCAAGTCTCTAAGGTCTCTTTTGTTAAGTTTTTTCTTCTATATCAAGTCCTAGATACAATAGGCAAAGTTAAAGTTAGTTTGGTAATAGTCTAAATATGGTTTGTGACAACTCCTTGTGTGTTTTGTTTTTACAATATCTCACTCATTTGTAATCCAATTTCGATGTATAAATAGTTGGTTTGATAGTACTTTTCGAGTACTTTTTATTTGTGGTGTTATTTTCAAAAAAAGAAATTCGTAAGATTTTCAAATTTGTAAAACAAGTCTGCAATTTTCGGATGAAATATCACAGCTCTAACTTAAATTTGTTTTTGTGATATATGATTCATTTCTAGTCCGTTTTTTATGAATAAATAGTCATTATCATAGGATTTTTCGAGTACAATCTATTGGTGATGTCATTTTCACCAAGAAGGTCTTTAAGGTTGCGAAAAATATAAGATCAGTATGCAATTTTCATGGAAATTTGACAGCTAAGTGTGAAACTTTGTTTTGGTGATATTTAATCCGTCTCTTATCCGTTTTTAACAAATAAGTAGTTGATTTCATAGGATTTTTTGTGTTCTTTCCATTGGTAGGGTTATTTTTAGCTTTGGACAAACGTATCAATACAATTTATTCATTTAGTGCAACGTTCTCCATGATTTACTTAATAAGCTTGGTTTGATTTCTTCTCCTTTTTTTATTCGAATTTATCAAAATTTAGAGTTCTAACGTCTTATATTGATGTTTTCGTATTCCTAGACATCATGTATCATTTATACAATAATAACTCAACTATTTAACTTCAAATCATCAACTATTCATCTCAAACATGGCAGCAACTTCCGATGCAACTCAACTCATCTTCTTCCTAATCTCTACTATTTGAACATAAAGTAAACTTAAAGCTGGTTTGGTTCTTACCTTGGTTGGATAATGGATTATAACTAGCTTCTCCTCTTGTTGTGAACCAAATCACCTACATTAGAAGATAGAAAAATGAGTGGTTGTAAATTTAGAAATAAATTAGCTAAGCCACTTTATCCTTACCTCTAATTTTTTATCCTTAGAACTTTGGTGAAGTTAAGGAAAATTAGAAGCTACTTTCCTTTGGTTTTTTTTTTTTTTGTTTTTTATAGGGTGAAAGAGGGTCTAATTATAGTACTTTATGTTATTAAGGAGTAGAGCTTATATCATGGATTAAAAGAAGAAAATAGGGGTTGATTGTTACTTTATTTTTCAAGTTCCTTTATGGTTTGTCATAGTGGTGTTTTGAAGAACAAAATAAGATTGTCTGTGTTGTTTAGGACATCTGATTTTTGGACTACTAGTTTAGGTTTAAATCTTCTTATCCTAGTGCCAATTATTACCATTTTATATGCATCAAACAAAGAGTATAAAGTGATTCAAATTGGTTGTATTTTGGAAGCAAAAATCGGGGTTGTTTGTTGTTGTATTCTATCCGAATTGTTGTAGCTGTATCAACAAGATTTGAGGAGAATAATTGAGCTTCTAATGTCGATTTGTTTGCAAGTTATTAATGTTTATTTATAGCTATATAAGTGGTGTGTTTGTTGTGTAAGATAGGTTGATTTTTCAGTGCTAGTTGTGGGCTATATTTAGTGGAAATGCTGTAATTTTTGTTTTTTGTTTGGTATTCTTTGTTGTAGCTATTCATGGAAATTCAAGCTAGTTTTGCATCAAATTCCTCATGTCAAATATTTTAATCTTATGTGTCTTTGTGATGGGTTTTTATTGGAGCTAAAGATGTTCATTTGTCAAAGACGCGGGCTGTTAAATTCCTACTCCATTTGTGTTATACATGATGATGTGGGTATTTTAAATTTGCGTGGCCAGTTGATCTCCTCCATGTCATTGTTACTTACGAAATTAATGAAAAATTTAGGCTAGTTTTTCAACTTGTTAAAGCTTTTTAATTGTCATAAATGAGTTCTTTATTTGGTGCTTTATCATTAGATGTTGAGTCTCTTTCAAGTTGAATTTTTGTAACCAACTTGACTCAAATTGATTGCCATGGACGTGATTTAATTCCAAGGATAGTAGCTAGACTTTAATCTTCAAAGCTTCCACCGTTTGTTATTTTGTTTTATGTAGTTTAATACTTGTTTAATTTAATTAATTAAGTTAGCTCAACAATACTAAGTAATACACGTATTTATATATCAGTTATGTAAGGGTTTTCTCTCTAAAAGTTTGTAAAGACCTGACCCACTAAATCCCGAGGTTTAGAGTACCAAGTCCCCAACCACATATAACATTTTCACATTATATGTAAGGTTGTCCTAAAACTAACAGTTTATGAGAATTGTTTGATCAAATCTACAAACATTTTATAAACGAATTTTAACAAAACAAGATTGCTAATAAAAGCAATCATACATATATATACATTATATGTACAAGTTTAGTGTCAATACAAGACACTACAAAAATTATAAATTTTTCTTAGTACAAAAGATAATCTAAAGAGATCTTAAGGTCTTTTACAGCTTAGGCTTATTTAACAAGCCTTCTAAATAGACAATTATGCTTTAAACAAAAGCTTCTCCAAAATCCAAGGGCATTCGAGTCCTATTCGTCCCACTCATCCATGAATCTCTCAAAATCTGACCCGTATCCTAGATCATCGTATAACTCATCTTCATTACCAGCAAAGCAACAAAAGTGAGCCAAAGGCCCAGTGCGCAATAATAAACACAAGAACAATTTATCAAGCAAACTTAAATCAAATGAAATGCATCAACGATCAAATCATTATCTTATTAAGTTTTCTTTTAACAAAACAACAGGAGGGCATTCAAACCCCGGAATCACGCTCTGGAATTTAGGGATCCTGAGTAACAGTAGCTGCTCATGGGGTTGATATAAGCAGTCCAAATACTTATATCTCCTATATCTATTCCACAAAGAAATAGCTTTATTTAGGGTTCAAAAGCCGTTGCCCAACTCTACTTAAACTCAGTCCACAACATGAGCCTAGTTCACAAGTTCCCATAAACTTTGAACTAAACCATGATATTTCCCCTAAGTTTAAGCAAACGTTACTCGGATACTATTCTCCCTATCGGCTATCCACTTAACCAAAACGAATCACTATTACATCATTGCGTACCATTGCATCATGGTAAATTCATTGCATCATGACTTAGGTTAAGCACCTAACTAACATGTCATTGCATCATGATAGGTTTGTTGCTCCTTGAACTGGATTAAACAGTATAATAGACATCTAGTTCATTAAAGTATTAAGCCGAATTAAATTAAATCAATTTTAGTAATACCTAATCCTAGCATACAAAAAACAAGCTATTGCGTACCTGTACCCAACAGTGTATTATTATATTCACTCGGAGAGGAAATAACTAAGGAACCTTTAACTAAAATAAGAAATATCAAAACAAATTAATAATCGAATGTAGAATTTATATATATATATCACAATCCTATGTTAACTATACAAGGAGATTCATGGAACTTAAAATATAGTTTTAATATTTAATTCATACTTAAAACATGTTTATATAGCTTATAGCTTCATTAGAAGACCATATATGAAGTAAAGAATGACAATTAAAGAAGGTTGAATTTGTAAAACTCAAGGGATATGCAGCATATTTACATAGGCAAAATTGAGGTTAACACCGGCAGCGTTGAATTTATATGCCGGCGGCATTAAACTCGGCATTAAAAATTTTGATTTGTTCGCATTCAACACTGTCTATAAGCCAGCGGCGTTGAAGCCCTAATGGCCTGCATACGCTTTGAAAAATAAACACTAGCAAATTACTTATAAAAGCCTAGCGGCTTTAGAAAAATTGGTTCTGATCACATTCAACACCGCCTCTGCCGATGGCGTTAAAGTACCAGATGCTAGTGCACACTCAAAAACAGATGTATTCGAAAATGTTTTATTTCTCCTATTTTACACTTCGAAAAATTATAACAGATAACACTTTTAATTCTTCTTCAAACACATATTTAACTTCATACACTATCTTCTATCCACAATAACCAATCCTAGCAACTTTGAACATCATAACAACACATTAAACTACTTCATTCACAACAAATCCTCTCCTACTCTTCACATCAACTTCAACTACTCAAATCAACTTTACTTCTCACCAACACTTCTCACAACTTCCATAACACATAAACAAGTTCACATATCAATAAAATACAACCTAACATATATCAATACATAAAATCATTCAACTCCTATGACATTAAACTCATCATACATAGATTTTACATCTATATTACAAGAAAGGAAATAAAACAAAGAATTTATATTAGCTTTAACTTACATGAATATGCTTTGGCTTGAAGAGATTTTTGATTCCAAGAGCTTGTAATTTGTATTTGGTTTAGGGTATAGTTTGAAGATAGAAGGAAAAGAGAAAGGAAAGAAAAGTGGGAAAATTTGTATGGAAAATGTGGGCTGCCAAAAGAGGCCATATTTTATCAAATTTAGGACTCAATGTTAGCATAAGTTTGACTTTTGGAGCATATATGACTTAGGTTTAATTTGGCTTAATTTGGAGTTAATTTGAGTTTAATTTGAGCTAGAAAATGGGTTAAATTTATTGAAAAATTTGCTATAAAGTCTTTAGGCATTTCAAAAGTTGTTTTGATAATTCTAAACATAACACATACATATTAATTCATAAAAGACACAAATATTAATTATACTATACACACATCAATATACATAAAAAAATAACATTAATTTCATTACACATACTCACATACATTAATAATTTACGTTAATAAACATATATATCAAACCTATTTCCACACATTCATTTTCATAAATGAAAATTACTTCAAACTTAATATTTAAACTAATATTATATTCACATGAAAATTTAATTATTGAATAAATTAGATTATTTCAAAGTTTATCTAAAGCTCCTAAAAAATTTCTAGATTATTTATAAGTTGAAATTTTGTATTTAAAGTTTACGCGATTCAATAATTTTTAAGTTTTATCTTACGCTATTAAGGTTTTTTGGGCCCGATAGGGTAATTTAGGGTTTTAGTTCCTATAGGTTCAGATTTCCTAACTAAAACAATGGTACAATCCAAATATTTTTCTAAAGTCTAGATTATTAGTTACAAACTTGTTTTTATTCTTATCGCATATTTATAACACTAGTGGTTCGTATTTTAGTTATCATTTTATAGCCTAATATGTTCTATAAACGGGTTGTCCTTTATTGTTTTTGAAATGCAAAGCTACTTTTAATTATATCTCAAGTTATTTGCTCAAGATATTAAATCTTATCTTTGGTATTTATTGGGTCAAAGAATTTTTTATTCAAAGTTTTTAAGTTATGAATGAGTTTATTATTACTTATAGGTTTATTCTAGAGTTCTTATTTAGTCTTATGTTTAATATCCATTTTGTGTTTGTTACTCTATTTATTTTACTAGTTATAAAGATTCTCAGGTTATATTGGTTAAATCAGAATTTTAGTCTCTATAGACTCAAAATTGTCTAACTAAAGTATTGATATAATTCAAATAACTAATTAAGGTTTAGATTCTTTAGTATTTATCACTTTTTTATCTTTTTGCATATTTTATAATTCTAATGATTTTTCTTTAAATTATCTTTTATAACCAATAAGTTCTAAAAATTAATCGTCATTTATTATAATTGAAATTTAAGTCAATTATGATTTTTTGTTGAATTGTCGATTTTCTCATAGAATATTATCTCTTACTGTATAAAAATTATTTATCCTAATTATTAATAATAGTAAATTTTCTAATGCTATTTTACTATCTTAAATATTCAGGATAATTTGAAAATTATTGTATCATTATTAGAATCTTATTTTTCTAAGTATTAAACTTAAGGAAAATGATTTTAAATTTTACAATATTGATGGGTTTATCATCGATCATTATTTGTTTATACTTTAATAATTTTAATTTGTGAAAAATTGGGAGTGATTTTTGTGGATTTTTATTATAGTTCTCCATGATTTATATTATTTTTAATAATTTTTATAATCATGTTATGTAAAATTAGGGGAATTATAGGAAGAATTTAAATAGAATGTTTAAACTGGTGCAATTTGTAAGGAGGAGGGTAGTGCCTAGATTGAGAACGATTTGGGCAAGAGTTCCATGTGTTAAAGGCCTTGCCATTGATTTTTTTTTTCAATCTTTTTTGAATTTCTAGGTTGTATTTTATTTTATTTGTTCTTACATATCATGTTTTCATCGGACGAATGCGATGACTTTACAAAATGATGTTAAGTTATTTGATGCAAGTAGTAACAATGACACAAAAAGTTACAATTAAGTAGCACATTTAGCAAAATAAAAGTTCAGGTAGTAAATTGAAAATTTTCGAAAAATTCAGGTAGTATCCATGACATTATTCTTTTGTTTTATTTATCTATATATTTATTTTTTTGCTATTAGATCTATGAGATGCAGTTTGATTTATAATCAATTGAAAAGTTAAGTGAAAAATTGATTTTTTAAAATGTATTTTGAGGTCTCTTTGTTTGTGATACATTCTATTTAGAGAATCTTATCAACTCATAGCTCATAGTCATTATTCGTTTTATATCAAATTCATGGTTCCTAGTGTATTTGAGGCGTTTAACCAATAACTGGCTATTTTCTATCTCTCTCTCCCTAACACGATTCAAAAATTTGTGCTTTTCCTTTTTTTTTTTTTTTCCATTTTGTTCAATTTAACTATGACTTGCTTCATTTCCATAGTAGATGATGCTCATTTTGGTTCATTCCCAAAGTTAAGGATGTGGTTAATTTCGCCATAGGTAAGTAAAAGAAATATTTTTAGTTTTGTTCCCATATTTTAGTTTCATTAGAAATCCAATCTTTATATGTTTTTCGCTTATTCTAAATTTGCAAAACATTGATTATTTTTCACTGGAAAATTTTCTATTGGAATGTAAAGTTAAGAAACATTCTTTCTCCCGACTAGTAAGTTCACATTAAAGGTTTCTAATTGTTGGTATGGAATATTGATTTTGATTTGAGATTGAAGCATAGGATTTATGGAGTCTTATATAATATTTGGGTTTTAGAAACTTTTGGAAAGGACACTTGTAGATGCAGCATCAGTAGGAAAAGAAAATATTGGATTTTATATCTTTATAAATAATATGGATGAGTTTTGATTAAGTAACACCTTGTTCAAAGTGACCAAACAATATATGTTTATATTACATGTTAAGTATGTTTTATGATAACCACTATGACTTTCCATTTTTGAAGTATTTATAAATTTTTTATTATTTTTATCTTTTTCTTTTAGTGTTGAAACGTAACGAGTAAAGCAAGAATGTAAAGTATAAATAAATAATTCATAATAAAGAGTAGAATTGTAATATAGTCATATATAAAACGGGTATTTTGTCCTTGAATGTTGAATTTCGTCACGAGGAAATCACAAGTGAATGATTGGAAGAATTTGACTTAAGCCGGTATCTAAGTTGCCAACTTCGAATCCTATGTTGCCGACCTAAATATAATGGACGATGGCCTAAGCTTCGACGTTGAAGTTTCGAAAATTTGCTAAGGAAGTTGGACTTACACTGGCATGATGGCCGCCGGTGTAGAAAGGTAGGCCGCTAGCGTATCATGGTAGGCCGCTGGTGTGTTGGCCAACTTATGTCTTCATTTTTCCTAAGCTAGGGTTGTGTTTTTCCAAAGCCAACCCTCTCTATAAATAGACCTTAGACCCCACGATCTTGTCACACCTTTTCCCCAGCGAAACCCTAGGTAAGTGGTCATTCTCTAGTCTTTTTCAATCATTCTTTTTAGTTCGATCTTTCTAATACGAGTTGTTCTATGGATTTGAAGGAGATTCAAGATTTAAGTGAAACCCTAGAGTGATTGGAGATCTAGGAGACTCTGATTCAAAGGAAAAAGGTAATGTCTTTCTTAGGATTTTATAATTACTACGATTTGAGGATTATAGGTTTGTGATTTCGATTTATTAATGAAATTCAGGAGAATTGTGGGTGAGGGTTCTTATTCCAATTTGAAATCTACAAGTTTTAGGTATGTAGGAATTCATCTAATCTTATTGTTCAATGAGATTTATTCGTTATTGTAGTTAAAGTGTTTAATTGAGGAATATATGTATATTGAAGGGATTGTGGTGATAGTTACGGATTTATGGAAGAACGATGTTAAAGTTGTATTTAATTGTGAGGAAGAGGAAGCAGGTGTGTTATCTTTATTGATATAGATTTGCGAATATTAGAGTTTATGCTTTACTATTTAATTTTGATTCAAGATAATTGTTGGATTAGGGCATTGATCTTTTAAGAAGTTCTATAGGTGGATTTGAGTTGGAGCAATACCAGGTACGAACTTACCTTGTTTGCTGCTTGTGCATGTAGGTTTAGAAAATAATTGACTAAATCCGACATATAAATTGAAAAGAGTGTTGGTTATGTATGGCTTTGGTTAATAAAGACCATGCATAGTGTGATAATAACAAGGCATCCTGATGATCCTTGTGTGGCACTGTCCTATTAGAGTTGCACTTGGAAATGATTCCGGTAGATTAAGAGCCATTCCAGTCCATATAGCGGAACGTAACAATGTGTGGGGAGTACCTAACATCAGTATATATAAGGACCGGCCTACTTAACCCATAGATTAAGCATGTCAAATCCCCCGACCACGCATAATATTCAAGTATTAGGAAATACCCAAGTATTATAGTAAGGTCGTCTAAAAAGAAGTGTTTGTAATGATTGCTTACTTAAAACTAGATATAACGTTCACATGATTTGAATTAAGAAATACTACCACTATACTAGTAGTAGGTCATCTCATATATATATACAAAACAGGCATCATATACATTGATTGAAGATCTCCCAAGGATCACACCAATATATGTAAAGCCTACCCACATGCAAGCTATATTACATAAACAACTTAGATTGAAATTACATTCTAAGGCTTAATAAATACGCCTAAACACTTCACAAAATACATCAAAGTCCTAAACATCTACTATTAGGTCAAACTCCTATTTTCCATAGAAGCCTCCCAGTCAGTCCCATAGCCCATATCATCATAGAGCTCATCCTTATAATCACCTACAAGATAGCAGCATGAGCCATAGGCCCAGTACACAATATTGCAAACAAATACATATGCCATGCACACTTAACTAAATGAAATGCAATAATTCACCATAACTTCATTATCTTTAGTTAAGTGAGTAAAACAACACTGAAGTATTTAAACTCCTATTCAAGCTTAGGAATTTAAGAATCCTGAGTAACAACAACTGTTCAGGAGGTTGATAGATAGATCGGATATCTATATCTCCTATATCTAACCGATAAAGATTATCAGTAGCATTATCTGGGGTTCACACTCTTTTATACACTCCACTTATCCCGGTCTATAACATCAATAGTTTAACGGTCCATACCCTTGAACTAAAATATATTATTTCGTCTCAAGCCTAAGTAGAGAATATACCGATACAGTTAACCCTATTAGCTATCCATTTAGCCATTAAGATAAACCACCATTGCATCATGGTAAACCATTGCATCATGGATTTAAGTCATTGCATCATGACAAAGATTTGGCAAGGTAGTCGGAATCGGACCGGACCGGTTCAACCGGAACCGGAGGTGGGGGAGGGCCGGGTCGCTTATGTGACCCATTTTTAAAGAAAACCGGAGAGACTCGGTCGACCGGTCGGTTCGACCGTTAACCCGTCAAACCCGGCCGGGTTGACGGGTCAAAACGCTCATATTAAAAAACGGGTCAAAACGCTCATATTAAAAAAAAAAAAAAACCCTTCCAGCCTTTTGTTTTCCCGCGTGGAGCCTCTCCTGAGTCCTAAGTCTCCTGTCTCCTCTGCCGTAAAAAATAAAAAAACTAAAAGTCTAACAAAACTCTAAAAAGTAAAAACAAAAGCTGCAAACAAAAGATAGAAATTGAAAACAGTAAACTAAACAAACAAAAGCAAAATCAAAATCAAAAGCAAAAAGAAAAACCAGATCCAGATCCACTTCAGTTCATCCACTTTGTCAATTTCTCACGGAGGACTTTACCACCCAGCTCGTTAGTCTCTCTCTCTCTCTCATATCATATTATGCAGTTTCAGTTCTTGCTATTCATCGAAATGTTGATGTAAGATACATTTGGGTTTTGTTATTTGTTAGTTGCTATGTCATCTGCCATCATTTTTTGTTTGCTTTCCGCTTAGAACGACCAAATCGAAGAAAGGCCTTCAGTGTTCAGAAAATTTAGCACTTGGGTTTTATATTGATGAAGGATACAGTGGTTTATGCAAGTGTTGTGCGAAATATTTTTGAGTATTTCGTGAAATTTAAAGAAGTTTGCTGCTTTCATGAAATGTTGCTTCCTCTCAGCTAAGAACATAGTACTATTAGGCTAATTTTGACCCTTGCATAGATGGTGGTGACTGTGGTGGAAGTCCCATGAGAGATGATTCTGTGGTGGTGGTGGCGTCGGCAACGATGT
Organism: Combretum micranthum; assembly: GCA_024138025.1. Lineage (NCBI taxonomy): Eukaryota > Viridiplantae > Streptophyta > Magnoliopsida > Myrtales > Combretaceae > Combretum > Combretum micranthum. The sequence goes on along the minus strand of JAMXBD010000479.1, from coordinate 412,225 downwards.
GATGGATGCCTCGAGCACGCCCTGATAGAGGGGGTGTGCGGAGGTCCGGGGACCTTAGGCATGGTGGGAGGAAAGAGCTTATGACTTTGAAAGACTAGTGTTTTTTCTGAGATGTGCGTGGGGAGTTTTTATGGTCTGAGATCAGTTTGAGGTCTTACGTGCTTTGATTTTGAAGGATTTCAAATAGAAAAACTGAACTAAATTGAATTTTTATATCATTTATTTAGCGCGTGTGTGTGTATTTGTGTGATTCAGAAGTTCAATCCCTAAGCAATCCTATTCGTCAGCCTTCTCTTCTAAACTTAGACATATCTCTGTCCTTCTCTGTTGTGGCATCCACGAGCACCAATGTTGAAGGAAATGCCCTTTATGCTTCTGTGAGGGCACACATCTATTATTAAGAATATTGTACACTGGTTCTGCCTCTTGCTCCATTTGTTTCTGGTTTTGTCTCATTGCAGAGGATACTCATATGTAAAAAGTTTCTCTTACATTAGCTGTCATAAGGCCTAGTTGTCAGAGGGTACTCATCAGCCAAGAAAATACTGCAATTCAAATATTATTTTTCACATTGTTGCCATGATTGACCTTTGTTTGTGCTTTACTAAAAATATATCAGCACTATGCAAGATAGATGTATGGGACTAAAATCTTAGTTTGACTTTAAGAGAGTACAAGGAGTTTGCTTCATAGAATTCAAATAAATTAGAGAAATTTATTGAACATTCCTGTTGATTGCAACATTCTTGAGAAGGAAAAGATGATGAGGAATTTCCAAGTATGTATTGATTAGAATGTTGTGTTTTTTTTCTACTCTCTTGCAAAGAGCTTAAATGTGCTTTGCATTACTTTAGTGAATTAATAAGAATGGTGGCTGCTTGGAAATATATACTTGGTTTCTTTTGGATATTCATGTTTGTAAGCTGCACAATTTCATTGAATATCATGAAAAAGAAATTCACAGGTTGATGTATTTCATCTAATTCAACTAATCATAAATGTTCTTTTTTTTAACAAAAATATAGGTTGTTGAAAAAGAAGAAGAGAATAGAGAAGAGACATGTCGAGTAGTCAATCTTCTTCTTCAGTTCGTACAAAGAATGATCCTGCTTGGGAGCATTTTAGCTCATCTACTAATGAGAAAGGGAAGATGGTATTCGTGTGCCTTTATTGTGGATCTAGATATCAAGGTAGAGGAATCAATAGGATGAAATATCATTTGGTAGGAATTCGAGGCAATATTACATCTTGCAAGAAAGTACCAAGTGAGATCCAAGAAAAAATGTTGGCATATCTCAAATCTATCAAACATAAGGATCAAGACTCTGATGAAGTTCACTATACTCAATTTGAAGATGGTGAAGCAGAGGTTGAAGTGGAAGAGTTACAAGTTTTGCCAATGCAACCAAAACAAAAAAGAAAGGTTGGAGTAGAGAAATATGTCACTAAGAACACCCCTCCATTGGTCCAACCAGGTATAAAGAGTGCACTAGCTGGTAAACAAGCAGTTCAAAGAGCACACATGGCATTAGCTAGATGGTTTTTTGATGCATGTATACCTTTTAATGCTTTGAAGTCACCTTATTTTCAACCTGCAGTAGATGCTATTGCAGCAATAGGTACTGGATATAAGGGACCATCTTATCATGCCATGCGCATTCAGTTGCTGGGAGATTGTAAAAAGGAGTGTCAATTGCTGATTGATTCATACAGAAGTAATTGGGCTAAATCAGGATGTACAATAATGGCTGATGGTTGGACTGATCAAAGACAAAGGACCCTCATTAATTTTCTAGTGTACTGTCCTGCTGGGATGATGTTTGTTAAATCCATTATGCATCTGACATTGTAAAGGATGCTAATAATTTATGCAATATGTTTTCAGAAATAGTTGAGTGGGTTGGCCTTCTAATGTGGTGCATATTGTGACTGACAATGCAAGCAATTATGTTGCAGCTGGGAGGTTGTTGCAAGAGAGGTATGATCATATATATTGGTCTCCTTGTGCAGCACATTGCTTGAATTTGATGTTGAAAGACATTGCAAGATGGATCATGTAGATGAGCTTGCAAAGCGTGCTTCTAAGGTAACTATATTTGTATATAACCATATTCACTTGTTGTCTTGGTTGAGAAAAAGAGAGGGTTGGAAAGAAATTGTTCGTCCTGCAGTAAGTCGATTTGCCACTACTTTTATTACTTTGAAAAGTATCTTTGAACATAAGCATGACTTGCAAGCTTTGGCAACAAGTACACATTTCACATGTCATAGGCTTTCAAAATGTGCTGCAAGAAAAGCTTTTACTGCTATTGTATTGGACACATCATTTTGGGAAGATTGTTTAATCATGGTGAAAGTCACAACTCCGATTATGAAGCTCTTGCGTATTGTGGATGCTGATGAAAAGCTTTCTCTTTCTGCTATTTATGAAGGATTTTCTAGGATTCGTAAGGGGATTATATCAGTTTTTAAAAATAGACAAAAATTGTATAGTCCTTATATCAAAATTGTTGATCAGAGGCGGGACAAACATTTTCGTCGTGGTCTACATGCTACAGCTTATTTCTTGAATCCAGCCTTCATGTATGATGATAAATTTAAAGAAAATGTAAACCCCGGGAATTTTCACAATAGTATACGGTAGTAAAATAGAAAACGTAAAGTAGATAGTGAATTTAGAAACCGATAGAAATCCTAGAATAGACTAATGAGTTGTGATAAACTCATTCATACTTGGAAAAACCCGAATAAAAACTTTCTCGACCTTAATAGATACCAAAAACGAGATTTCGTGTCTTGAACTGATAATTCAAAATATAATTAGAAATAGCTTTAAAATTTCAAAACTGATAAGATACAATTTATTTGTAGAGCTTATCGGTATAAAACAATAGATTAAAAATACAAATAGACACTAATACTGAACAATAACTATCAATTTAGATCTAAAAAAAAAAAATTCAAACCCGCTGTTTTAATTGTTAGGAAATTCTAAATTTATTAGGACTTGGTTCCTAATTTAATTCATCGAGCTTCAAAATTTAATCACGTAAGTTAAAAATACTAAAACTAATTAATCGTGTGAAGTTTTAACTAAAAATTTGAAAATACAAATAATTTAAAGTTTTGTAGTAACTTAGGTAAATTTTATAAAACATAAATATAACGAATATAGATATATGCGAATAATTTATTTAGTAAAAATATTGTTGTTAATAACTATTAACTATTATATATATATAAGGAAAATCGGATTTCAACCGCTGCACCGTGGTACAAATGGAAGACTAGGAACGTTGATCAGCAGAAGAATTCCACAGCACGCCAGCTGCATGGATGATCGAGCAGCTTCATTCACGCGCACTGTAGGGACGACCAAGCTTCCTTTCCACGCACGACAGCAACAAGGTCAACCGAGCAGCTGGAACAACTCCACACGCTAACAGTAGCATCCCATCGAACACACACAACAGTTTCCATTTCCATCCCAGCACACGAACAGCAGCAGCAGGGATGACCGAGCTCCATTCCACGCACGGCAGCAGCAACCAAGCAGTAGCTACACACACACACACACCTCACACACACGCACAACAAGCAGCTGGGGATAGAGCACCTTGGATAAAACAGAGCAACAGCAACAACAAGAGACTCCACTGCAACCAGCTGACTTTTGGTCCAACTTTGATTCAATTTTTACAACGATTTTCAACCCAAAAAGGACATCCCAACCAACCCAAAAGCTACACCTATACCTCACCATTAATGTGCAAGAATTACAGACCAAATGGAAGAGGAAAATAGCTCCAAATTTGGATAGAAAATCGTGATGCAGCAGTCCAAAAACCTCCCCTGCTGCAGAGACCCCATTTTCCTTAACCAAATTTTGATCCGAATTTGAACCTTAAATTTCAAACGAAATTGACCTAAAAGTCAACCAAAACACTTCACATGTAAATAACATTAAATGAAGAGAAGTTCATCTTGGATAAACAACCATAACCGTCCCAAATATTTTGCCAAAAAATCAGATGTTACAGCTGCAACAGAGGAGAGAAATTCAACAATTACAGCAGCACACTTCTCCAAATCCAACTCCGATTTTTGCAATATTCCTAGGATTAGATGAGCTGATATCTTGACCAATTAAACACCAATAAGGAGCCTTCAAATGGACACTTCATACAGCAAAAATTAATGAGAAAATCGGATCCAAAATTCATCCAAAAATCAAGGTGAAATTGTTCCAGAAATTTCAGTTTTCACACTTCAAACTTCAATAGATTTTTGACCCGATTTTTACACAAGTTAATCTCTTATTTTTACACACATAAATAGCATTAATTAGCCACCAAAAAGACACCATTAAAGCCCTCAAAGATAGCCACCAAAAATCTGTCAAACCTAAGTCAAATTTGCATCCAACTTTGCAAAATCGTGTAGAAAATTCCAGCTGCATTTATGGACATTTTCCAAGTCCAAAACCCATTCCATAGCCTCCAAAACTTATTTTAGTCCTAGTATAAGTATATAAGCCTAAGTTAGACGCACTTTGAGCTCATAAACCCCACAAAAGCACTCTAAAATCTCAGCTGCAACCACAAGTGCGTCCAGCACTTTTTACTTTCTTTTTTTTCCTTACCACCTTCAACATAGAAGCTTTGGAACTTTGTGTGAGCAACCATAAACCTTTAGCCTACTTCTATATCTTGCCTACACATTAAGCTCACCAATAACAACCAAAACCAAATAAAAAATCCTAAGTTATCCTAGGGTTCAAGAGGAGGAAATTAGCTTGACAAGGTGAGAATATTTGATTTCATTAGTAAACTCCCATTATAGTTAATGTGTTTAGTTAGAAACTCATCATCTAATTTTTTATTTAGGTTTAATTCTTGCTTTAAGAGGAAGTTGAACAACCTCTTTCCATTCCAATCCAAGGTAAGTTCCAAACTAAACCTATCCTTGTTAAATTGTGAATAGACTATAGGACGAATTATGGAGCATTTGAAGAAAGTTTTGTGGTTGATAAAAGTTACAAATCTATTGATGAATTCAAGAGGAAAGATGGTTGATGTGTTGAGAATGCTTAGGTATTGTTAGAAGAGAAAAACAACAACTTAGAAGTCTTATAATTGTGGTAATAGTAAATTCGGATTTAAGGATGAAGTGAACAAAACAAGACTCAAACTTCATCTAATCTAGTCTAAATGCATGTTTAAAGCTTCTAAGACCTTATATGAACATAAAGCTTGATAAAACAAGCTTTACAAGCATGATTAGAAGACCTACATTACAAGAAAAGGGTACAAACAAATTCATGAAAGTTATACACACCGAGACTCCTATAGGTTATGATGGAACTTATGATATAAATGGAAGTTAAATGGGATCCTCTAAAATAGTCCTCAAATCAAAAGAAACTTAAAAGAATCAAACAATAAGAAATTCCTTTCCTATAGGAATCAATACTTTAATAAATCACTATAAACCATAGGAATAATACCAAATACCGATCTAGGACACTTAGACACTCATAGGAATTTAAATTTCTATTTATCAATATTATTGACAAATACTTCATCTTAATAGGAAATTTCGATACCGTCGAGGATTTTCCAGTTGATTACTACGACTGATCAGTATGAGCAGGTGAGTAACTTAGACTTGTTACATTGTTTGTACTTATAGTATAATTGCATTTGGAATATTATATATATATATATTCAATTGATATGCATGCAGGATTGGGATACAGCATGATGCGTGGTGTATGATTGAATAGCAAATTATCATAATATAAGTGATAATCCTATTGTATGATAAATATTGTATGAAATATGTTGATGAATGTCTGTAAATTGTATGATCGCCTTAAACTCGATTAACAACTGTCAGTACTATAAATGAAACGGACATGCATTGCACGATTTACATAAACTGCACTATGTTTTTACGAACACCTACTACGTGTTAGAATTTCGGTTCTCTGGTAATACTTGGTTTTTCTAGGCAGAGGCTATTAGTTCTATGCAAGTTTACCTTTGTTCTGTCGGTTCCATGGGAACTAACTGGTAACGAAGGACGCCGCCCATGGTATCGCTGTGAAATGTCTAACACTTAGTGGAGTTTCTAAGGCGCAAAACAGGAAATGGGTGTTTGAAACATCATTAACATAAAGAGATAATAATTGTAAGAATTGTGGATTTCCTGTGTGCTTAGTTTCTCCTGGGTAGGTGATTCAGGGATTGGTTCCTTCAACCCCGATGAGAGGGTATAAATCTCCATCCTGTTTGGATTCCTGTTTGTCCAAGCTTGTAATTGTTCATGTGTATGAGTGATGCATTACATATGATTGATAATAACTTGCTTGTTGTGATAAGTCTGGTTATTCACTGAGCCCGTGGTTATGCTCACACTCCTACAGTCCTTATAGGATGACACTTAAGCCTTGGTTGGTGGCTTCTAGGAGCTTAGAGCCGGTATGATTCTAAAGCTGGAAGAGTTTTGGAAACAGGGAAAAGTAGTTTCTTTATTTATATGTATTAATTGATGTTAGTGCATCAATTTTATTATCTGAGAATTTAGATAGTTTTATGGTTTGTAATAGTTATTATTCAGACTGTAATACTTAATTATGGTGTTGTGATTTTATTTACTTTCATCGTTTCTTATCACGCAACCAAAAAGATCCTGTTTTGTTAAACACACATCACTTTCCAAAGTAGTTCTAGTATGAATATGTGTATCTCATATCGTCTGGATTATCAGGCTATATCATAATATATATATTACTACTAGGGTACTATTGGGGCGTGACAAAAACTACAGAAGTTATGCAAGGCTTATATGATGTGCTTGAGAAAAAAAGTATCTGTGGTGATAGCATAGCTGTAATCAAAGACATGAAATTGTATCGTGAAAGAAAAGAGAGTTTCGGTCGGGAAATAGCCATCAAATCTGTAAAAACATCGCAACCAAGTAAGTGACCATGAATAATAGAATCAAAACTGGTGTTATTGTTTATTTTTCACAATTGTTTGACTTGCTTTATTGAATTACAGATGATTGGTAGAGGTTTTTTGGTCATAGTGCTCCTATAATGCAAAATATTGCTATTCGAATACTAAGTCAAACTGCTTCTGCTTCTGGATGTGAGCGTAATTAGAGTTTCTTTGAGCGCATCCACATAAAAAAAAAAAAAGAAATAGATTAGAGCATCAAAGGCTTAATGATCTTATTTATGTGAACTACAATTTGCGCTTGAAAAATAGGTATGTAAATTATCTTAACTTTATCATAGTTCACCTTATGTATTTTTAAAATTTTTTCCTTTGCTAATTATTTCTTTATAGGCATGAAAATATGAAGAAAAGTTATGATCCAATAGATTTTAATTACATTGAGAAGACGGATTTTTGGATTACTAAAGAAGAGGAAGATTCACCTCCTGAACTTAATTTTGATGAGATAATTGAACAAGCAATTTATGACGATGATGCTACCCCGATAACAATGGATGGTTTGACTAAAGGTAATTCATCTATTTATGAATTATTAATTCTGTATGTGTTCATTGAATATTTTTTCTTAAGACTTAGTATTCTTCTATTCTTTTTTCTTTTCCTTCTTTTCTCTCAGATGATACAGAGATTAATGAAGAGGTTGATTTGGATGCAATTGAAGACCGAGCTGACTTTATGCATACCTTTGAATCAAATGAAGATTGGGATGACATTCATTGAAAGTTAAATTAATATCTTAGTTTATATTATTTTGTTTTTGTTTTTGATATGTACAATGTGATTTTACTTTAATGATGGATTTGACAGGGTAAATTTCATTTATTTACTTTGTAACAGTTGGGATTTAACATAAAAATTCATTTTTCATCGACCCCGGTTCGACCCCTTGACCCCTGACCCCCTAGCATATCCGGGTCAAATCCCGGTCCGGGTTGACAACCTTGAGATTTGGACTAAGTGCCTAAACTACCGTGTCATTGCATCATGATAAGATTGCTGTTCTTCGAACTAGACATGACTCAACCACAAATCATTTCAATAAACTTTTTATTAGTCTTTAGTTAAGGTCAAATTGAATATGTCTGTCTAAGCAATAATCAATCAAATTATTGTGTACCTAAATCGGATTGAGAATAAAAGGGAATCTCCAACTGAGTATCTATCTCTGTTCCACACAAATCAATAATATCAACATCATTATCCTAAGTCAAGCTTATACTCACTAGATTAGAACTTAGGAAGTTATGAATCTTATTTAAAAACAATCCAAAGTCATCATACGACATACATATATATATCATATAACATCATACAAGACAAATATTCGATCAAGAAGTTTTATATCATGTATTGGATAATAGTTAGAAAAATTAAAATTTCCAAAGCCACGCTGGCAATTAACGCCGGCATTGCAAGCCTTAACGCGGGTAATGTAGGATTATACGCCGGCGGCATTTAAGGCGGCATTAAGAAAAATACATTATGTACAAAACTTTTGGATCTTTACGCCGGCAATATCAACCTCAATGCTGGTGGCGTTTAAGATGAATTTCCAAAGATCAGAAGCCTAAACCTTAACACCAACAGGTACGCCGACGGCGTTCAAGGCGACGTACACAGCACTTTAAGTTGCTGAAATCCTATGTTTTTCAAACACGAAAATTTTTTCATTTAACTCTTCCAACTCATTTAAACCACAATATAACCTTCCTAACACATGGTATAAGAACCCTATATCATCAAGCATACACAAACTTGCTTTTAACATCAATGAAATACAAAACTCCTTCCTCAACCATTAAGACATACAAAACACTATGATTTCATTTACTTCACCTCCATTACTTCAACATGAATCCATTCCTCAAAACAACTCAATAATAACAACCTCTCATTACACTACAACTCAACACCATTCTTGCACTTCCATAACAAGTCTTAAGCTATCTCAACTTCATAATATATCAATACATATATATTTCAACATGCATTACTTTTGATAGAAAATTCATGGATTAAAAGAGAATTATAGCACCTTGAACATCATATAAACTTATCTTAATGTATATATGATGGTTGAAGATGGGTTCTTGGTGTGTTGGGTGCAAGAAAATTTGGTTTGGGTGTTGGGAAATGTAACCTTTCTAGAGTTACGAATTTTCTTCTCTTGGTTCTGTTTTTTGAATGTCCAAAGTGTAACATTATAGCTTGATATTTATCTAGTTAACATTGACTTTTGGGGCAATCTTTCTAAGGGCCTTAGGCTCTAATTAGGCTTTGATTTGGGCTTAAATTAGGTTTAATGAAGCTGAAATCTGCTAGGCTTATGGGTTATATCCTTAGTTCCAATCAAACTTAATTCATCAAGTATTAATCATCACAACAACAACTGGCATTAACATAATAATGGATAACATGAAGAAACTATCATCCTAAATATATTTACTATAGATTATTATCTAGTTATTACTTCCTAACACATACAATTATTTCAAACACCGCAATTCACACTACACATACGAACATGTAACAATCAAATTTATCAAGCATTAATTATAAATTTAACTTTCGGTCATTTCAATATATATGTATATAACTATTTTATAAAGATTGTGAATCGGGGTCATGAGTTACTCTAGGTTTAGGACTAGATGCATATGGTTCTAAACTGTGCTATTTGTTTCACTAATTAAAGATAATAATTTGTGCATGTTGCATTAGTTCTAGAAATGTATGTGATGTATGTTGGCATATTCATGCGTATTTGTTTATGGTATGGTGTACTGGGCGTTTTTGCTCATTCCTTTAATTTTTTAGGTACAGGCGAAGAGGAAGTTATTTATGATCTATCTCGGTATGATCTATATGTAGATCATGGGGATGGCGATAGTGGACTTGACTATCCTGCTGAGGACTCGTAGATCTAGAGTGTTGGACCTAGTGGAGAGATATGGAAGACTTTATGGATTTTATGATTGAATTATTATTAGTTGTTGAAAATTTTATGAGACTAGTTTGTCAAGTTTTTATTATTTTGATGATACATCGTTTCGGATTTTAATTAGTTCATAAACATTAAAGATTATTTTTATGAAATGTTTTGAAGTAAACCAATTGAGAGTTGTGGTGATTAAATTTTTTTATAATTGTGGTATAGTGTTTTATAGCCTTAGCATGTTCTTAATAAGAGAAGGACACATAGTGAGTTGTAATTTTTACAACTTAAGGCGTTACAAAGAAGATGCATAAACCTTTGTGGAGTATTAGATATAACCTAATATCATGTCAGCTCTAGAGCCCACAATTAAAAGAAATAATCTTTTGGCAAATTCTATGGTTAGTAGTTATCTAAAAACCAATTTGTGATACTAGTTTATGTTCTCTTTCACAATTTGAGATATTGGTTAATCTTTTGGCAAATGATAAGGTTCGTAATTATTTAAAAACCAATATGAAGTTAGTAGTTATCTAAAAGAAATAATCTAATTCCTTTTTCATATTCATTTTGCTAATTTTATGTGTTCTTGATTTCCAATGTTTCCATTGACATTTTAATAGAATTTTGTAGTGGTGTCGTAATATTCAAATACCAATTATAACTACTTAACAATTAACATCACCAAAATGAAGAAGAAAAAAGGCTTTTAACTAATTAAAGATATTCTTTCTTTTCTTTTAATAAATGTGTAGATTCTTTTCTTCTACTTTGTCTCAAGTCATGTATAGTGCAATCTAATTGCAACAACTCTCTTATTTCAATCATTGAAATTTCGATAAGCTAAAACAAATTTAGAGCTACCACTATTGTGTTTTTTTTTTTTTTTTTATCTCATACGTGTCAAAATAGTAATTTTGGCAAAGGAAAAAGGAAATTGAAATTACCTATATAGCTTTGATATTAAGTAATAAATAAATATCTTTAGTATATATGATGCAAAAGGATCCTCAAAAGAAAAAAGTTTCTCATTAAAGTTTCCTTTTTAATATTGCCACACCAAAGAGGGCACATTTTATTATTTTAAAGTCAACTAACAAGGAATTCATGTTGTGTGTGCATTATACTATTACTATAAAAGTGGACCCTTATCATAAAAAGTTATTGGAAAATTAATGTTTATCTAATGTTGATAAATTTGTAATAACATTGCTCTAAAATTAAATTAATAATAGTTTATCTACTTATTGGTCGGTCATAAATGTAAAAATAATTACCTCTATTAAATATTTATGGTAATATGATTGCACTTGTTATTACCCATGTCGAATGCCTACTAAAAAAGGCAAGTGCTTGATGAGGTCTCATAGTATCCTAAAGTTTAAAGGACATATTCCTAGTGTAAATATTTCTTAGCCTTTAAAATGATATTTTTAATCCATTAGATTTTATTTTATGTATGTTGAATTGTTATATTTGTGCATACTTACAAAGTCATTATTTGCAGCTTTTATTGAACAAAAAGAAGATTGAAGTAAAACTTGATTTGAAGATTATTTGAATAGATTTGGAATAAGTGGATCATATCTTAGTTATTGTATTGAACAAACATCATTTTATTGGCATCGATGCTTAGATTTTTTTTTTTTTTTTTATGGATTGTTTATGATATTGTTATGATATATTGGAACCAAATTACTCATACATAATTCTTTGTACGAGAATTAATATAATGTAAATAATTGATATATTTATTTTTTTGAATCTTTTGATTATATTTTTTTTATTTGATCATATATTGTGTGAATAATAAGAGAATTGTCTTGTAGTTTCATCATTTATAATAAAAAAAAAAATGCAAATAACGTCGGGGGAAAACAAACACACATGCATATAGACTTTCACAAAAAAAAAAAAAAAAAAAAAAAAAAACACACACACACACAATAAACTATTTTGAGGCTGGAAGTTGTCATACAATAAATTTTAGATCAATATGTTTGACTATTAAGGTACAATCAAGTATCCCTAAAATTAATTTAGTGGCAATTTGTACAGTCCAATTAACATTTTAGGACACAAATACATGTCTGTATATGTCTAACAAATTGGGTAAAAAACATATCTACCGTTCTTGCAAAAAAAAAATTATAAAAATACAAATTGTAGGAAAAAGAACTATCAACTTGCCACCGCTATATCGCATATTGGAGAAAAAACATAAAAGTTTCTATATGTATTGTATGTTGGAGAAAAGATATAATAACGGTACCAAGTTGAACTTCTAATAATAGTTTATTGCATGTTGGAGAAGAAATATAGGTCTAAATATGTATCATATATTAGTCATGCAATATATGTTAAATAATTATATATTCAACATTTAATACACACACAAAAACACCTTATATTGCATGTTCATCATGCAATATAGTGATAGTAATTATGTAATTATTTTTATCTAAGTTATATTTATGAATCTTTTTAAAATGTTGATTAAACATGAAAAAATCTTGTAACAAATATGTATCGGAATATCTTACAATACATATATATGTCCTTATAAATCATAAAAAGATTATATATTGTGTCATAATCATTTGTGACACAATATATCGTGACACAATATATTGTCTTAATATCGCTCTTAAAAAAAATTAAGTAAGATGAAGAGACATAACTTGTTATTGTATTACCATACTTATTGGGACTCTATAATCCATTTGAGTAGATACTGGTATATAGGGACACATATTTTCATTAACCTTATACTAAGGCTACTTAGGAGACACAGGTATTTCATGTCTAAATAAACTTTTATGTCCCAAAAATATTTTTATAAGGACGCAATATGATGTCCAATACCTTAAAATTGTTATAGTCTATATATACATTTCATTATGGGTATACTACAATTAAATAGAATATTGGAACAAATCATTCCCTTTGTAATTTTATTTCAATCCGTTTCAAGCAACCTTTCCAATACATCAATACATAGGGTAAAAAAAAAAAAAAAAGAAAAAACAAAGAACTTTTGAAAGTTATAGACTGTGAACGGACAATTGTAGTCGTGGGCTCCCTAAGCCCAATTTGACTTCCTTAGGCCATAAGCTAATTTGCTCAAACTATGGGTTGACTTAGTTAAAGCCCATGATATCTTAAGGATGACTTTGGCAACATCTCAGTGGTCTCCCATTGATCTCATCATAACCCGCAAATTACCTAAATTCTTTAGGAAGAAACCTAGCATGCTAACTAGTTTTAGTTGACAATATAATTTCTAGAAGGTTCCCTAATTCATGAGAATACACTTACTAAATTGTCTTTAGTGTGCTTTTCTAAATAATAAGGAAGCAACTCTATTATTTGAGTTTTCTCACTTTCCAAAATAATTGTGGAAATACTACCATAAATACCCCTTCCAAGTCTAAGTGAAACAAATCCACTCTCTTTATTTTCTAATCATCTTGTTGTCTGTTTATCCCAAATAATTTTTAATTTATGTGTCATAGCAAGTGCCAAACATAATTTTTAATTTATGCATTACAATGATCGTGTCAGACAATTCTTAGGATCTATTAGCTGCGTTCTATCTTGTAAGTCCAAAACTAAGCAAACCAAAGGCTTTCTAGAGTCAATATATGTGTAGATCATTGCTCAAATAGCGAATTAATATCTCTCACTACAAGAAAGCTGGCATTTATAGATAAAAATTCTATGATAAAAAATGAATAAAATAAATTATATTTCTATAAATAGAATTATGAATAATGATTTTTTCAATACCACCAAAATCCACTTGGAAAAAATACTAGTTTTGTAAGCCAATTAAAAGATGATAAGATAGAAGACTCATAGACCTATGGATTGTTGAGACCATACTGAGCCATACAATGGGATAACTTCTCGAAGAAGGATGGCACGACTACTTTAAATCATAGGTGTCTTGGTCAAAGAAATTCCTGGCTACTCGCTAGTGGTAGCCAACATCTATTTTTATGGTGATACTGATTTTGTTTATGATAAATAAAAAAGAGAGTAATGTGAATGTAGACCAATACATCATTGCACATGGTATCTCCGTACCTAGAAAAGTTAAAAAAAAAAAAAAAAAAAACGAAACAAAACCAATTAAAGGCACATATGCTTCTTCGATCTTTATACTGAATATATATCTTTTGCCCTTTGTTCTTCTTCTTGTCCTAGACTGATAGATTCTTTACCATCACATCGCGAATGTTTCAGCATTGTGATATTTGGAGAAAAAAAAAAAAAAAAAGTTACATCTGTCTATATCTACATATTTACATATATATAATTTAAACAAATATAATTAAAAAAAAATAAACTGTAAATGTACTTCATATACTTATTAATTCTTGCAGACTTGGTTCTTTATGTCTAAAATTAAGAGGGTAACCATAAATCTTTAAAAGCACAATCCTCACAATACCATTTCTTTTATTAGACCATTTCTATCTTAAGATTCTTAATTTAGTCTTTTATATAAAAACTTTTCACTAATAAAATTAGGTATCTAGTTAAACACCGACCCTTAGCTTCAATATTTATTTTAAATACCATAAATATCTTTATTGAACTTGGTAAACTTGACCGTATATTGCAATAACGATTTGTTTAGTCCACCATTTTTAGGTGATTTTGATATCTTATTTTTGTAGTTTTTTCAAATAGATTGTTTGTAAAAAAATAAAAAGATTACAGTTGAAAAATAGATATTTTTACTCATAAATAAATCAAGCAGATCAAACATGGATAAGATATCTATAAAATACTAATACAGATGAAAGTCAAACAATCCAAATAGACCTTAAATATATTGCTATATATATATATATATATATATAGATTATATTAAGGATCTGCATATAATACACAAGTATGGTATAAATATTTGCAATCTTATATAGTTAGTAAAATGTTGATCATGGAGTTATATATGATAGGCAATATACTATATAGTACGCACCATTACGCATGTATAAGGAGAGATTTGGTTGTTCATATATATACAAATAGATATAACTTATATATTTCGCGATACTACGTGTAATTGTCAATCATATTAAATTGCAAAAATTAGTCAATGCAAGAGTTTGCCATTGTGTAAAAGTAAGGGTTACTTATTTTTGCATTTGAAATATTAGCCATTGCATGTGTATTGGTGTAACAGATAAAAAGATCCAAAAAATTCTAAAAATGTCAATTATTGAACTTTATAAATAAAACGGGAGATCCTATTGGATATTGATCCTTAAAAAAAAAAAAAAAGGTTTTTGAGTTATTGGTGTGACAACTTGATATATAGGTGCTTAAGTATAAAGCTAACCTAAAGCAGTAAAATAAGAATAAGCAACAACATATTCCAAAACTTAAAAAAAAAAATAATAATAATAAGAAGTCTTCATTTTGACAAAAAAAAACATAATAATTCACTAATGGCCTTACAATTCATCTTCCAATATCTCTCATGTATGAGATCTTAGGTTTAAATCCTTCCTCCCATCGAAATGGTAAAAAAAAAAAAATTGTAATAATCCAAAGTAGTGTCTTTTTTTTTTTTATAAAGGCAAATAGTAAAATATGATTAAAAAATGGTTTTGGAAATTTTGGATCTATTTGCTTAATTTGATGGTAGAAGTGGGCATTTATGGAGAAAATCATGTGAGATAACTCGTCAGTAATTCACTCTTAATTAAAAATCATTAAAACTAATAAAAAATTGAAAGTAACCAAATATAGAGATAAAAAATTCTAAAAATATAACATTGAACAACCCAGAGCACCATTATATAGATTATAAAAAATTAATTACGACATTACTCATAAATTTGATTTTGAAAAGTAAAAAATCGCTTTACACAACCTAATTTTTCTGTTTTTCTTTTCCGGTTTTTTTTTTTTTTTTTGGAAATAGCATATAATAAATGTAATTTTCAAAAAAAAAAAAATTGGAAATCTCACTTATTATCTTCGATTTTCAAAAGTGCATACTACCTTTAAATCACATTTTATACATGTGATTCTAGCTAGAGCTGGACAAATGGCTATGGCCCGCGGGCCAGCCCGTTTAACCTACTTTAAAAGGGTTAGGGCCAGCTTTTTTTAGCCCGTTTAAAAGTGGGTTAATTTTACCCCAACCCACTTAACCCGCGGCCAAAGTGGGCTAGCCCGCTGGTTAAGTGGGTTGACCCACCAACCCAGTTTTATAAAAATAAAATAATAATTATAGGGTAAATATGTATTAATGAAGGTTATTCTTGAGATTTTTTATACTTGAAATTAAATTTATGTGTTAATTATAACAAAGAATGACAAATTGATGCACATGCACCATCAAATTTTATAAAATATATTATTATTTGTTTTAAATGAAATATATTATCTAATAAGTTATTTTAGAAACTTATTTTTATATAAAAAGTAATTAAAATAATAATGAAATTAATCATTAATATATATAACCTTATAAAACTCTCTTTTTTTATTATATATATATATATATATATATATCTTATTCAATTAGTATAAATAAGTTAAATGGTCAACTTGGCCCATTTAACTCACAAAAATATAAGTGGGTTAAAAGGGTCAAAAAGTGGGCTGGCCCATTTAACCCACGGGCAAAGTGGGTTGCGTTAGGGTCAGCCAATTTTGGCCCGTGGGTTAACGGGCCAACAAATTTTGGCCCGTTTAATCCACGGGCCAAAGTGGGCCGGGGCTGGCCCGTTTAACCCACTTGCCCACCTCTAATTCTAGCATAAATTCAAAAATCGCATATCGACAATATTTATATAATTACTTTTATATGACTAGATTTTGCGTAAAAAAATTTTGTAACCGATAGATAAATGGACAAATATCTCTATGTGTAACTTTGCTCTTTTCCAACACTTATAAAATAATATTTTGCGAAACAAATGAACGTATAAAATGTCGTACAGCTTTCTTTCAATAGAAAACATATGGTGAATACATGCTAACATTTTCCATATATATAATCTCATTCACTAACAATGATGATGCAGAAAAATTCCAATTAAATATTAATGACTGCCAAGATACTAATAGTGAAATAGCATTAAGACCATTTTCTTAATAAGATTAACCTGTTTGGTTTATTAAAGAACAACAAGAAGAATAAAACAAAAAGAATGCTAATAAAGTTATAGCATATTTGAGCTATATTTACCTATATAATGTTAGTATTTCTAACTAAAATCGTTTGAAGTCATTTGTTGTTTTCAATGTATAAAGTTAGATTAAAATTGCCCATATAATAAAATATGCTGAACCTAAAAGTGGGTTGTTATAACAAGTGACTTTTGGTAAACACATTTAAGTGATCAATAAAATTAAAGTTACATCAATAAAATTAAAGTTCAGGAGTTAAATAGGCAGAAAATTAACACTGAATAACGCTAAACATTGATTTAATAGAACAATTTTACTACATATTCATATAAATAATAACTCGTCCAGCAAGCATGCAAAATAAAAATAATAATAATAATTTCCCTAACTTTTTCTTATATAGATCCAGTATGTATATATATTATATATCTTGTATCGTTAGATTTAAAACACCTATATGTAAAAATAGTATATCCCGCAAATCTAACGATACAAGATACATAATTTATACGCTAGACAACCTTATACAAGAAATTTTCCATTTTCACGAATCCTATCAATGTTGAAACCACCTTGTCCGACAAAGTTTAGTTGTCCCCCACCAACACCGAGACCATAGAAGCTGTTGATATCACCACTATTGCTAAAACCATGAAAAGGGTTTGTCTTGTAACTCTCTTCAAGCCCATTATTATTGTGACCAGCATGATTCTCAACATTAATACTCTGGTCTTCTTGCCTTGTTGTTGGTGTTGTTGTCATCATTGAATTCTTATCTCCTTCTGTTTCTCTATACCTATTAAGATAAACCTTCAAGGGTCCAACATAGTTCTCAAATCCTAGAGTGGTCATAGCCCACAAGAGATCATCCCCATTAATGGTCTTTCTCTTCTCTCTCTGGCACTTGTCAGATGCTTCACCAGTTATGAAACTGATGAACTCTGAGACACATTCCTGGACTGTCTCTTTAGCTTCTTTAGAGATCTTGGCATTTGCTGGGAGTGATTTTTTCATGATCCTGCTAACATTTGCTATAGGAAGGAACCTGTCTTGTTCTTTGGATAATGATGAGTTTGTGTCCGGTGATGTTGCTGGACTCCCTACTGGGCTTGTTTGGTTCCTTTTCCCTGTCATGGAAGTTGGAAGTCCTTTCTAAGGATTATTTTAGATTGATTTTAGAGAGAGAGGGTAGGAGGACAAAGAGAAAGAGAGAGTTATTTTGGTTTGGTGTTTTGAGTTAGTTTGTTGAAGAGTGGAGCCAGAGTGAGGTCAGTTTATAAAGGTAGAGGAGAGGGAAAAGAGGGACATAATTTTCCGGCTCTTCAAATAGTGCTGCATTTGACTTATTCACTGTCACTTGCCAAGTAAACAGATAAAATTTTGACATAATATAGTGATATGTAGTAGTGTTATCTGGTTAATCTACTAAATTCATCTGATTCGGTCTTTAAAACTATCCAATTCAACTGTGAATGAAATCTCGACTCAACTCATCAGCCCTTAACCCTCCAACATATTCAAACCAGAATTCCCTATTAGGTTGACAACGTTGGTAAAAGTTAGTTTATAAAAAACTACCTTTATATTTTAGACTTGGATCTCTTAATTTACTTTGCCTCATTTTAATACAAACAAAAAGAACAAAAAAAAGGGCATCACTATGGTATCATGTTCTCTAATGGAACTTAATCATCCATTACACATGACAGATTCTTAAAAGATAAATAAAGAAAAATTTTAAAAATAAAAATAAATAAATAAAGAGACCCATTTACCTCGGATACAATACATCAAAACTAACTTTTACCACAAATATGGTTTAACATTTGTTGAATCTTTTTCTTGGTTTGCTCTTGTTTCTCTTAAACATGCATTTATTTAGTAGAATAAGTGATAATATAATTTGTAAAATAAGTAGATAAACGACTAATTTTTAAAATTTTATCTTTATCTCTAGCCGTGAGCTACTGAGGTACTATAAATGACAACAGCTTTAAACATTCCAAGATGTTTTAAAGGGTTGTACATATTCATCAAAAGTTATCAAAAGAAATATTTCAAGAATTTAAAAGCTGATCTACTCTAAAACAATGATTTGGAAAGTATATTTTTATTTTGGCCTTTGTTAATATGTAATAATTCACATAAAGCAAGAACAGGAAGCATATCAGAGATTTTTTTTAATAGGTTGTAAGGAAGCTTGGTCAGGGAAAGATATTGAAAAAGTGGAAAGGCGGTTTGATGGGGATGGGAAAGGAAGAAAACAAGCACTTTCTGATTAGGACCATGCAATAAAGGATGGTTTGTGAAAGTGTGGAATCTTTCAAAATAAAAAATGAAAAAATAAAAAAGAAATCAGGCATAGTTGGATGTTATTGTAATTTTGTAAGGACAAAATACTCTGGTTTTATAGCAACTTTTTTGTATTTAATTGAAAAGAATAGTTTTATTGTGATTATAATTATTAAGTACACTTAACAGCATATATAAAAGATAAATTATTAAAAATTAAGACAACCAATTACACGGATTTTTTTGCTCATCAAGAGCATCAAAGTGTTTAAAAAAGAACCATAATTACCAAATAAATGAATTAATAAACAATAATATGTTCGTCAATCCTCATGTAATCTAGTGGCATCTTTTCTAAGTTTTCATATGAGAATTCCATTGGCTTAAAAAAAAAAAAAAAACAATAATAGTGATCAGAATCTTCATCTGCAAACTTGAAGAATACTTATCCACTTGGGCCATTTACAATCTAATTTCATACGGTTTTAGAACAACCTTAACCCATATCCTCTATTTAATTTGTGGTTGCATTATTTTTTAATAACTTTTTTCGACAGTGTTGAGTGACATATAAAAATAAATTACTCAACGAAATCATTTAATTAAGTTTTAAAAATGTAATATACGTGTTTATTCTGCTGAATTTCGACGAGGTATCAATGTAAGCCATTCCAATAATTATGCGTGATCACTTTTCAATTTAATCATATCAAGAAGGAAAATATCAATACCAATAAGCAAGAAGTCTAAGAGTAGTGGCTTCTATACTGATTTATCATAATAATATTATTATTAATATTATATGATTTAAAAGAAAAAACATTATATATGATATACAACATAAAAGATGTGGTTATTATATAAATAAAATAGATAAATTATATCGAAATGTATCAATGTTTCAAGTAGCTAAAAAAAGAAATCAATATATTATAAAGTGAGTCAAATGAGATAATAATAATTGATCATTAACGAAAATTAAGTAAACTTAGTTAAAAACTACACCAAATATTAATTCCTTAAATGAATTTTTACAAAATGTTGATACTTTTTATTCGATTTATTTTATGAAACATTAATTCAAAACATTGATGCATTAAATGAATTTACATAAATGTTAATATCTTCTGGTATAATTTAATCCAAATAAAATTACATTCTCTATTCAATTTAATTAATGATTTTTTTTTTTTTTGGCATAGATACGCGGATTCATTAAAGAAGCTATTTTCTATAACACATTGTTAATCCAATTGAAAACCATTCTTAGAAGGAATTTAAAACCGTAAATAGTATTATTAAAGGATCAAAATGTCTGAGTGCTCATGTCATGGGAGTTAATTATTTAAAATTATCAGCCGGCAGGTATATTTGCCTCAATTATTATATGATTAATAGATATAAAAAATATAGGTGTTGCTTTCCTAGCATACTGCTGTATGGAGAGTAACATGCCCTTCTCGGTAGAATTATTTAATCTTACACTAGAAATACAATGAGAAAAATAATATGATTTTATTGTAACGCAGGCCTGTGAAAACTCCATAAGCAATTTTTTTTTTCCTTGATCTGACATAAATATGAAAAATCTTTGTTTTTGATCTTTCATTGTGGTCAACCGATTC
This sequence comes from Combretum micranthum, assembly GCA_024138025.1. Taxonomy (NCBI): domain Eukaryota; kingdom Viridiplantae; phylum Streptophyta; class Magnoliopsida; order Myrtales; family Combretaceae; genus Combretum; species Combretum micranthum. Next base: position 391,190 of record JAMXBD010000479.1, on the reverse strand, counting down.
CAAAAGGAAAAGTCTGGATCCATTAAGAGCATCACATCGACTAGAGAATATTAAAATTGCTGATTGACTTTACGTTAATTAGCGTCTAGAAATAATACAATACATATATATATATATATATTTTTTTTTTTTTTCATCATACCTAATATCTTTAATTTAAGAGATTAGAAATAATATTATTAAATTATACAGTCATTGACAGAATATATGAATATTTGCACTAGTTAATTAGAATCTAGACCAAATTACCTATTTCAACTCATTCCCAACGTATCACCAAGTAGCCATCTCATGTACCCGAAACAACAAAATTATTACTATTATTGTGTGTTATTAATTAAGGGTGGGAGCAATAACCGTATTCAATTCCACGTCTATATTTAGGGGTTCCAAAAGTATTCCACTTAGCCATGACTTAACATTTAATAGCTTAGATCAATTTTAATGCTAAGGAACTTCATAAGACTCTTAGATGCCACATCACCTTTTTAAGGAATTGTTCATTTTAAGTTCTTTAAGAATAAAATGAAAAGGTTTGAGAGGGTTTTTTTATTTCTTTTTTATTTTTAATGTTATTGTAGGTCTAGTACTATAATTACTTTTTCGATATATTTCCAAGCTAATTTTAATATAAATAAAAATATTAAATAAATTTGCATTATAAATATCACAGATACATACTGTTGATATTTAATTTATTTAACCGTTGCCACATTTTTTTTTTTTTTTTGCAATTTTTGTTTTCAAATTTGGGCTATGATAGCATTTTAAATATATAAAATATCAAGAAAAAAATTTGGAGCTTGAGTTCCTTGTCAGAGGAACGAAGCCCACGGTAGAACCTAATATATTGGTGAAGAAACGTAACACTCGGTCCCTCTCCTTCAAAAATCGTGCCAAGGACCCACCGGTAAAGTTGGTCTTGTACAATAAATACCTTTAATTCATTATCCAAATATACTTATGTATGAAATTGTGATCAATAAAAAGTTTTTTTGGATTGTCTGTTTATATCTTTATCAAAACGATATATGTAAATATACTTAATTTGTATTTATATTTTATTTATATTTGACTTTTTTATGAGAACTATCAATTTTTTTCATATATATATATATATATTAATAAATGATTTGTTAGAAAAAAAAATTAAAAAATGTCTGTATTTGTCCAAAAAAGCTAAACAAATAGACCCAAAGATACAACTAAAGCAGCAAATCTTCATATGCAATAACCATTGTGGTAATTTCTTTTGAGCTTTATAAGCATCATCTAAGGTTTCTTTTCTAAACAACATCTTAGTCTTTATCCTTACCAATTGCAAACTTGCCTTATGTAAGAAAATATATAATGTATGTTTCATTTCTTTATTATTTTTTTTTAAACCAAAGATGTATGCTTACTTTTAAGTTTCATTTTTTCCAAAAAAAAATTATATGAGAATAGAAAAACTCTATCATAACGGCTAATAACCATTGTAATTATACTTTGTATATGATAACTTTAGTTAATTATCAAGAAATGCACAAGATTTAAATCAATATAGTATAAAGCATTTATTTTAGTCTTTCAATCCCATAACATCCACATAAGTAGTAGAAGTAAGATTAGTACAATTGCCTCCATCGATAATGAAGAAATCTAACATGTCTAGATTTAGTATGCAATGAAATTCAACCTACTATGAAATGATGTACAGGTGCACTGAGAAGAGAGGAATGTTGTCGTTAATACTCATCCGAAAATGTAGAAAAATGAATAATGGATTCCAAACACTAGAAGTTGTTACAAGAGTATTTATATGTACAAGATAAATATTGACACAAGTGTAAAAGAGTGACATGTAGAAAAAGAAAATGTGTATAAACAAAGCTTAGCTATACTAGTGCAATAGCAACCCCCAATCCGAGACTTTGCAAAAGGCCCAACCTAGAAACAATATAAGACAACTGTTGAAGAGTGATTGGCTTTATCATGAAATTAGAGAGCTAAGAACAAGAAGGAACATGTTGGATTTGAAAAACACTAGAAGTTGGGTGATATCAAGTAAAATGCACATCCATATTTATGTGTTTTGTGCGTCCATGAAAACACGGATTGTCAACTATCATAAGAGAAAATCTATTGTTGGTATACAATTCAATAGGAAGAGAGATTGACACTTGTAGATCACCCAAGAAATAGCTCACCGACAATAATTCTTTGTCTTCCAAGAGATTAAAGAATGACCAAGCAACACATAAAATCTTGTTAAAGATTTCGTATCTACTCTATAAGCATCCTAATTAGTGTCAGAATAATAAGACAATGTTAAAGAGCTAATAGATGAAAGAACTAATCCCTGGGTAATGGAGCCTTTTAAATAACATAAAACATGTAAGGTTGTTTGCATATGTCGATGTCGTTGAAATAATCTAAATTATTCAATAATTAAAATTGCATGTGAATACGATATTAGTTCTAGATATTAAGTTTGAAATAATTTTGATTTATGAAAATGAATGTGTGGAAATAAGTTTGATATATCATGTTTATTAATGTAAATTATTGATGTATGTGAGTATGTGTAATGAAATTAATGTTATTGTTTTATGTATATTAATGTGTATAGTGTAGTTAATGTTTGTGTCTTTCACGAATTAATATGTGTGTGTTATGTTTAAAATTATCAAACAACTTTTGTTATGTCTAAGAATTTGTTGACAGAATTTTTACAAAAGTTAAGCCTATTTTTCAAGCCCAAATTAAACCCAAATGAACTCCAAATTAAGCCAAATTAAGGCTAAGTCAAATATACCCCTAAAGTCAAACTTAGGATAAATATAAGCCTCAAATTTGATTAATTAGAGTCTCTTTGGCAGCCCACATGTCTCATACGAATTTCCCTCTTTTCTTTCCTTCTTCTTTTTCTTCTATCTTCAAACCATAAGCCCTAAACCAAAAACCAATATCAAGCACTTGGATTCAAAAATCTTTCCAAGCCAAAGCTTCTACATGTAAGTCAAAGCTAATATAAACTCTTTGTTTTATTTTCTTTCTTGTAATATAGATGTAAAATTTATGGTGGGATGAGTTAATATCTTTTGAGTTAGATGGTTTTATGCATTGATATATGTTAGGTTGTGTTTTGTTATTGTGTGAACTTGTTTATGTGTTATGACAGTAGTGAGAGGTGTTGAAGAAAAGTAAAGTTGATTTGAGTAGTTGAAGTTGAAGTGAAGAGTAGGAGAGGATTTGATGTGAATGAAGTAGTTTGATGTGTTGTTATGAAGTTTAAAGTTGCTTGGATTGGTTAATATGGATAGAAGATAGTGTATGAAGCTAAATAGGTGTTTGAAGAAGGACTAAAAGTGTTATATGTTATATTTTTCAAAGTGTAAAACAGGGGAAGTAAAACACTTTTCAAATAGGTCTGTTTTTGAGTGTATGCTAGCATCTGGTACTTCAACGCTGCCAGCGTAGAGGTGGTGTTGAATGTGATCAGAACCAATTTTTCTAAAGCCGCTTAAAACACCGCCGACTTTTGTAAGGAAATTGGCTAGTAGTTACTTTTCAAATCGTACGCCGACCATTAGGGCTTCAACGCCGCAAGCTTAGAGGTAGTGTTGAATGCAAACAGAATTGATTTTTTTAACGCCGCCGGCGTATAATTCCAACTTTGCTGGCGCTCGGTTCAATTTTGCCTGTGTAGAAAGGCCACGTATCCCCTGAGTTTTACAAATTCAATCTTCTTCAATTGTTATTCTTTACTACATATATGGTCTTCTAATGAATCTATAAGTTATATAAACATGTTTTATGTATGAATTAGATGTTAAAACTATATGTTAGGTTTAATGAATCTCATTGTATGGTTACCCTAGTCTTGTGAAATATATATATATATGTATATATATTTTACATTCTATTATTGATTTGTTTTGATATTCTTATTTCAGTTAAAGGTTCTTTGGTTATTTCCCCTCCGAGTGAATATAGTAATACACTATCGAATTCAGGTATGCAATAGATTGTTTGTTGTATGCTAGGGCTAGGCATTACTAAAATTGATTTAATTCAATTTGGCTTAATGCTTTGATGAACTAGATGTCTATTATGTTTTTTAATCTGGTCCGAGGAGCAGCAAACCTATCATGATGCAATGACATATTAGTTAGGCGCTTAACCTAAGTCATGATGCAATGGTACGCTATGATGCAATAGTGATTCGCTTTGGGTTAAGTGGGTAGCCGATGGGGAGAATAATATCTGAGTAACGTTTGCTTAAACTTATGGAGAAATACCATGGTTTAGTTCAAAGTTTAGGGGAACTTGTGAACTAGGCTCATATTGTCGATTGAGTTTAAGTAGAGTCGGGCAACGGCTTTTGAACCCTAAATGAAGCTATTTCTTTATAGAATAGATATAGGATATATAAATATTCGGACTATTTATATCAACCCCCTGAGCTACTACTGTTACTCAGGACCCCAAAATTCCCAGAGCGTGATTCCAGGGTTTGAATACCCCACTGTTGTTTTATTAAAAGAAAACTAAACAAGATAATGACTTGACTGTCGATGCATTTCATTTTATTTAAGTTTGCTTGATAAATTGTTTTGTATTTGTTATTGCTTACTAGACCTTTGGCTCACTTTTGCTACTTTGCAAGTAATGAAGATGAGTTATATGATGATCTGGGATACAGGTCAGATTTTGAGTGATTCATGGATAAGTGGGATGAGTAGGACTCGAATGCCCTTGGATTTTGGAGAAGCTTTTGTTTAGAGCATAATTCTCTGTATAGAAGGCTTGTTAAATAAGCCTAAGTTGTAAAAGATCTTAAGATCTCCTTAAGTTATCTTTTGTACCATGAAAACTTGTAAATTTTGTAGTGTCTTATATTGACACTAAACTTTGTACATATAATTTATATAATATGGATTGCTTTTATTAGCAATCTTGTTTTGTTTAAAGTTGTCTATAAAGTTTTAGTAGATTTGATCAAACAATTCTCATAAACTGTTAGTTTTAGGACAACCTTACATATAATATGAAAATGTTATATGTGGTTGGGGACTCAATATACTAAATCTCGAAATTTAGTGGGTCAGGTCTTTACAGTCGTGGATAGAAAAAAGTTGACTAAGTTGTCAAATAACAAATGAAAGATCCGGTCTAGTGATAGTATACAGTAATCTTCCAACAAGATGTCTATATGAAGAATTATCATCTAACAATTCTCTAAATTCATTGTCAAGATGTATACTTGATGGAGATGGCAACTTGGTTAGTTTATCACCTGTAAGACCTACATCTTAAAGCATATTTAGAAGAAATTTCCACTAATGCAACAGAAATCCATGGATGTTCAACAGATTTTAACACCCTAGAAAAATCTAACATCACTAAATCTTGAATGATGAATGCATCATATATGGACTATTTAAGGCAGCTGATTTTAGCTAAATTCCCTCCTGCTATGAGAATGTCATCATCATAAACCAATATAGAAAGAAAACCCAGTTGTGTATTGACACAAAAAGTTAATAAGGGTTTGATATCACAAACCGTTGATTCGTGCACAAATACTAGAGTATTATCTTTAATTACTTATTGATTCTAATAATACATAGGTAAATGGCATCGAAAAGATCAAAATTACTAAAAATTTCAATTTTTTTGGTAAAGCAAAGCAAGACAACTCCAAAGAGATGTCTTACCGAATAACTAAACGTCTTTTTGCCTTAGGCATACAAATATAAGCAGGCTAGGAAACTGTCAAAAATAGAACCCAAAAGACTTTCAAAAATAGAAAAATCCTCAAATACAAAGTACATAAAAGGACAAAGAAAATACCATATATGGCATATAAAACTAAAGTATCCACAAGAAGTTATGACAAATCTTAAACTTGCCCAAAATATAAAAAAAAAAAAGCCCGTTTGAGGGCCAAAATGAAGGAAATTGCCTTAAGACTAACCTAAAACTGACATAACTCATTGTTAAAGACAATGATTTCTTCCTATTAGCTCATTTCCATAAAGATAAAGACTTACAATTAAGGAATCGCCACTAGCTAGTCTTTACCCCACTTTTTTAGGTATCTGTAGCCACTTCTTCCACCTCATCATGTATTATTCTTAAATAAAGAATAGTTAGATTTGGATTTAGTAAAACCCATGGAAATAAGAAATAGTGAGAATTCTTTATTCCATTGCCTCAGTGCTTACTTTAAACCATATAAAGAATGAATTAACCTACATACTTAACCCGGTGTTGCAAAAGTTTAACCTTTAAGAACATTCATATATATTTCTTCATCATAAATCCATTTAAAAAAGCATTATTGACATCAGTTTGATGAACATGCCAATTTCAAATAGCCGCCACAACCAATACAAGTCTAATACTTGTTAATTTTTCAACTGGTGAAAATGTATGGGTATAATCGATCTCCTCAACTTGGTTATACCCTTTAGCTTCCAAACAAGCGTTAAATCTCTCTATTGATCCATTAGTTTTATATTTAATTTTATAAGTCCATTTACATATTGTAGCCTTTCTTTTAGGTAGAAAGTGTGTTAATTCCTAAGTGCTATTGAATCATAATTTCAATAACCCCTTATTTATTGCTTCAACCCTGCGAGAATCTTAAGTTTGAGGTTCTTGAATTGTTAACACATTAGCAAGAGATACCATATAGTCTTTAAGATACGAAATGTAAGATGAAGTGATGTGCCTAAAACCCAAGGCACAGTGATTTCGAATAGACACGTAGCGAATCTCAAATTCAAATGCTTAAACAAATTAAAAATGATGTTTTATGGGTTTTAGATGTTTATGAAACAAGAAATAAAGGATATGGATGGCTCTATTATTGGATATGACTCACCAATAATAATCCAAACTACACTCGTTCTCACCCGATATTATGCCATAATACAATCGGATTGATAAGAACAGGTCGTTCACCACGATCACAAGGATCGATAAGAACAGGATCTCGCCACAATCAAACAATTGATTGATAAGAGTAAAAACAGAGAAAGAACTCTCCAATAGGTTTTCAATATCTCAAAAGCTTCTCAGTCTCAATACAAAAAGGGGTATTTATAATAGTTCCCCAAAAGACCTAATTAATGACAAAAGGACTAATTACTAAAAATGATAATAAAGATTAATAACTATGACAATAACTTTCTATAACTAATTATCTTAATATGAAAGGTAATCAAATGACATTAAAGACTAATAGATATGACATTAAAGATTAACAATAACTACTAATAAAGACGTCTAATAATAATTATAAACAATAAAGACTAAAAACTAAAAGACATCATGACATGAGGAGAAAGCTGTTGGCCTTTCATCTGCTTCAACTATTGCATCTCAATTAATGGTAAATTGATGCACATCATTCTCGCAGGCTTGTTGAAGATTTTCCCTCAAATCTTGTTGGAAATATATCCACCCAGATGAAAAATAAACCTATAAAACTTAAAAATAGTCGAATAAAATTTTCCGGTAATGCTCAGCTCATATTCTTTCCCCAATCCTTGATGTGCAAATCTTTTCTTGAATGGTAGTTCCCAATCAATGCACCATCCTGGATCCCATATATAATTTTCGTACACATTCGTATAGAAGCTCTCCACCATTAAGCTACCATATAGATGATGATATGTCGACTTCTTAGAACAAAACAAGAATTCATCATGAAGGCTGCATTCATCCAATTTAACAGTAAGAGAACTCAATAATATTCATCCAATTTACCATACAAATGATGATATATTGGTTTCTAGTGTCAAAGAAAGTGGCTCAAATCTAGGTTCACACATTTCAATAGGCAACTCTAAGTCATTATTAATTTGTATAGTCTATATAACATTGATATTCTCTATATCATCCACATCAGTTGCACTCTTATCAATACTTTTGCCAAATTCCTCTTCACTAATTTCTTCTACAACTTCAGTTCCACCATCTCCATATATAACTGTAGGAATCCTTTTAGTTTCATGATTACCAATGACAACGGTTTCTTCAACCATCACAAAAGTTTCATGTTGTTGCACTTGACTCTCAATTTCATCTTCTTCAACAATTATATGAACTCCATTGACAAGTTTCACCACATATTCAATTGGACATTGAATTTCAAGATGTCCATGACCTAAGCATCTTTTACATTTGAGTTTAACAAGATCTCGCCACAATCAAACAATTGATTGATAAGAGTAAAAACAGAGAAGAACTCTCCAATAGGTTTCCAATATCTCAAAAGCTTCTCAGTCTCAATACAAAAAGGGTATTTATAATAGTTCCCCAAAAGACCTAATTAATGACAAAAGGACTAATTACTAAATATGATAATAAAGATTAATAACCATGACAATAACTTTCTATATCTAATTATCTTAATATGAAAGGTAATCAAATGACATTAAAGACTAATAAAGACTAATAGATATGACATTAAAGACTGACAATAACTACTAATAAAGATGTCTAATAATAATTATAAACAATAAAGACTAAAAACTAAAAGACATCATGACATGAGGAGAAAGTTGTTGGCCTTTCATTTGCTTCAACTATTGCATTTTAATTAATGGTAAATTGATGCACATCATGAAGGTTTGAAAAGAGGATAAGGGTTGGCTTATATAGAAGTTGTAGGAGCTAATATATCATAATGCACCATATGAGCAAAATTAGATAACCAACCTAGTGTTTTATGTGTTCTATTTGGTCTGTGAAGCCCTAATGAGGATATGTAATGATCAATAACCAAATCTTGTCCATTCTAATCAGATGATTAATCAAATATAGCAACATCAGATAGAAGAACATGTGTATCAAATGATTGACATATAGGTGGAACAAAAATACAAGATTTATCCTGTTTTAAATCATACACAAGAAAGGACTTTGAGGAAATAATGATGAACTTGAAGATGAATCAAGAGACTTCTCATGATGAGAGCAAAAAGGAAACTAATCTTCAAAGAACAACACATCTCTACTAACAAAATCTCAACGTGTTTCAAGATCATACAACTTATAACATTTTTAACCATATAGATATCCTAAGAGTATACAATGTCTCCCTCTTGGATCAACTTTATCTCTCATGTCTGCAATTGTAGGTGCAAAATGTAGACATCCAAAAACTTTCAAGTCGGTAATTGAAGGTTTTGTATGAAAAAATAATTGGAAAGGACTCTTCCAATTCATAACTTGAGAAGGCATTTTGTTTATAAGACTTGTAGCAGCCAATAAACACTAATACGCTTTTTATGCAACCAAGTTTTAATTTTAAATTCCTATGGCTATTTTCCCTAAACATAGTTAACACTAGATAAGTGCACCTATCATTTGTAGTGTAGAAATAAGTATAAGGTCGTCTCTTTAGGGAACAACAATTACTAATACTTTTCTACTTCTTATTATCTAACCAAAAAATCAAATGAATTAGATATTATTGTTATTAAACTCTACTATTAACTACTTTCAATTACAAATTTAATACAAAATAACACATCAAGACACTAAACTAAATGTAAATTCACAATATAGACTTTATCCATCATCCATTGATAAAGTTAAGATAACATAAATCACTTCATCATTACTTTTTTGCATAATTCTCAAGTTGATACTAATGTCCATAGAATCATTAGCTTCTAATCCTAGCCTTATCTATTAGAACTTCTTCTTAGTTAATAGCCGACTAGAATTGCTTTATTGTTTACAAAGCTATCTCTAGAGTCATGAGCAATCCTTTTCAACAACTTTGATCTATTTAATCAGGATGATCTCTCAATAGATCCCGCTGAAATCTAAACAAGGATTATATTTGTGCATTGTATAACTCTTGATGTAATTAATTCCCATTGTTGAAACTATGTGATAACAAAGATTATCTTAATTAGCATGTAACTTTACCACCTTCAGATACTACAAGTCTAGACTAATTCTGTAAGACCCAAATTATACGTTCACTTAAATTTTGGTAATTGTTAAATATATAATAATGTCTCAGATATATTTTTAGAAAATGTTCGAAAAATCAACCCTATTTTTTTCGCTAATTTAAATATTGGTGATTACCAATATAATTAATAAAAGAAGTAATCAAAATAAAAATATAAGCATATTCGACATCTATATCAAAGAAATATTTTCAAAGAGATAACAATAATTGTAGGGTTAATATATAAACTAAACCCCAAGAATAATAAGTATGATAGTAAATTATATCTCAAAAATAATTCAAAAGATACAAACAAAAGATAAACACTATAAATTTATAATAGTAAAATATAAATAAAGTCAAACTAAGAATAATTTAATTATTAATTAGGTCATAAAATATCAAAACAAACCATTCAAGGATAAATTATAATTTATGATAATAGATACTAAAGCTGAAAAAATTCTTAAATTAAATATTTTAAATATACCATAGCATTTAGAATATTTAATATAGTAGTTACATAAAGTTTTATGTAAAAATAATAATGAATGAGTATTTATCATATGTATTAATTGAAGCTCGAAAAAAATTAACTTCCTAAGCAAGTTCTCAAATTAGCTTGCTATGGCAGATCCTCCTATCATTTGCAATTTCCATTCATGTTCTCTTTTTTCTTCCTGTCTCTCTCTCTCTCACTGCAAACGTCTTCTATAGTAGACTATACAAAATAAAAAAAAAAAAATTACAAACCTTCTCCATGTAGGAGAAGGAAATAGAAAAAAAAGAAACACAAAACCTTCTCCCTACCGGAGAACGAAGAAAAAAATAATAAAAAAATTTAAAAAAAATCCAAAACTCCTCCAAACGTCAAAAGCCCGTACCTTTCATATATTACAACCAATTTTAAATCTGGAAGGGGTGTTGTGATCGTGGCGATACCCTCTTCAATTCAAGACCACATAAGGTAGGATTTCGATCACTCTAACATTACACAAATATAATACTAAATGTATAATTTTTTTTTAATATTAGGAATTCCTATATTAGTTTTTACTACAAATATATGTATTTATATGTGTATATATATTTATAATGATATAAACTTATGTCAAGCTAGTGTGTATTTTGACTAGCTGATATCACATTTCACTTATCAATGAAATAATAATCGATAAATAAAAAAAAAAACAATTGACAGTAGAAAAGTGATCATAACACTAAATGATTAATTTCTAGAGTCTATTTGTTAATAGATAGAAATTTAAGTGACAAATCGCTAGGGTTGAAATATACCCAATGAGATTAATGACTAATCAAAATCTACCAATATAAAGCTTAAATTAAAATTTTGATTTCACAAACATGAAAGTAATAATGTTTTAGTCCTATATAGACTAAAACCCTAGTTTACTCTATCAAATCTGAAAACTCTAATCACATAGGTGATAAAACTAAATTTATTCGATCCTATATACTTTAGATTTTAGTTTTCAACCTGAAAATAATGTAAGAAAAATATAAATCCTTAACTATTGAGATATCTGTGGTGTAATACTCGAAAATGCTCAAAACATTAAAAGTTAAGTGTGCTTAGGCACCACGATGGGTGACCTCTTGGGAAATAAGTGACAGTTCGTCAAAGCAAGTAATATATTGATAAGTATTGGCAATAACTGATTGGTTAGAATGAATTGTCATATTTTTTAAGTATATTGGTTAGCAAATGATATCTTAAAAATAAATTATTAGAGTGGAGATATACGCGATAAGAGCTTATATAGGTCTGATTTATGCAGATAAAATTTGAACTAAGATTTTAATATCAAAAACACTAAAACAAAAATATTCTTAACATATAAAACACCAAACCCTACTTTAGTTTTTAAAGTCTTAAAGTGTAATCGGTAGGCGAAAACCCTAATATTACTAAATTACGTAATATAAAACATTAGAAATCAAGTAAAAACTATCTCTTGTAAAATCCAAGATTTAAAAACTAATTCAAATATTTCATTTGATATAAGTTAGTAATTTAGTCATGTACTCATCAATATCTGTCTAGTAAATTATTCATCTTATACACATTACAAATTTCATAAAACACGAAACCAATTTGTTTTACTTTTCCTCTCCATCGTAAAACAACAACATAGTACATTTCCAAAAACATTTCACCTCACTTATTTTAAATTCCTTAGGAAAATAGCATCATTTCCTAAATATAAAATCTTAGGAAAGAAAGAAGAAATCATGATGATTTATATTCTTTAACAATACTGAGATAATTAGTTATGTTTAATAGAAGAAATATAAAAATCATGTTAATTCAAGTTAAATCCTAGGTTAAATGTCATTAAATAAATGCTCTTTATATTTTATAAAGTAAAATTTAATGAAAAAAACAATTAGAACTAAGTAAAATAAACTTACTGCATAGTTTTGATCATTAATGAGAATAGAGGTATTATATAGCAAGCTTATGTAATTTGAGTCACACACAACATATATTCATGAGTGAAAATGGAATCAAAGAGGAAAAATAAAAGCTTAGAAAACCTTAGGCTTCTATAATGAAAGTTTCGGCCTTATAAGAAAGCTTAAGAAGACTTTACTTGAATTTGATAAATGGAACATATTTGATCATTCGATCAATAAGAAGATTGAATATGTAATTAAACTTTAGTATATGACCTTATATACAAATATAAGATTTAGATCATATGTAGAAATAAGGTTTGATAAATAAATTTGACATAATTTAAATATTATATGGATAAAGGATAATTTAGCTTTGAATCTAGTAGATAAACTCAATAATAAGTCTATATGGACATGTGAAGATTTTGGCACATATAAAAGAATAAGATTCCTAAAACAAAAACTTAAGCACAAATTAAAAAATCAAGATGAGATACAAATTGTGATTGAGAAATTAAACTTAAGAAATAATCCTGAAACCCTAAGTATGACATTCGACACTTATAGGACTAGAAGGATATAAGGTATAGAATGTTGTAAATTATAGAAATATTAGTTAGTATAACCAAATCAACTAAAGTTACATACTTAAAATAAGATCAAGACAAACACGATGAAAATAATATAATTATATATCCTTTGATTAAAAAGTAGAATAATGGACTTAAATTGAGTTTAATCACTAAAACATGATGAAGTAAACATAAAACAAGGAATTGAATTTGAAATAAGAATTAACAATACAAAACAAGAAATATAGACATCCTTATGATACCTTTAGGACCCTTAAACCAACATAGGGAAAAATATACAAAATAATTAGTTTAAAGCGATAATTAAAAGCTATGATCGATAAGAGTTTTAAACACAAAGACATAATAGGTTTCTTTGTATGAATAATAGTATAGTAATAAGTATCCGTTATCTAAATCCTCAAGGAATATAGATCAATCTTCGAGTTTTCTTATAGATTTTTACAACACTTAAGCAAGGATAAATAAGTGAGTATATTCCAATACCTTCATATCTACTTCCATTTGTAGGTTTGGAGTATGATATATATATATATATATATATATATTAATATAAATTAAATGATCCATGCATGGGGTTGGAAAGTTTATACTTGTGGTTGTTTGTGTTTGTTATTTGTATTGAAAATACTATAAATGATTATGTACATTAAGAATTATATGTTGCTTAATCATTTTGATCTTTTTGAGTGTTTGATAATTGTCTAATCACCAAATAAATGGACCTAATAACTATTGACATGATAATTACAAAATGTTGCATGCGTTGCACGATTGCATTATAGAAGGCCATCACTACTACACTTTGACACGGATGGGCTAAACTGTCTCATGAGGATATGAACATGGAGGACCGAAGTGGTATATGCCTAGTATGTACCATAGGCCTTGTTATAGGAGAATGGGAATATGTCGTCATGGGAGACGGCCCATCTTCTAGGATCACGCCAGGGTAATTGTTATGGATATCTTGCTTTAAGAATTTTGTTTTACGTATATTATTTTCTATAAATGAAAAACTTCTTGGATAAATTTGATTCCCAAAGTATTAGCTGTCCGGGTGCTGATGTGTGGATGTACCTTAATCCCTGATTCGGATGGCGTAAATCTAAATATATATATATATATTTATATATGGCTACTAGTTGGCTATATATATTTGTTCATTTGCTTGTTTGCATTGCATATGCTTGTTTAATAACTTGTTTGTTATTACTTAGATGGTTTGGAGTGAGGATATACTTCACTCAGCTAGCTGTAGCTGACTCCCCAATGGTTTGATTTTGTATGTAAGTTGAACACAGGGATAAGATAGGATCTGAGTGCAAAGCATGACAAATATTAAGTTGAATAATACTAATAAAAGATTGAGAATAGGTTAAACCTAGTAGAGAGAATAAACATAAAAATATAGTCTTTTTCTTAACTTAAACCTAGTTGATATTTTGTGTTAAACCTAGTTTTACCTTACCTTGTCGTTTGGTAGGATATCTGATTCTCTACGGTCTTTGTGATCTGTGGAAGTTTCGATATCCAATAAATTATTTTCATAATAAATTTATATATGTATAATACAATGAGAGGATAATTAATTAGATATCTTGTAAACTCTGACTTGCAAGATGATCTTCATGCTATGGGTGTACATGTGATATAGCGATTTAGGGCAATCCTACTAGGCTCCCTCTAGGGTCGCTATAAATTTCTCAGACATACTATATAACATAAACAAACAAACATGCAAAATTATATATAAACAAATAGAAAAATCAAACATAGATAGAGAAATAAAATCCTTGTTCATTCACTATCAAGTCTGGAATTGGTTACCCAATAACACAAATGCTTGAATCCTCATTTATCTTCCGCAAGTACTTTAAGGAATCATACTACACTTGATTCTTTTACAATAGATTACACTATCTATACTTTCTCTCTCTACAATGGTTACAATCTAAATGACACGATAAAATCTAAAAGGATGCATAGAATAATAATTCTATTTTGTCCTAAAGGATGCAAGCTATTTATACCCCATTGTTGAAATCTAAACAAGGATTATATTTGTGCACAAATAACTCTTGATGTAATTAATTCCTATTGTTGAAACTTAGTAATAATGAAGATTAACTTAATTAGCATGTAACTTTGCCAACTTCAAATGTTACAAGTTTAGGCTAATTTACTCAAACATAGTATATAACATAAACACAATGTAATACCTTGAATTATACTTCTACTTAAATTTTTGGTAATTATTAAATGGATAGTAATGTCTCATGGAAGTTTTAAAAAAAAATGTCCGAAAAATCTTCACTATTTTTTTGAATTTAAATATCAGTAATTACCAATATAGTTTATAAAAGACGTAATAAAAAATAAAAATATATATGCATATACAAAATCTATATCAAAGAACGTTTTCAAAAAGATATAACAATAGGGTTGATATATAAAATAAGGACTATAAGCAATAAGTATGATAGTGAACTAGGGCTAAAAAATAATTCGAAAGATAAACAAAAGATAAATTTCAATTATAAACTAAAAGTTTAAATGATAAATAATAATAAACATGGTATAAATTGTAGGTGGTATTGAATCCAAAATATAATATACCATAGTTTTGTATAAAGTCTAACATAGGACATGAATGCATATTTTATATGCTATAACATATTATGCAAATATACATTAACATCAAGATTATATATATGTAATAAACTCATATGTACACTCGAATTTTTTTTTTTCCTTAAACTCAGTAATTAGAAAATAAATTTCACACACGTGGATAGTGATACAGTAATTGTCAAGATAACTTTGGTATTCTAAATCTTATTAAGCACTTGAGATCTTGTATACCTAATGATCAAGGTAAATAATCTCTTAGTAAGTAAAAGATATCGAAGAGAAAAATACATGAAAAAAGAATAATAACTCTTTAAAAAAATGCTAGACCTTAAAAATCAATAGAAATATGAGATGATTAATTCGTAGAGCCTATTGATCGATAAAGAGAAATTTTAAGATAAATCACTAAAAATGAAATATATGTGTTATTGCTAAATAGATGAAAATCTACAAATTTAGAGTTCAAACAAACGTTCTGAATATGTAGTCTTGAAATTTAGAATTTTCTAAGATTATTGAAGATAATATCTTAATTTGACTTATCAAGCCTATAATTCTTAATTGTGTAATAAAAAAACCTGATAACATTCAACATGTAAGATTTAAATTTAACATTTTAACTTAGCATTCACCTAAGCTATGCTCAAATTAGGATATTCAAAAACTTAATTTTAAAATAATAGACCATAAACCATATCTGGTACATTGATCACATAGGACAAAAATATGACATGTATAAAAATTTGGAAAACTAATTGGTGCCAATATGAGGTATTTTGATCATAATTATTTTCACTTAAATTACTATAGGAAAAAATAATTATTTTATAAACTAACAGATTGGTTATTAGTCGACTACCTAAAACTTACCCATATATATTAAGATAAAAATTTCTTACTTTGTTACATAAGGATAATAGGATAATTCAATAGCATTATCATGTTTGACTTTGCAATGTTTATATATGTGTATACACACACACACACACTTATATAACAAGTCAATTCCTTATTCTCTCTTCTCCTTTCTTCTTCCTTTTCTTCTTTTTCCCTTTTTTCCCCTCCTTTTTTGTCATAGCTTCCCATGGCTGCTCTACTCCAAGACAACAGCCAAAACAACAACTCTGCAGCACTTATCTCCATCCTCCCTTTTCTACAAAACTATACAAGCCACAAAAACACACTAAAAACAAGGTATCAAAGCCAATCGCTTCTTCCTTGTTCTCCTTCTTTGTCACGCCTCAAAATGAGAGCCTAGTAGGATTAATTTAAAGCTATCATATCACTGTGCACCCGTAACTTGAGAGCTGTCTTATAAGTCAAAGTGTACAAGACTATTTATTTATCAATATTTATCATATAAATGATATATTTTATTACTGGATTTCAACTATAGAATCCGAGTTTCCAATTTCTACCAAGATTGCAGAGAATCGGTATCCCCTACCAAATGATGAAAATAGGTTTCAAACTACAACTTACGAATTTCAATATTATAAAATTTATCTAGTTTACATTCTAAGTTTACCATATCTTATATCTCTATCTTCAATAGAGTTCGTTGGAGAAGCTCTCTTCACACATTCCTAGTTCAATCTCAGCTAATATTAATCATGCACAAAAACTGTTTGGGAGGTGAGTGAATCACTGGCCCAGTGAGATAACTTGACCAAACCACACATCAACCAATAACAAACAAGTATAATTATTAATCATATGCAATGCAATAATCAATCATATGTACATTACAAGCTTGGATGATCTAGAATCCAAAGCAGATAGAGATTTATGCCCCTCATCGGGGTTAAAGAAGCACGATACTATGGCCCACCTACCCAGGAGAGATAAGTATACAGGAAGTGACAATCCTCATTGTAGTTATCTCTTTGTACCTTAGGCATCAATTCTGTTTTAAGCCTTAGAAACTCCACTAAATGTTAGTCATTTCATAGCGATACCATAGGCGACGTCCTTTATTACCAGTTAGTTCTTATGAAACCGACGGAACAAAGTAATCTTGCGTAGAACTAATAGCCTCTTGCCTAGAAAAACCAATCACTAGAGAACCGAAATACTAACATGTAGTAGGCTGCCACATCTTCAAATGCAATTTATACAAATCATGCAATGCATGTTCATTTCATTTATAGTACCAATAGTTGTTAATCAAGTTTAAGGCGATCATATTATTTACAGACAATCATCAACATGCTTCATACAATATTTATCATACGATAGAATTATCACTTATATTATGATAATTTGTCATTCAATCATATACCATGCATCATGCATTATCCCCAATCCCGAATGTATATCAATTGAATATATATTATTCCAAATGCACCAATACTACAAGCATAACAATGTGATAAAGTCAAGTAACTCACCTGTAGTCCTCGCTAAATTGTTGTATAAGCTACCGGAAGTCCGGGAATTGATCTATTTTCCTATGAAAGGAAATAAAAGAGATTTATTATTGGATTGTTTCTATAAGAGAAGTCTTCCTGGAATTAAAGGCGCTGATCTCATTTGTTGGATATTAGACTAAGCCCATTATATTAATTATTGCGTCATTCAATAATTTAATTGAATCCTTATAGGTGCCTAATTATTCTGTATTGATATTTGATAAAGTTTTTAATATTTGTATAAAGCTTTTTAAGATTTTTAACTCCTATAGTAAAGAATATTTATATGTTATTTGTTTTCATGTTGCTTCTCTTGATCTTAATTGTTATCTATATTTTTATTTAAGGGTTTGTCTTTTTCTTAAGTCCTACTGCTTTTAGTAGAAGTTTTTTATTTATTAATTCTTTGCCTGTCAATATTGTCTGTTTCTTAAATTAATATTTTTATTTATTTAAGGGTATGTTCTAGTATCTATACCTTGCAAAAATCATAAAATCATATGTCTATGGAGTTTAGATGTATCAAACCTTTATTATTATACTTCAATTTCATCTTTATTGCAAAACAAGCTAAGTTTAATAATATGATATTATCGGTAATATTAGTATTGAAAGATTAATATCAATATTAGTAATAAATACAAGTATACTAATAACAATCATCTTCATACTATTAGTAAATAATAATAATATTAGTGATAAAAATAATAATAGTGTTAATGATAATATAAATATAGTGATATTAACGTAAATAATAACAATATTTACAATCTTAATGATTCTTGATGAAAATATCAATAATACTAAATACTATAATCAGTAGTACTAATGGCAATACTCATAATCATATTAATAGGAATAACAATAACATTAATATTGGTTTATTAAAAGTGAAAACTGAGTGAATATCTAGTTTGTGATTTCTTATTTGTTTTTAAATCCGATTTTATTGTATAAATAGTCGATTTGATAGTATTCTTTGAGTACTTTTTAGTAATGGAATTATTTTCAAGAAAAGAGACTTGGACAATTTTTAAATTTACGAAACACATGCACATGTTTCAAGTGAATCATGATAATTGTGGTCAAAACTTGTTTTAATGATATCTAACTCATTTCTAGTCGTTTTTTATGAATAAATAGTCATTTTCATAGTATTTTCCAAGTATAATCCATTGATAGGGTTTTTTCATTAAAAAGGTCATTAAGGGGGAAAAATGCAAGAACCGTTTGCTCTTTTCGTACAAGTCTGGCAGCAGTGATCCAATTTTGTTTTTGCAATATCTAATTCATTTCTTATCCGTTTTTAACAAATAAATAGTCGATTTCATAGGATTTTTCGTGTTCTTTCCATTGGTGGGGTCATTTTTGGCTTATAACAAACACATCAATACAGTTTATTCAATCTTCCTAGTGATTTACATGAGTTATCAAAAGTTCAACTTAGTTTTGTTGTAGTTTAGGTATGGTTTTGGTTTTTCCTTTCTAGGATTTGAATTTCTACACTTAAAAATATTCAAGTTAATGTATTTATATTCTAAATAGTATAAATAACATAAATATATTATTAGATCAATTTTGGTAAATTTATAAGACAATTTCTATAAATCAAACATAATGACATTTGAACTTAATATGATCCTTACCTTAATTGAATGATAGATGGGGTTTAGCTCCTTCTTGATGAAAATAATGATCTAAAGAGGAAGGTAAGAAGATAAGTAACTAAGGAAAATTAATCTAGCTAAACTAGCATATATATTTATTTTATTTCTTGCCTTGTTGAGCTTAGATTTCAATTTGGATTTATGGCATATCAAGGGCTATTTAACTTGGTTTTTGATGTTGTTTGAAAGAGGAAATGGATGTTTTTGGATGTGTTTAATACTTGGATAGGATATAGAAAGTAAGACAAGGGTTATGTTTTGTTTTAAAGCTCCTTAAAGGTTGTTTAAGTGGAGAAATTGGTGAATTTCTACTTGTTTTTGGGGGTATTATGAGCTGATTTTGTGTTAAACTTAAGACTATATATATGTACTAAGGTTAGGCTAAAGTTAGGAGGCCAAAAAGAAGGTGTTTTGGGCTTAAAAAACTTGCAAATTGTAGCTGGGATTTTCAGATAAGAATTTGGTTATTTTGGATGACGATTTTTACTATGTTTTGTACAAGATTTGTGGCTGATTTTAAGAGGCATTAATTGTATTTGTTTGCTAGTTAATTAAGGCCAATTATGAGTGTAATTTGGAGGCTCAAGTTGCAAGAAAAATGGGGTCCAAATCGAGCTAAAAGCTGAGGTTGAATATTGAAATTTCTGCTGTAGTTTTGCGTGCTATTTTTCCACTCGGTTTGCATGGCTTTTTGATATGATTTCTCTTGTTATTTCCTAGCCAATAATTGGTGTTTGAAGTGTACATTTAGAGGCCTTTTATTGGTACTTATTTGGTCAAAAATATCAACTCAACTAAGCCTATATTTTTGTCAAAACCGAGCTGGAATTGTGTGAATGATGCTGTAGTTTTTTTGGTTGAATTTCTCCTGCTACAACGACCTTGCTTGGTAAATTTCAAGATAATTTGGAGCTGGTTTTGTTGCTCATTTGAGCTAAAATTCATGATATTTAATGTTGATCTTATGTGGAGTTTTTGTATTGGATTATATGTTATTTTCATTTGGAATTTGTGTCTTGAATTTGGGCAAGTTGGGACATGAATTTGCTTAGAGGTTGCAGCTGAGAATTTCCCTTGTTTGTGATTCATTTTGCAGCTGAAACACAAGTTGAATTGGATTAAAATTCATGGCATTTAATGTTGATTATATGTGGAGTGTTTTGATTGGATTAATTGTCATTTTCAAGTTGAACTTTGGGTGAAAAAGAATGGATCAATGCTAGACGAAATTCCATTGCTGCAGTCGACAACCATTTGTTCCAGCATGAGAATTCTGTCAGTGATTTGCTTTGGTTTTCATTTCTTTTTTTTCTTTTGTTCATTTGTTTGATTCATATCATTAACTAAAATATTTTATCAAATATCATTTATATATGTATGTTTATATCAATTAGGTAAAGGTTTTATTAAAATAAAATTTTCTAAGTTACTACAAAACTCTAGATTATTTATAAATTCAAATTTTTATTTTAAAGTTTACAAGATTAATTATTTTTAGTATTTTAACTTACACGATTAAATTTTTCAAGTCCAATAAATCAAATTGGGAACTAAGTCTTAATGGATTCAGAATTTCCTAACAAGTATAACAGAGGGTTTGGAAATTTTTGTTTGAGATCTAGACTTGTAATTATTGATCTGAATTAGTATCTATTGTATATTTATAATCCTAGTAATTCATCTTTGGATTATCATTTTATACCAATAAGTTCTATTTGTAGATTATATTTTATAGGGTTTGAAATTTAGACTACTTCTAATTATACCTTGAATTATCAGTTCAAGATACAAATCTCGTTTTTTGTATCTGTTAAGGTCAAAGAAATTTTTATTCAGGTTTTTAAACTATGAATAAGCTTATTACAACTCATAGGTTTACCATAAGATTTTTGTTGAATCATATATTTGATATTAGTTTCATATTTGCTAATTTGTTCATTTTCTAGTTATGAAAATTATTAAATGTTATATTGGCAACTCAGGATTTTAATTTCTAAAATCTCTAAATCTTTTAATTAGAATGTTAGTGAAATTTAAATATTTACTTAAGATCTAGATTCTTAAATATCAATCTATTTTTTATCTTATCATATCTTTTGTAATTCTAGTGATTTATCTTTAGTCTATAATTTTATAACTTGTAGGTTCTAAAAATTAATCGTCTATTATTATGATTTAAAATTAAGGTTAGCTATTATTTCTTGTTGGACTATTGATTAATTTACCAAATATTATGTTTTACTAAATAGGAGTTATTTATACTAATTTGTTAATAACATAATTTTGTCTGGTGCTACTTAATGTTGTTAACAAATTGAAAATATTTTGAACACTATTATTTTATTATTTAACAAGTGTAGGATTTATTTTCTAAGTATTGAGCTTAAGGAAAAAGAACTCAGGAATTTATATTAACAATTAGTTAATCATTGTTTATAAATTATTTGAGATCATAGAAGTTACAATTGGTATTTTGAAATTTTTATTGGCAGAGATTCTAATCTTTCTAATTATAATCAAATTCATTCATACTTCAACATTTTTTAATCGAAAAAAATTTGGAGTGATTTTTACTACTTGTTCCAAATATTCTATATAATTCTATATTACATTTTTAGTATTTGTTAAAATTAGGATACGTAAAATTAAGAGGATTACATTCATGCCTAATGAATAAACAACAACACAGTAAGATTTTGGTTGTTGCTAATCTTATTACTTTTTCTTTGCATCAAACATCAACACAAACACAAACTAAAATATCAAAACACTTAGGTTGTATTTACACGCAGTATTGTTGTTACTTCTTCTGCACGCAATAGCAGTTATGTTGCTGCTGATTACACTTACATCACACATAAGAATAGCATAATAGAGCACATGTGTTATCATAGACCACACAGTAATAACACTACAACAAAGCAACAACACAAATACAACACATAATACCAATTTTTGCTAAAAGAATATTGAAAGCATTGAACAGTTTGAATAAATTTTATGGCTACAAGCATCACACACTAAAAATAACTCCACCAATGGAAAGTACTCAAAAATACTATGAAATTAAGTACTCATTATTAGATATTGTAAAAACAAAATTTCATGATGTGCTATCAGTTTTTTCACAAATTGCAGGCTATTCCTAGCCTTTTCACCACCTTAGAGACTTTCTTTAGTAAAAACAACATTATCAATGGATTATACTTGAAAAATGCTATCATAATAACTACTCATTCATAAAAAACTGACAAGAAACGAATTAGATATCACAAAAACAAATTTTAGATGGATAAGTTATATTTTACCCAAGAATTGCAGATTTCCTTTAAAAATTGAGCATCTTACACTTTCTTTTCTAAAAAATAACACCACTTCAAGAAAGTACTTGAAATGTACTATCAAATTGACTATTTATATGTTGAAATTAGATTAGAAATGACACGGATA
This sequence comes from Combretum micranthum, assembly GCA_024138025.1. NCBI lineage: Eukaryota > Viridiplantae > Streptophyta > Magnoliopsida > Myrtales > Combretaceae > Combretum > Combretum micranthum. The sequence goes on along the minus strand of JAMXBD010000479.1, from coordinate 368,050 downwards.
TTGTGAAAATAAATTTTTATAAACAACCTACACAGCACGAAAATGGACACATAAACACTCAATGAACGCTCTATACACAACACCTTGAGCACTCCATGCACACTCTACACTAGTCCCATGGGTGCTCTGATAATGCCCACGAACACACCCAAAACACACACACAACCATGCCCATGGTTATCCCATAGGAGCGCTCCATAACGTGCTCCATGAGCACCCTACCCTAGCTCTTTGGGCGCTTTGTTTGCACTCCTTTAATCCTAGCATACTTGATGTTATATCATATATCTTTATATATATGTATATATATCCTTATGCAAAATTATATATATTTATAAAACTAGTTTTAGTTTATTTCTTTATCTTATTTTATTTATTCTTCATGACACGAATTCAGATACGTATAATACACATCAATAACATAATTTAGATTAAATATTACTTAGATGTGTCAATCCTTATTATTTATATGTATATATACTTGTTACTTGTTTATTTTTATCATCACTATTACTTCATTTGTCTCCTCTACTTTAACATATTTTATTTTTGTACCAATTAAGACTTTATATTTATGTTATGAATATCCTCTTATATATATGTATATGTATTCATAATCTTAGTTATAAAATAATTAGTAACTAACATTGACTTAGAATTAAAGATATAGAAATTTGCTAAGAAACTAGCAAATTTCGAATTATAAATAGTGTACTACCATGACTTTAAAGCTTTCCTATAGCAAAAATAATATCATATTTGAAAAGCACTCGAAAAACTGTATCAACACAACTATTTATACATTAAAAAAAAAAAATTGAGTTAAAACCAAATGGTTCCAAGTGAATGAAAATTTAGTACTGAAACTATAAAAATATTAGAACTACTATAATATAGGTTGCCTATTGAACAGTTGTATTCTTATAACTTATTTCTATTTCTTACTATATTCAGGTGATTTTGACTTTGATATTGACCTACCTATAAACCACTACGACTGATAGGCGAAATGGACCAGTGAGTATATTCCTATGACATCTATATTTGCTTGTACTTGTAGGATTAGAGGATGGTATTTTGTTAATGAATATTAATGATTGATTCATATATGGGGTTAGGAAGTTTATGCATGTGGTTGCTCATGTTTATTATTTGTATTGAAAATACTATAAATTATATTAAACATTAAGTATTAGGTATTGCTTGATTATTTTGATATGTATGATCATCTAATATTTGCTTGATGACTAAATAAATGGATTTAATAAATAGTGGCTTGATAATTAAAAATTTAGCATGCATTTGACATTTGCATTGTTGAAGGCCATCACGACTACACATGACACAGATGGGCCATACTATCTTAGGAGGACAGTGAACATGGAGGACCAAAGTAGCGTAACCTAGTATGTATCATAGGTCTTGTCCTAGGCAATGGGGTTAAGTCGTCTTGAGAAGATGACCCATCTTCTAGGGTTATGCCGAGGTCACAATTATGGATACCTTGCTTTGGAAACATTATTGTACATATATTATTTTCTGTAGATGAAAAGAAAAACCTTTTTGGTCAAGTTATTTTGAATTCTAAAGTAGTAGTGTTTATGGATGCTAATGTGTGGATGTACCCCAAACCTTAATTCAGAGGGCGAAAATCCGATGTATATATAGTTACTGATTAGCTATATATGTTTTTCCATTTGCTTTTCTACATTGCATGTGCTTGTTTTAATAAATTATTTGTTATTGCTTGAATGATACAAAGTGAGGATATACTTCACTTAGCTGGACATAGCTAACTCCTCAAAAGTTTGCTTTTGCAAGTAAATTGAAAATTAAGAAGGGCTGATATCTGAGTGTAGAGCACACCAAGGATCAAGTTTCATAAGATGGGTTGATGATTGGAAATTCAAAAGAGTAAACCTAGTTAAGAGATAAAACTTAAAATGTAGTCTTCTTTCTTAACTATACCTAGTTGATATTTTTGTTAAACCTAGGTTTATCTTGTCTTGTCTTTTGGTAAGATATCCATTATTTTACGATCCTTCTGATATGTGGAAGTTTCAATATCTAATAAACTATTTTCATAATAATTAAATATATATTTATAACAAAATGAGAGGATAATTAGTTGAAATCTTATAAACTCTAACTTGCAATGCAATCTTCATATTGCTGGTACACACGTGTTATGACAATTTAGGGCAATTCTATTAGGCACCCTTTAGAGACGTCACACACATAAACATGCAACATTTTATATAAATAAATAGCCAAATCAGACATAGATAGAGAAATAAATCCCTTGTTCATTTACTGACAAGTCTAGAATTGGTTACATGATAGCACAAATGCTTGAACCCTCGTCAACGTTTACCAAGTACTTTGAGGAATCACACTACACTTGATGCTTTTGCAATAGATTACACTCGCTCTACACTTTCTCTCTCTACAATGGTTACAATCTTAATGACACGATAAAATCTAAAATGATGCATAGAATAATAATTATCTTTTGTCCTAAAGGGTGTAAGCTATGTATACCTTAGATAAGATATATATTCAAACATAACCCTTCAAAGAATTGTTTTGTGCAAGTATCCCTTTAAAATATCGATTCAGTCTTTAAAAATCACTAAACAAGGCTAATAACTCCCTTCATCACGGGGGTTAAGGAGGCGGTGATCATCTTTGATCAGGTAAACTTCATCACACCCATTATGTATAGATAAACTAACTTTTCTTCTTAATCCAAAGGTGATCTTGACCGTAATTAGTCACATGATGGTCTCTAATCTCTATGCTTTAGCTTGATCACTAGTGTGATGGACCTAATGATGGTCTCTGATATCTTATCTTAGACTGATCATGGGCATGATAGACATCATGATGGTTATTGTTTCATCATTTCTCCTCTAGCATGGCATGTGATGGCTTCTAATCTTTAACTACAACATTCTAACTCCCTTGTAATGCCTGTTATAGCTAAAGAATGATATGATGCTACTGATAAAAGTGGATAAATGATGTTGACTTGTTCCAAATTTTCTTGAAACCAATAGATTACACTTGTGAGTATCAATTCTCAATAATATTCCATAAATGAAGACTATATTGGACTCAAAAAGACTATAAAATTCAAGTAAATAACACCTATCAAACACTCTCCCTAAAATTTCTTTAGTAAGCTGGCATGAAACCGAAGTGCTTTAGTGGTATTGAGAAAATGCCAATGTTTTCTTTCTATAATCCCATTTTGTTGAGGGGTTTAAATAACACTCTTTAGATGCACTATCCTAAATTTATTAAAATGATTTTGACATTTTTAATGCAATGAATTCTTTGCCATTATCAGTCCTTAGGTATTTAGGTGTTCTGTTAATATGATTTTTAACATATGATAGAAATTTTCGTATGAAAGTAAAAGCTTAGCCCTTATTTGACATTACTAAAGTCCATGTACACATTTTAAAGTCATCTACAATAGTAGGTAAAAATTTAACTCTAGAAATAGCTGTATTATATGGCCTTTCTATGTCTATATATATCAATTCAAATGAATGTTTAGAAGTAGAGACACTACATTTAAAAGTAACCAATGAAACTTTGTAAACAAACATGTCTCATAATGAAGGTTTGTCTTTGCCCAATGAGTACAACCTTATAGGTGTTTAAGTTTTGACAAAGATATATGACCTAATTAGTCATTTAACAAACATAAAGAAATGGAACTTATACTATTCATACCTTTAATATAAGTATTTATTATATAACTATTAGACTTTGAGTTACAAAGAAACACACTTATTGGTTGATTAGTTTTTAGAACATATAGTCTATTCTTTGTATCAGCTCTTACCAAGGTTTGTTTATTGTTCGGGTCCTAAAAGAAACATCCATCATCAGCAAAGAAGACATGAAAGCTAGTTTGTGAAAGAAATTTGGTAATACAAAACAAATTGAGTTGACATTCTAGAATTAGTAGGACATTAGTGAGTAAAATTTGGTCATTTAGTTTAACATTCCCAACTTAATGGACAAATTATTTTTCCATTGGTAATTTGATTTTGATTGGTTTAGATATTGTTTGTTTGGTAATCAAAAATTGGGAATAAGGAGTGATATCCACTGATGCGCTAGTGTCAACAATCCAATTAGATAAACTAGTATCATTAAAGACTAAGAATGAGGATGAGCAATTACTTATGAAGTTCACATAAGCCACAGCTTGCTGCTCCTCCATCTTTAATTTGTCCTATAAGACTTTCAACACCTGTTGACACACTTTGTTGCCAAGATCAAATTCATTAGTATCAAAGAATATGGAAGATGTCTAGTAACGTCTTCATTAAAGGATGTGTTAGGTTTTGTATGAACATGAACAACAAAGTTAACATTCTTCCTCTTCCTTGGGCCTTTGTGCCAGTCAATAAACCTAACCAATTCAAAGCATCTCTCCACAGTATGCCTATATTTCTTGCAATGTGTGAATTGTTTTTTTCCAGACCTAGACCTTTGATGTTTCTTATCCCCACCTAACTAGCTTTTGAACATGATATGCAACAAATTCTTCTTGACCACCTATAGAAACTTCTAACATATATTTATGTTTCTCGACTTAGTTTACAAGATAATAAGCCTTACTCATAGATGGAAGTGAATCCATTGACAATATATGACTTCTTACATTATCAAACTATCATCAAGTCTGATGAGGAAAACCATAATTTGTTTCTGCTATCAATCTCTAGAAATTTGTTCTTCAAATCACAAATTCACCTTTCAAAAGCTCCACATTAACATTTAGATATTCCAAAAAGATTCAACATCTCATCCCATCCCATCCCATGACTTTATAAGCTTGTTGAAAAAAATCGTAATTAACATAGATCCTTATTTTATATTTGAAAGTTCAAATTGCAATTGATAATACAAAGGTTTGTTTGTTTGTCCAAAGCAATTAGTAATATCTTGTCACAAGTCCTTCACTAATTTAAAACACATGAAAATCTTAAAGAGCTCTTTAGTCATGGAGTTTAACAACCAACATCGAATCATGTAATCACAATGTATCCATCATTCAAGATCAAAATCACTATTCTTAGGTTTACAACATGATCTGTCGATAAAACCTAATTTCAATTTCACTCTAAAGGCTAATCAAACTTATCAGCTCCAACCTAGATAGTTTGATCCATTGAAAATCAAATCCATGATATTTGTTCCTTGATTATCAGATCTAGGGAGGTATAAAGGATCATTATATGTTGAATCAACAGCAACAAGTGAATTACTCATGTTCGCATAAGATTCATTTGACATATCTGCACATTCTAGAACTTGAAAACCTAATTTAAATATGGTGTATTAACAATGACAACAGAATAATCAACCTGCTAAACTTGCTCTGACACCATGAAGAAATCTAATACAACCAAATTTAAGATTGAATGAAATTTAACTTACCATGAAATGATGTAAAGGTGCACTGTAAAGAGAGGAATTTTGTTATTAATACTTATATGGAAATGTGGAAAATAAATAACAAATTCCACTCACTAAAAGTTGTTACAAGAGTATTTATATATACAAGATAAATATTGACATGCATGTAAAAGAGTGACACATGAAAAAAGAAAATATGTACAAAATTAACTGAGCTATACTAATGTAATAGATAATAAATCAATAAGTTTTACCCTTGACCTCTCCTTGAGTGCAAAATAACTTGTCCCTTTGCTCTTCATCTTTTATAATTTTACCAAACAACCCAACCAAGATAAATCCTTTTAACTATGTTAAACCCCTTCTTATCGCTATAATAGACCCACTTTGAACCACTTTGACAAACCTAGGTTGTGGACCTAGACCTTGCGAACCCACGCTGCACCTAGTCAATAAAATAGATTCACATCATCCATCTTGAATGCAACACTTTTTGACTATAGCATTTAAAATAAGTATGTGTAAGAGAAAGCTCAAAAGGTTGAAAAGAAATCAAAGAACAATTTAATTTGGCAAAACATGAGATAATAATTTTTAATCTTACATACTCAATACTTATTACTAACTTCAACCATTAAGATAATTTCAATGTAATTACGCATTCTCCAATTAATATATTGCAATTCTGTCTTTTCCTACCCCTTTCTCTTTTCCTTATTTTTTTTTAACATTTATAATATTACATTTTTGTATTTAGCTAAATTTATTGTATTTAGCCTAAAATTGTATTTGTTCCTAGAAGATTCCACATTATCTGGAGAATATGCTATCGGTCACTCGCGAAATCAAAGCAGGACATCCTCAAGAAGTTCGACAGACTTCAAAGTTTCCTTAAAAACCATTTATTGTTACAAAAAGGGTCAGAGTTTTTAGGATCCATTTGGCATAAGCTTAGTAAGCTCATCATGAGGCATAACAAGTCAACATATATTCTAATATTATTTTCCCCGTCAGGCTTGATTTGACATGAACATGAACCATTGTTAATCACATAAGCCATCGATGGCGCCCTAGTCAAAATTGCGTCCAGTTGCTCCATGTGTCAACTTCCCAAATCCGGATTATTTTGAGCGTCCGCTGCGGTAAACTTTATAAATCTTCATTAATTATTTAAAATTTAAAATTGTTAATTTACTACTAACAAACCTTTAATTTCATTTAAAATACCTAATGAGGTACTTAACTATAAAAATGAGTAAAGATTAGGTAGTTAATTATAAAATTTTACAAAATTTAGACATTTTATTGCGAAAATGAGCTACTTTTAAACATATGGTCGTTAATTGCACAACGGGGTAATGTCGCACATGGTACCAAACTTTGATAAAATATATAATTAAATATCTGAACTTTCAAATTGATCAATTTAGTATCTAAATTTTAAAATTAACCAATTTAGTACCTAAAAAAACTTTTAGTGCACGCTAACAATACTTCTATGATATTGATTAGCATATACTAAAAGTAATTTCAAGTATTAAACTGATTAATTTTAATGTTCAGATACTGAATTGATCAATTTTAAAGTTTAGATACTTAATTACATATTTTATCAAAATTCAGATATTATTTGTGACTTTATCCTTGCACAAATTAGCAAAGTTTAGACACAAAATGTAATATTCACCATCGTTTAAAGATAACGAGAAGCCAAATCCACTAACAATTAATGATTTTTTAAACCACTTAATCCGAAAAGCCTAGATATATGCTCGTTAATTTAATATTCATCGTCCTGTTCTCACAAACTAATATCAATTCATTAGACAAATAAATAATAGATAATCAAATAAGGAGGAAGTTGACAACTGTTTTTTGAGTTAAAAAAAAAAAAAAAGATGAATTATACTAGAATGTCCTAACGTTTGGGGTTAAATTTATTTAAAGTCACAACGTTTTGAATAGTTAAAAAGAGTTCCCAATGTTTAGAGGTAAGTTCATTCAAGGTCCCAACTTTTGAAGAAGTGAGTTAATTTGGCTTCTTAAGGACACATGTCAACAAGAGAAGAGTCTTCTAAGTTTATCTCTTGTTGATACACGACCTTAGGGACCCAAATTGACCAACTTTTCAAATGTTGAGATCTTAAATAAACTTAGCCCCAAACTTTAAGATTTCTTTCAGCCATTTCAAATGCTAAGACCTTAAATGAACTTATTTTTAAATGTTGGGACCTTCTTGTGTAATTTATCAAGAAAAAAAAGTTATTTGAATGAAAATAAATATATTCCTACCCATACTGCCGTAGCCTATAATGTAGTATTTTGATGCGATAAGTCACTTTATCTCAATTATATATTGAGCAAGATATCTAAAGAACTAACAATCCACATACATTTATCTAAATTTATATTGGTCTCTGTCTAAAAGTTTCAATCTACATCCAATTATTGTAGCCGATAACCTTTTAGAGCAGCAAATAAATGAAACTAGTTCAAAAACTTTTGAATTCAACTAAATTTTTATTCAAGTTTAATTCAAGAATAATTGAGTTAATATTAAACTTGAGTTACTCAAGTAATTTATCAAGTAGAAGTAAAGTTTCATAACTTTTAGCTCAATTGACTCTCAAAGTAGAGTCTAATCAAGTTCAAATTGAGTATAAATATTAATCGATTTAAATCAAGTTTGAATATTAATATTAGTTTAATTATAACAAAAATATTTTTTTAATAAATTAAACATAAACAAGCTGAATTGAGTTAAACTCATACTTATCCACTTTGAATCGGATTCTAGCTTAAATTTTAAAGCACGACCACAATCAAATTTTAAAGCTCCACTGCACTCCAGCCTCGAAATTTCAAGTGGATCCAAAATTCAAACTCACCTTCTCGACTCAGTTTTATTTCCATCTTAATACTGTCCGGTTAATTTCCACGTACAGTAGAACCCATTTATTAAGTGTAAAAGAGATCCTACACATATTATTAGTAATGAAATCGCAAAGGAAGATTATGCACATTTAGATGAATGAGAGGAGTAACAGGTTCGATCTTGAGGTAAAAAATAAAATACGATCTTATCTACAGACTACAATTTGATAGATGGCTACTAAAGAATAGATGGTACGTACAATAGTTATCCATATTTCGTAAACGTATTTTTATATGGGTTAATGTCACAAATCACACATGAAATTTTACAAAAATGTAATTAGAAATATAAATTTTAAAATTGATTAATTTAGTATCTAAAATTGAAAATTGATCAATTTAGTATCGAAAAAACTTTGAAATTGATCAATTTAGTACATGAAAAAACTTGATAAATGTACAAATGGTGTGTAGAAAGTCTTTTTAAATACCAAATTGATCGATTTTAAAGTTCGAGTACTAAATTGATCAATTTAAAAGCTCATATATCTAATTGCATATTTTGCTAAAGTTTATATATCATTCATGACCTTAACCATTTCTAATTGAATCACTATTTTATAGAATTGTTATGAATTAATGAATTGTAATTCTTTTATTGGAGTAAAGAGAGGCAAAATTTTGTAACATGATTATTGAGCTTTCTTTTTTCTTTTTTATTTCGTTTTTGTTTTTGGTTATTTTTATGGGACAAAAACATGTGCGGACTTTGGCGGAACTAGTGTATTTTTGGGTTATTTTAATAGCGCATAAGCCCCCTTGATTTCTTGCAAGTTCAAGTTTTATTTTTACTTCCCTTTCACTTGGTTTAGCTATCTAATTCATCTTTTTATTGAGGCATGTGGGGGAGAAAAATAGATATATGGTTGAATGTGTTCTTTACGTGTCCTTCGAGAGAAAGCTAAGAAAACTCATTCAATTTGCAAGTAGCATTATAATCATATATATATATATATATTTTTTTTTTTTCATAAAATAGAGGTATTTGGTTGATGATGAATTTTCAATTTGTTTTGTCTTCACTAAATAGGGAGAAATTGTTAAACTTGAGAGTTCAATTATGTTTTTCCATAAAACAAAATAAATTGGTGTGATGTTTTTTACATTGTTAAATCATCCTTTAAAACAAATTTATGCAGATAACATTTCCTCATTACCTCATTGGTAAGATCAAGAGCTCATACCTTAGGCAGGTAAGAAATTATATCAGAGCTCATCCATGGACGACGTCGTAACTGACGTGATTGTGCGAACCATAAGTATAAAAAACCCAAGTTCCAATCATTCGCTGTTTTTGTCGATGCCATTTGATCCTCATCAATAATCCATCCAAGACTCAGCATGTTGCCGGGTTGGAAGAAATTCAAGGCCTCCGACTCACCGACCTACTAGATTGGGCTGGGCCTTCATAATAAAACAAGAAACAGAAAAAAAAAAAAAAAAAAAAAAGAAGAAAGTGGAAACGTGAAAAATAAATCAAAATATAAACAAGTAAGAAAAGTTTAAAATAATTTTAATGCGGACAGTAAAAATTTATCACCCATTTATAAGATTCAATGTGCTGTTAAAACAACACAAATAATAAATGCATTTAAAATAAATTATATAGCTTTCAAACCAATGAGAAATCTCATTTTTTAATATTGTGGGACTTGTATTTGCCATTATAGGACTTGTTTTTGTCTTGAATTGCTTATGTATGAATACATATCTTGAACAATTTATTTAATAAATGAGTTAAAGACTATTCATCTTAGGTTCAATTTAAATTCAAACTATATTATTGTTAATTCGATTTTTATTTTTATTTTTGTATATATTTTATATTTTTCCTACATTTCAATTTTATTAATTAAAATAAACATACTTTAAAAATAAATGGTTTTGAATGGGCCACCCTAGACGAATCCATAACCCCGGTGGATCCAGGCCAATTTTGAGCAGGATTTGGCCTGGGCGCATGTTTCATCTGGGAGCTATAATTGAAGTTCACAAGCTTTGACTCTCCCTCCATGTTTTAAAATAAGTGGCTGAAAAATAGCCCTTGGAGCATCTCAAAAGCCGGCAACTGAAGAAGGGAGTGTGGGGCAGCGAGTCTCTCTCTCTCTATCCATTTTAAAGGCTTATAAATACAACTCTTGTACGATACTATACTTGTATTTTTGAGAGAGAATTGTGAGTTTCTTTTCTATTTAATTAGAATACTAAACTTCAAACTTGTAATTCATAAAATCAGATCATTTAAGGATCAAGATCAATAAAGTGTTTGTAAAGTTCTTTTTGAGATTATTTGTTATCATAAGGAGATTCAAACTTCACATTAAATCCGACTGATTTCTCCCAATTTTTCTTTTTCTCTATATTTTCAGCTGTTCTAACTAGTGATACTGTCCTTATTTGATGTTCTTCAAGTTGTTTAGAGCTAGCCAGTTTTAGTGTTTCAATATCCACATATGCTACTACATGTCGACATACAAGGTTGAGTCCGACCCATCTCTACAACAAAATGAAGATATCTTAAGTGTTAAAAGCAACTATTGAACTCTCCTGCCTTCTTGGCAAAAAAAAAAAAAAAAAAAAAAAAAAAAAAAAAAAAAAAAGAAGAACTCCCTTGCCCTGCCTAACCTTAGGCATCATTATGGGTCGGTTCTAAATCAAACCAATCCAACCCATCACCGACAGTTTGTGAATCAGAAACTTGCCTGGGGATGGCGGTTCTAAACCGGCTAAGGATCCGTCGTTTCTTGCGGGTCTTTATAGTTCTAACCCCTGAAACTGTCTGATCCTACAGTTTTAGAATAAGCAATTTTCACGATTTCACATTATATAAATTTTTAAAAAAAAAAAGGAAAAGGAAGAAAAGAAAAGTATAAAAAATTGTAATTAAAAAAAAATATTTAAACTTTTTTCACATGAATAATAGAAATTTATTTTCTATTTGCAACGTTTAATAATGATACAAGTAATAAATATATTTGAAATCATGTGTTATTGAATTCATATAACCTTAAAGTGGACATTATTTTCGTATGAACGTGGGACTTATTTATGTGTTTGTGGACCTTATTTATATCTTGAAATTTTATAATGCCATATTGTTAACATCACAACTAAAAAGTGCAAGTGATTATATATAAATAAATATATAATTGTAAAGATTCTTTTAACAAATAGGTTATAAATAATTATTGTAATGTCCAACGTTATTTCAAGTTAAAAGTTTGTTTTGTATTTTTTTTACTTAAATTAAGTAAAGTTGTCTAATTAAATTTTTTATTTTTATATTTTTAACTTAGCGGTTTGCGATTTTAGAGGAACTAGAATCGAATTGTGAAAACCGACGGTTTCCCAATAACCGAGAACCGGACCAACTCCCACGAGTTTAATTCCTGTTCTACCAATTTTGGAACTGGGAATCGGCAGTTCGAGTCCAATTCTTGTCCTGAACCGACTCTTGACAATGTCTAAACTTGCTATAAAGTTATTTATTATTTGTTGATATACGCTTAAAACTGCATTTCATTACATAATCAAGTTTTCGGTGCAAAGAGATTATATATACCACATAATGAAAATACGAGGTGTATGAAAACAAAAAAGTGAATGGTCGATAATAATGACTGATTGCACTATGATCCCAACTCGACCCTTGATTTTTAAAATCTTAACATGTCTCTTGGGACATATGATGTTGAGAACATTTATAAATAAGTTGCATCCTATACAACTTTGTTACATTATTGTCTCATAGGTCCATTTATATCACGTGTTGGCCTGTAGATATGGAAGTGCGGTGACAATCATAAATTTTGGGAAATATGGACCGTCCACTACATGTCCACCTCCAATATGATCTCATCTTGACACTCAGAGATATTTAAATTCTCAACATGTCACTTGTTACAGCTTTGTTATATTACTGTCTCATAGGTCCATTTATATCACATGTTGTCCTGTAGATTTTGGAATTGCAGTGACAATCATCGATTCTAAAAAGCATGGATCGTCCACCAAGATGTGGCATGTGGACTACGTCCACTTCCATAAGGCAAGGTGTTGACATGCAGCCATATATGCAAATTTTTTAGGGTTAATGTTACAAATAGAATCTAAATTTTAATAAAATATATAATTAGTATTTGAATTTTGAAATTAATCAATTTAGTATTGGAACTTTAAATTGATCAATTTAATAGATGAAATAACTTTTTATGCTTACCAACAGTATATCTATCAAGTTTTTTTAGTTACTAAATTGATCAATTTCAAAGTTTACACACCTAATTATATATTTTGCTAAACTTTAAATACCATTCGTAATATTATCCCAACTTTTATAATATTTAAACCATTGGCTACATTTCCACGTTCCATTAGGGCATATTTATGGGAAAATTACATATAATGGAGTTGGATAGACATATGTTTTGTTAATTGGAAGGTCATTTTCAATTCTCATTAGCACCATTTTTACATTTTTAGGTAGCATTAAATTGTCTATGCTACAAGCATTCTTTTCCTATCACACTAAATATTAATGAATAAAATTAATATTTTGCTTGGTTAACCTTCTTTTTTTCTTTCAAAACTTTATATTATAAATAAACTGGATATTTTAAATAACCAATTGTTGACAAAAAGGAAAAAGGAAAAGCCTACTTAATGAAATATTCTTAGCGCATTTCTAGTGAAAAGATTATGAAAGGCAATCATTAATAAAAGCGTAAATTATTAATACACTCTATATGTTTTCTTCATGTACCTTTAACCCTCTTTTCTTTAAAACTATGCATCTAAAACCCCAAGTCATTAAAAAAAAAAAAATCTAATGACGAAATAGTTAAAAGAAAATCTATATGTTTATGGGTCTATCTGATTAGATTTTTCCAACAAATACAGACACTTTTTTTTAATTTTTTTCTAATAAATTATTTATAAAGAAATAAGTACATATAAAAAAAAGTTAACAGTTCTCATGAAAAGATTAAATAGATTAAATATACTTAAAATATAGATGCAAATCAGACATATTTACACATATCATTTCGATACAATATAGATACGGATACAAAAAAAAACAAACCATCCAAGCAGACCCATATATTTTCAATGCTTAAAGTCCAGGTACTCACTTTTAAAGATAAAAGTACACATGGAATAAATATAGCACCATGTATTGGCAATCATCTCAAATATATATATATATATATATATAGAGAGAGAGAGAGAGAGAGGCAAAGAGGATTTATCTTTATTGTAAGTTGCTTTTTTTTTCCTATTTGTAATTGTTTTTAATCCTTTTTGTGATGTGTGTTATCATAATAATTATGGAAATTCCATGTATCAATTGCATTTTAAAATAAATTGACAAGTAAATTCCAATTAATATATATAACATAGAAAAATAACAAATTTATTCTTTTTAACTTTAACAAAGTATATTAAGCATCCATAATTAGGGGTGGACATAATGCACCTTGGTCCAGTTCACCTAACACCACCCCCAACCCTCAACACCCCCCCCACCATATACCCTCACCCTTACACCCACCCCCAATAAAAAAAAATATATATATTCCACTCCTTAAGTCCAACTGTATATTCTAATTTGATTTTTCTTTTAAATTTGAACCTAATCGTATGAGTTAGTTTGTAATTTTTTAATAGAAAAAACGGTTCGGTCTACGATTCGAATTCTTTTTTATTCTTAAAATAAAAGTACTTTTATGAAAAATTTCAATTGCACATTTCATATCATCCATGCAAATATAGACAATAATATTTGAAATTAATTATTTACCTAAATAATATGCAAAACTTTTATAGAGGCAATATTTCATCAGTTATAATATTATAATTGTACATTAGTCTCATTCTCACTAATTATCTTTAAGTATAATAATATACTAAACCTAATAAAATAAGAATATGTTATCCCAATATGAAGTGTAAATTTTTAATCCGTTGTATACTTCTCATTAACACATTATAATAACTAAGTAATAAAAGCAGATTAATTAGTGAAAGAAAGGAAAAAATGTTCAAAACACTAGGCACATCATGACAATCGAAACATGATATGACTAATCAAATTTCATTCTCATGAATGATAAAAATGTAAAGGAAAAGTTTTAAAAATAATTGATTTTTTTCAAAATATGTCAAATGGTTTGGTTCAATTCAAACCATACAATTCAGTTTAGCGTTCCAAACCGAATTACGAACCATCTATTCTTTATTAAAACAAACTGTGAACTAAACCATTTTGAAAAAGAACCAATATTTTGGTATGAGTTAATTTGGTCTTGTTTTGGTTTGTGGTTCGATTGTTTTTTTTTTTTTTTTTACATTGCCCTATCCCTAATAATTTAGCAAAAAAAAGTCTAAAGTTTCCTCTTATGGAATATTATAAAGTGTCATAAGATACACTAGTTATTTGAATTTATTTCTTATTTATTTTATGTATAAAATGGAATATAATTGCAATAAGAAGCAGATTTAGTTTTGGGCGATTTATAATAATAAATTTAAGAAGATAAATTCAGCCTTCTAAATATATTACTTTATTTCCACCCCCTGCATCATGCCTTTGGATGTAGACAAATATTTTACAACCGAGATCTTTCACAAGTTCATGATAGTGCTAATGATTTATGATAAGTCTTAGAAAATGTTCTAATTTTTGTTTTATTTTCTTTAAAATTTGTAAAAGTGAGATCTTGGATTGCCAAAACAATTCGCAAAATCTCTTAAAGTTTGTATTTTGTAGGGTCTATTTGGATGGTATATTTTTCATTGGTATTTATATCGGTATATATATATATCATATTTGTATCATAATTGTTTTATATCAGTATCTAGTTTGTTTGATCGGTTCATGATTGAAAATGTTTGTTTTTTATCGGTATCTGTTTTATAACACCTTTATCTAAAGATATTACAACTTGCTACATGTCCTCTCTAGAAAAGAACATGCTAAGGCTATGATTCCACGAATCCACAATATCATAAACATAAAACATCTTCTATATCTCACATATAGGGGTACTTCAAAATAATTATTTCATAATAAAAGTTCCATAACAACTAGGTTGGCTTAAATTAAACCCCAATTTACATCAAACTTAAAATATCATATGAAAGGAAACCTTAAAACATCATAAATTATAAAACTAAAATCAAGCTCCAATTATTCAAATAGTTAAAAATTTCATAAGGTCTTCAACTTTAATTGTCTTCAATATTGAATATCTAATAATCAACAGGAAAATCAGTTTCACTATTATCATCCCTATAATCTTCATAAACGTCATATCCATATGGATAAAACACATGGGATCATCACTTTTCCTAAAAATTTAAAAGAGTGAGCACAAAGATCCAGCACACCATGCTACAAACATATGCACATGAACAATCAACATATAAATCCACATGCATCATAATATCATATGTAACAAACATAAATTATTTTCTTTAATTAGCCAAACAACCAATACAGTTTACAACCATATGCATCTAGTCATAAACCCAAAGTGACTCTTGACTCCGTAAAAAGAACAAGCATAGAAAATAATAATATATACATATATTGGTGTTAGGAACTCCACACATACCCCAGTAACATTCTCATACCATTCTTTAGACTATCACAATCATCTCTGTGCATGACCCACTCGAGATAATGTCACACATAGAACATCAAAGTGCCGTCTTAATAGCAACAATCCTCCTAATCTACTAGACCTAGCCAAATATAAGCAGCAAACTCAATTTAAAGTCGAATAGTATTATGTCAATTTATAAATACTAAGCCTACAATCATAGTCAACAAGTAAAGTAAGGTTGTACCTGAAATAAATTTAGGAACAGAAAACCCAAATTCACTAAAAACACATTATCACAATCAAATTATCATTCTCAACATGTTTTCACAAAGTAAACATAAAACAGTTTTCATCTAAACCCCTATCTCAAAAGAACTACCTAACCTATAATTATACATAGCTTTCTCTTTGGATTATAGAACCACAAAATTCCCCAAACACCAAAAATTAGATTTTTCTCCAAATTTCTCCAAGAACTTGATTTCCTTTCAAAGTTCACTAAGAAACTTAGGAAAAGATTACACTTTTAAATCACCAAAAGAATTGAGAAGGATCACTTACTATTTTTGTAGTGCTTCTTCCTCTTTGGAGCAAAATCAAGCTTAGAGAGGTTCTCTAGGGTATTCTATAGCTTTAGGAGAGGTTTTTGACAAAAGGAAACTAGGATAGGACTGTTTATAAAACATAGGAAAACTTAAAAATCCGAACATGTACCTTGGCATGAAGGCTGTGGCCTATAATTTACACTAGCGGCTTAGAATTCAAAGATGATTTGAATGCATTTGTAAGCAAGCACCAACGTCAACGTTGCGTAGATTCAAGGTTGGCAGTATACCCTTTCAAGGCCGACGGCTTTCAAGCAATATACAATTGTATCTTCTCGTCTTCAATCACATGTTGCCATTTAACTTAATATATATACATACATTAGGATGGATCATAAAACCATCTTATTTATCAACAAATGGCACTTTTGCCCTTCATTATAAATCATTTATCTTTATATTACATGTCTCCCGCTCTAAAAGAAACTTTCGTCCTTGAAAGTTACCTGAATCATTGAAAAGCTCTGGATACTTTATTCTCATCTCCTCCTTTAGCTCCCATATAGCTTCTTGGTCAGATTGGTTCATCTATTGCACCTTTACATATCTAATCACTCACCTTCTCAAAATCTGTTCTTTGGTGTCAACAATCTTTACTGGCTTTTCAACTGTGGAGAGATTTGGTTACACTTTCAATGGTTCCAATGCTACTATCTATTCAGGATCTTTCAACATAGACACATGGAACACATTGTGTACTCCATTCAAACTATGTAATAAAGCTAATCTATAAGCCACTTTGCATATTCTTTCCAAAATTTCATAAGGTCCTACATACCTGGGTTAACTTGCCTCTCAAACCAAAACTGACAACACCCTTGGTTTGTGAAATCTTAAGCATAACATGTTCCTCTACTTGAAACTCCAAAGGTCTCTTCCTCTTGTTTGCATAGCTTTTCTGATGGCTTTGAGCTGCAACTTTTGTCTGATCACTTTAACTTCATCAATAGTATCATGTGCCAACTCTAGTTGCAAAATCTATCTGTCACCTACGTCATCCTAATGGATCAACGATTGATATTTCTACCATACAAAGCTTCATAAGGTGGCATCCCAAGCGATGCTTGATAGCTGTTGTTATAAGTAAACTCTACCAAAGCCAAGTGCTTATCTCAGCTACCTTTAAAATCTAAAGCACATACTCTCAACATGTCTTCCAAAATTTAGATGGTCTGTTCAAATTGCCCATTTGTATGAGGGTGGAAAGTGGTACTAGAAACCACTTTGGTACCTAAAGCTTTATGCAGACTTTTTTAGAACCTTCTAATAAATCTGGTATCTCTGTCTAATACAACGGTCACTGGTATTCTGTGTAACCTCACTATCTCCTTGATATATAACTTTGCTAAATGCTTCAATTTTTACCCAGTTTTAATAGGTATAAAGCGTGCTACCTTTGTAAGCCTGTCTATAATAACCTATACTAAATCAAACTTTTCCCTTGTTCTAGGTAGAGCAGTAACAAAATCTATGGTCATGTGCCCCTACTTCTACTAAGGTATAAGTAAAGGCTTTAGTTTACCTGCTAGTCTTCTATACTTAATATTAATCAATTGACAAGTGTATCACTTGGATACATATTCAATAATCTCTTTCTTTATATTATTCCACCAATACATCTTCTTCAAATCCTGATACATCTTGTTACCTCCTAGATGAATAGAATAAATAGAGTAATGTGCCTCTTTAAGTAATTCCCTCATAAGTTCTTCTTGCTTTGGCACACATAACTTCCCTTTATATCTCATAACACCTTCTCTATCAATACGAAATTCAAGTGCTCTATCTACTTCTATTCTCTTATTTATCTCCTGTACACTTAGATCATCCACTTGTGCTGCTTTGATCCTTTCTATAATAGTAAGCTGAATCAGCAAATTTGTTAGTCTTGCATCTACTTGTCTAGTCACAATCTCCAATTCAAACTTTCTCACATCATCTATCAAATGTCGTTCAAAGGTAATCACATCAACAAGATTCTCAACTCATTTCCTACTCAAGGCGTTTGCTACCACATTTACCTTTCCGAGATGATACTAAATATCCACATCATAGTCTTTATCAGCTCCAACCATCTCCTTTGCCTCATATTTAGCTCCCTCTAGGAAAAGATATACTCCAAGCTCTTGTGGTCCGTATATTTTACATTTCTCTCCATACGGATAGTGCCTCCATACCTTTAAGGCATATATCATTGCTGCTAGTTCTAAATCATGTGTAAGGTAATTCTTTTCATAGGGTTTCAATTGTTTGGAAGCATATATTATCACCCTACCTCCTTGCATCAAAACACAACCTAATCCTTGTATAGAGGCATCACTATAGATAGTATACTTTCACCACTTACTGGTAAGGCTAGCAGTGGTGTAGATATTAGCTTTTCCTTCAACTACTAGAAGCTATTCTCACAGTCTTCGTCCAAACATACTTTATCTCTTTCTGTGAAATCATCTACAAACCTTCTGTAGTATCCTACCATTTCTAAAAAACTTCTATTTTTTATACACTTTTAAGAATTGCTTATTCTAATTCTACCTTCACTTTCTCAGATCCGCTGAAATCCCATTTCATCAATAATATGTCCTAAGAAAGATACTTGCTCTAACCAAAACTCACACTTTATGAACTTAGCATACAACCTCTCATCCTGCAATTTGTTCAAAATTAACCTCAAATGCTCTCCATGTTCTTCCTTGGTTTTAGAGTACACCAAAACATCATCGAAAGACTACTACAAACAATCTAAATAATATCTGAAACTCTATTCATAAGATCCATAAAAACAGCTGATGCATTGGCAAGACCAAAAGGTATAACCATAAATTCATAATGCTCGTATTTGGTCCTAAAGGTTGCCTTCTATATGTCCTCTACACCCACAACTGATGATATTATGATCTAAGATCAATCTTTGGGAACACTTTTGCTCCTACCAGCTGGTCAAACAGATCATTTATTCTTGGCAAATGGTACTTATTCTTGATAGTCACTTAGTTCAGCTCTTTGTAGTCCATACATAACCTCATGCTACTATCCTTCTTCTTTGCAAATAAACTAGAGTTCCCCAGGGTGACATACTGGGTTTGATAAACTTCTTGAGAAAATTTCTAATTAAACTTTGAGCTCTACGAGTTGTGTTAGAGCCATGCGATATGGTGTCTTTGATATAAGCAAAGTACCTAGCACCAAATCTATACAAAACTCTACTTCTCTCTTTAATGGTAATTCTGATAGATCTTCTAGAAAAACATTCGAATATTCAATTATAGCTAGTATCCGTGCAAGGGCTATCATTTGTTCACTTTCTATCATCATAGCTACCATTGTTAAAGCTAACCTTCCCCACAACTCATATGTAGGTAAAGTTAGAGGTCTTTGCACTTCAATCTAATGCACAAACTAATCCCCATATGACATACTAAACTCCATTACCAGGTTATGACAATCAATCATAGCAAGATATTTTACCAACCAGTCTACTCCAAGATTATATCAAAGTTATCATATATAAGACTACTAGTCTGCACATAGATGCCTATGTTCTATCTCTATACCCACATCTCTACAAATCTGGTTCAGCATGGCTCCACTCCCCAAAAGTGTGTTTACAAACAAGCATTTAGACATACATTCAACACATACACCACATACATGTACAAATGACTTAGAGATGCATGAAAAACTTATACCAGTATCATAAAGCACATAAGCACTATGCAAAATTATAGGGAGATACCTGTAATAGTATTTATACCGTATATATCCCTATACTGAAGGGCATAAACTTTATCTGAAAGCCCAAACTATCTGAACTCCTGGAACTACTTGTCTTCAAGGCTCTTGCAGTCTATGGCTTTATGTCTTCTCTGCCCATGCTTGAAACAAAATACCTGTGGGACAACTTTCTCTGTGCAAAATCTATGGCTATGTCCAACCTTGCCACATGAGAAGCAAGTAATTTTAGGCCACTTGCAATCTTTGATATCATGAGATCCATAGCACCTGATACACTTTCTCTTTATATTTAAACTGTTGCTCTTACCTGATGAGTCATACACCTTTTACCCTTATCTTAGGTAACCACACATGTGGATGGTCGCTTTCCCAAAAGGATCTGGCCTCTTTGTGTCTTACGACATTTAATCTTGCTAAAGCCCTATTCAACAGTCTTTGCTTTATTGACCACAGCTGAGTAGTTGGTCAAATACATCAAGTTCACCTAGTGTTGTATTTCAGCTCTAATTTTGTAATAAACCTACTCACTTTGACATCCTCACTCTCTTTTAAAGGATCTGGTAAACCTCATCAGCCTGTTTAGCTCTGTCTCATATTCCTCAACAACATCTTGCTCTGTTATAGAGTATAACACTCTTGTAGCATCTGCTGTTTAACACTTTCAGGGAAAAACTCCTATAAAAGCCTACTAGAACCTATCCTAGGTAATCACTCCAGCCATATGTCTCTTGGTGCTCAACTACCAATTGTTTGCTCTCTAATCAACAAAAAGGAAGCATTCTCAATCTTCTTATTTTCAATAATGTCCAGGGCAGTAAAGGTCTTCTTTACTTCTTTTATCCAAAACTGAGCATCAAGAGGACTCCAAGCTTTGGCTCAAACTTGTATATTAAATCTAAAAGTTTATTAAGACTCAGCATATTAGCATTTCTAGCGCCATTGCCACCATTGCTATTCTGTCTTTATGTCTCCTACCTCTAGGCCTTAGCATTAGCCTATATCATCTATACATCTTGATGCATGGTTGATGTTGCTGCAACTACCTAGAAGAGTATTCACTACTTACATCAGCTGAGCATCATCAATTGGGACTATTGTCCAACAGGTGGGGACAGTGGTGGTGGTAGATCTTGAGGTAGCTAATTTAAGGGTTGCTTGTACAAAGGTAGCAAGTTCTTAGGTGGTTGTCCTCCATTAACTTCTTCCTCAACAGCTGAAGAAACCAGCATCAAGGGCTCTTCTTCTAGGTAACATTCTAAAAGGGTAAACATATAGCACATAAGAAAGAGAGAAAACAAACTAAAAGATCAAAAGACTGTAGAAACTACAAGATAACAACATTATTAACTAGATAAGCAACCCCAACTAGTTGCTACACTTCTCATCATTGCTCGCCGTCCTAAGGAGTTCATAACTTAGATCTAATAAAATTCATAAACCTGGCTCTGATACTAATTAAGCTATAACGCCCTAATATGAAGGCATCACAATCTACCATATGTCATTCAAGACAAAAATACGCTAAGGCTATGATACTACGAATCCACAATAGCATAAACATAAAACATCTTCCATATCTCGCATATAAAGGTGCTTCAAAATTTTATCTCATTATAAAAGTTCCATAACAACTAGGTAGCTTAAATCAAACACTAACTTACATTAACTTAAAATATCATATGAAAAGGAAACGTTAAAACATCTTAAAAATCATAAATTATAAAACTAAAATCAAACTTCAATTATTCAAACAGTTAATAAATCTTTCACAAGGTCTTCAACTTTAATTGTCTTCAATACTAAACATTTAATAATCAACAGGAAAATCAGCTCTGCTATCGTCATCCCCATAATCTATATAAACACATATCCAAATAGATCAAACACTATGCAATCATCACTTGTTCTTGCAAATTTAAGGGAAGCATAAAGGCCTAGTACGTCATACCACAAACACATGCACATAAACAATCAACATATAAATCCACATGCATCATAAGTTCATATGTAATAAACACATATTATTATCTTTAGTTAGCTAGGTACCCAACATAGTTTAGAACCTTATGCATATACTCCTAAACCCATAATGGCTCATGACTTCATAAAAATAACTAGTATAGAAAATAATAATATATACATATATTGGTGTTGGGAACTAGCCACACACCTTGGGTGCCACACTAGTACCACTCCTAGAATACCGGAATTATCTATATGCACAACTCCACTCAAGACAACGTCACACACAGATCATCTAGACACCGTCCTAGTAGCAACAGTTCTCCCAATCTACAAGACCTAGTTAAAGACAAGTAGTAAACTCAATTTAAAGCTGATAGTATTATGTCAATTTATAAATACTAAGCCTACAATCATAATCAACAAACAAGTAAGGTCGTACTTAAAACAGCTTTAGAAGCAGAAATCTCAACTTCACCAAAAACACATGATCACAATCAAATTCTCATTCTCAACATGTTTTCATAAAATAAACATAAAACTATTTTCATCTAAACCCAATCTCAAAAGAATTACAAAACCCTAGAATCATACACACCTTTCTCCTTTAGATTGTAAAACCACAAAATTCCCCAACACCAAAAATTAGGGTTTTCCTCCAAATCTCTCCAAGAACTTGATTCCCTTTTATTATCCACTAAGAAACTTAGAAAGGATTACACTTTTAAATCACTAAAGGAATTGAGAAGGATCACTTACCTATTTATTTGGTACTTCTTCCTCTATGAAGCAAAATCAAGCTTAGAGAGGTTCTTTAGGGTTTCCTATAGCTTTAAGAGAGGTTTTTAACAAAAGGAAACAAGGCTAGAACTATTCATAGAGCATAGAAAAACTTAAAAATCCAAACATGTATGCTGACATGAAGGCTGGTAGCTTAGGACCATAGCTGGCGCTTTAATTTATCTTAGTGGCTTAGAATTCAAAGATGATACGGATGCATTTGTAAGCTAGCACCAACACTGGCAGTGCACAGGTTCAAGGCCGGTGGCATACCCAGTTCAAGGTCGGCAACTTTGAGGTAGTGTATAACTGCGTCATCTTTAACATCTATTAATTTACCAAAACAATTACACTTGTCTACAATGTTCAAACCAATGTGTTGTTCCATATATTAGCACATCGTTGTAAGTTACCACTCATTAACTATGTTGAATTTGACTCACTTATATCAATGACACACTAAGACACCAGAGTGGTCATTACTTAACCTACCAACTTCATTTAATAGTTAAGGACAACCACACTCTTATCCATAGCTAACACATGTGGGACGATATAGCTATTCACACACATCATATGGTTTTTAAGCTAGATAATTATTAGTCAGGTTTATTACCTATATATGAATGTAACACACAATAACTAGTACCCACTTAAAATCTAAACACAACCTCAAAACCATTCGATATCAATATCAACACCTAACTAATTTAGTAGCTAAAAATATTTAATTATACTCAAAGATTGTAAACCTTAGGTCTAGATTTATTTTTCTTAGTTATCTAGTTGATTGTATACATATTAAGTTCATTGAGAATTATTAAGAATGTCACAAATCAACTCAAGCTCACTAGGTAGTCAACATTGGCTAAAAGAGCATAGGGTGATAACCTTACCTATAGGCAATTTAACCAAGGTATGGGAATAGTCAATGACCTTAATTAGGATAATCCATTGCCTTCCAAATTTTTATTTTAGTTAAGCCATATTGATGTGAATGCATATGTTTTATGTTCATAAAGTGAATGAAAATGATGAACCAATCAAGTAGAGGAGAACAAAAGTAAAAGATGAAGAATTTTCAAGGAGGAACATACTTTAGCTAGATGAAGTTGTACTTATTTGGCTAAGGTGCCTATGAAGTGTGTCACACATCCTAGGTGTAACTCATTTAGATAGAGTTTTAATATTGAAACAAAGCCCCAACCCCAAAGCTGAAATTTGTTGTCAATAGACCCATTTTAACAAAGTCATTTATCATTTGAACAGTGTTCAACCCCCTATTTTGGCTAAAGTTTTTTACCAAAGTTATGCTACAATCAAATAAAGCTGGTCCATTAAATTTATTTATATTGATTTGAATTCAATTGGACAGTGCTATTTCATCCGATCTAAGTCCCAACATGCTATTACATTACTAGCAACATTTGAACCTAATGTGGGAAAACCTAATAGCTTTTGTGTAATTGAATTATCTCAAACATAATTTCATTATTTTCAATTCTAATCTAGTATTCCTAACTTAATTAGTGAATATTAATATTTTAATTATAATTCAAGTAAAATTTTTATAGCACTAACATTTAGTATTGCTAAGTCCATTTTGATTATTATTTCTTGTCTTCTTTATAAATATACACTAAAGTAATATCGATTAAAACTATCGACTATTGTCATTGTTTATGTTTGTTGCAACTTATAGCTTAGAATAAGGGTTTAATTTGTTATATTTATAATTCAAAGTACGATAATATAACCATATTTGACAGTAAATAATGTAAAAGGAAGCACAAATGTGACATCGAGTAAATATAAATTAAGAATTATTTAGGTTTTACCTAAAAAGCTTGTATGGTTGTACCTATAAGTGATATTTGAATTATATGAGAAGACATCTCAAATTAATTTATGATTTTATTTAAAAAAACACACAGATCTAAATATCAAAATCAATTATAAATAATAGCTCATGTTATGGAATGGATGGAAAATCTCATAAAATATCTAAGTCTAAGACTTTATATGGTAAAAATACATTTTACTATCATACTCAAGAATGACCAAATATATCTAAAATGAGCCTTAAATACGCAACCATAGTTTTAAGAAGTTATAAATTGAAAAAGATAAATCCTATACACCTAAATACAAAGAATAAAACTATATGGGTAAATTTAAAACAAAAATTAACTTAAATGTGATATTTGTTTCACTAAGTAAAAGTGTTAAATTTCTTATATAAAACAAAGAAGTTATGTCAGTTTCAACATTATAATTCTTAAAGTGCTATTCTTTAGAGTATTGTCTTTTGTTTCTTGTCAAGTCTAATCCTTACTAAACATAAATGTCTAAGGTCTTTTTCTTTTTTTGGCCCATAGAGAGTCTCTAAAGATTACTTCGGTGAATATCTTAAGAAGGGTATTTAATATAATAATATGGATTATTGACTATAACGCCTAATCTGAAGGCATTACAATCTATCACGTGTCTTACTAAAGATAGACACACTAAGGCTACTATGATATTAATCCACAACATAGAAATAACATCAAACTCTCATATAGAAGGGGTACCTATTTAAAACATCTCATATAAGAATCTTTAATAAAAGCTAGTTGCATAAACCAAAGCCAACATATCTTAAAACTTAAAACATATGAAATAACATCCTATAAAATATTTAAAATCTATATAAGTAAATATAAAACTTCATATGGTCTTCCAATAGCTATCTTTAAGTCCAAAGCATATCTAGCAATCAACAGGATAATCAAGTCCACTATCATCCTCCCTATAATCTATATAAACATTGCAGCAGATCAAACACTACTGAATCTTCATATGTTTCAAAAAAAGATAAAAGAATGAGCACAAAGGTCCAATACGCCAAACCACACGCACTTGCACATGAATAAGCATCATACAAATACACATGCATCAAAATATGTAACAACCACATGTTATTATCTTTTTTTTTTTTAATTATCCAAACAAATAACACAGTTCAAAACCATTTGCGACTAGTCCTCGAACTTGGATTAGCTCATGTCACCATAAAAAAATTATATAAAAAATAGGTAATATATATATATGGTGTTAGGAATCTCCAACATACGGGTTGTTTTCGCATAACTTCCTATACTATCAGAATCATTTCCATGCACGATTCCACTTGAGACAACGACAAACACTGATCACCAAGGCACTGTGTTAGTTCATAGTACTACCTAGTGTTTACTAACCACATCCAAGCACAACAGCAAAAATTCAATTTTAAATCAAATAAAAATTAGGTCAACTTATAATTCTAGACCCACAAACATAAATAACAAGCAAGGTAAGGTTGCACATGTAATCACTTTAGGAAAAGAAAATCCTAACTTCTACACTTGTTTATAACCAATTTCTCGATCAAACATGTTTTCATAATATAACCCTAAGCCCATCATCATCTCAAATTCTAAACTAAAAAGAATTAGAAATCCTAAACTACATACCTTTCTCCTTTGATGAAAATAATTTTAGAATCTCCAAAATAACATGATTTCTCCAAAAAACTCCTCCTAAAACTATGACTTCCTTTAAAAACCACTAAGAGATTTAGAAAAGATTTTACCTTTAAATCATCAAATGAAAAGAAAAATTCTTTTTCCCTATAACTTTGGATCTTGATCCTCCTTGATTGCATATCACAAAATGTGCAACAAAATTTAGGGTTTCTCAACAAATTCCTTCAAAAATTCAATTCATTACAAAACCAATACAAAGAACTCAGAAAAAGAATTTTCTTAGATCACCAAAGGATTGAGAGAACTCACTCACCTAGATCTTGAATCTTTTTCTCCTTAAGGTTTCCAAAGGCTTAAGATATGTTATAAAAAAGAGCTAGGTTAAGGATCTATTTAAAGGCATGAGAAAACATTAAATATAACATAAAATGCATTTCATAAGTTGGTACTGTAAGCTAGTGGTGTATCTCCAAAAGCTGGCAGCCATTTGCTCTCGGATTTGATTTGTGTCATTGAGGGTTAGCTCAACGTTGGCGGGAATAGATCCAACACGACGGCGTTGAAGCTCAAGGCCAACAACCTTCAAGCTGACTTTTGCTCTACCACTTTCCATCTTTTGTCACGTCTCTATCATGCGTGATAAAACATAAATATACTTTTTTTGACCATAAAATCCTCTTATTTTAAGTCAAACAACATCTTTAACCTTCTTTATAATTTATTTATTTTATATTTCATTGACCATTCATATTGCGTGAAAATCACCATACATATGATGACGATTGAAGTATGTGTGTGATAGATACTTAATATATGTGGTGCATAAATATCTACATACCCAAACAAAAACTACA
The DNA here is from genome assembly GCA_024138025.1 of Combretum micranthum. Classification (NCBI taxonomy): domain Eukaryota; kingdom Viridiplantae; phylum Streptophyta; class Magnoliopsida; order Myrtales; family Combretaceae; genus Combretum; species Combretum micranthum. The sequence goes on along the minus strand of JAMXBD010000479.1, from coordinate 340,622 downwards.
TCCCATGAGGCTTTGCATTCATAATTATACCATGGATTGTTTGAATTATATATAATAGGTCCTATCAAATTGAATCATGAATATACTTAGATGATAACTCACTAGACACACATTGGATGATTGTAATTACTCTGAAAGACATTAGGATTACATTGTATCATCAAGAGAGAATGTAATTATATTTAATAATTTATTGTATATTTTTCCTTCCCTAACCTTCATGATTCATGTGGTATAAAAAATGTCACGCTTTGGTATGTATCTTGTCAAGATATCACTATTGTGAGCATGGGATATCAAATATGATGTAACATAAGATTCCATTCATATTATTCCAAAGGTATGAGAATCTACTAAGATACTAAAGATGCTTTGTTAAGGAAATGCACATGATGATGAATATACAATTTTTAAACCTTACTTGATCCTTAAATAATCATCTTTGACATTTTATACATATAATTAATTAATATGGCATGCTAAGTTTGATAACCTATTTGTCAGTAGTGTTTTTGAGATGATACCTCACTAAACTCATTCTTATTTTCTTAATGATGATTATGATATACTAGAATGCCTTCTAATTTTTCTTTCTCTTTTTTTTTTATCGTTGAGTTTGCCAAATAAGATAGTTACTAGTTTATTAAAGAGAGTTGTGGTGGAGATGTGTTTGAGAGATGATACCTCACTAACCGTTCTTATTTTCTTAATGATGATTATGATATACCAGTATGTCCTCTAATTTTTCTTTTTTTTTTTATTCCTGAGTTTGCCAAACAAGATTGTTTAGTTTATTAAAGAGAGTTGTGGTGGAGATGTCTTATGAACATTATTGGAAATATGAATAGTTACAAGGTGATTCTCCATTCCATAGTATGCACAATGGATTTATATAAGACAAGGGCCTTTTAGGTATGATATAGGAGAAAAAATTCCATAGTCCATATTGAATATTTAAATTTACTTATCAGCATAACTAGCTATTTTCCTCTTCCATTTTTCAGTGAAAGATATACGATAAAGTATATTTGGATTATCATTTTCTTACATGCCTATATGAAATACATTCTTATTTGTTATTACAATCTACAACTAAACTATTAAACAATAATTAATAAGTCAAGTAATAATTAATTCACATAGTGGATTTTTTTTTTTTTAATAAGATGGGAATGTTTGAAATGATGGTCAAGTATAATATATTACATTAAATAACACTATTACTGTATAGGCTCTTATTCTTTTATAGTTTTATGCATATTTTTGTTTTCAAATTTAATATAACTCCTCTTTTTTGTTAGCGAAAAACAAAATTTTAATCGAGGCTCTTGTAGCTCGCTCTCACAGAAGGATGTTGTAGGCTTACTTTTGTAGTATTCATGCATAAAAAAATGTAGTTTTAAAATAAAGATCTTATTGACCATGACAAGTTTGTTATCCACACCATGCAACTAAGACGTGGTGAGTTGATCTACGCAATTAAGTCTTTTTTTTTCTTCCATTTATACAAAAGGCAATAAACCAATCAAAATACTAAAGCTCAATGAAATTCAACATATGAAATAAATATAGTTATAGAGAAATGATGCTCAAAATTACAAGGATTTAGCTTATACCAAATCCTCTAGGATTCTATAATTATTCTAGTAATTGGAGTCCATTAATTTTGAGAGGTGAACTTTACACATAGATTTATTGCTTATACATACATGTAGTTCTATTCTCTTAATTATCCATTATCAAATTTCATTCAGCATGGAGATGTATTTATCAAAAGAGCTATCAAACACTTTAAAAACCACACATACTTTTTACTCTTTTTTATTTAAAAAAAAAAAAGTTATGATCCTCAAATTCCACTATTTGGCACATTTCATTAATTATATAGACAAAGATGAAGAGATTGCATGTTATATTACCAAAATGGAATTCACAAACTAATTTACATGTAGTGCAATATATATACATATATGTTAAAATAATAAAATTTGTCATTCTGATAATGCAAAAATGTTAACATAATCACACATACTTTTTACTATTTTTTATTATAAAAAAAGTTATGTTCCTCAAATTCCACTATTTGGCACATTTCATTAATTATATAGGCAAAGAGATTGCATGTTTGTTACCAAATTGGAATTTGCCAACTAATTCACATGATATGCAATATATATACATATATGTTAAAATCATAAATTTGTCATTTTGATGATACAAAATTGTTAGCATAATCACACATACTTTTACTCTTTTTTATTTAAAAAAAAAAAAGTTATGTTCCTCAAATTCCACTATTTGGCAATTTCATTAATTATATAGGCAAAGATGAAGAGATTGCATGTTGTATTACCAAAATGGAATTCGCCAACTAATTCACATGCAGTGCAATATATATACATATATGTTAAAATAATAAAATTTTTCATTTTGATAATGCAAAAATGTTAACATAATCACACATACTTTTTACTATTTTTTATTATAAAAAAGGTTATGTTCCTCAAATTCCACTATTTGTCGATTTCATTAATTATATAGGCAAAGATGAAGAGATTGCATGTTGTATTACCAAATCCGAATTTGCCAACTAATTCACATGCAATGCAATATATATACATATATGTTAAAATAATAAAATTTGTCATTTTGATAATGCAAAAAAGTTAACATAATCACACATACTTTTTACTCTTTTTTATTATTAAAAAAAAAGTTATGTTCGTCAAATTCCATTATTTAGCAATTTCATTAATTATATAGGCAAAGATGAAGAGATTGCATGTTGTATTACCAAAATGGAATTCGCCAACTAATTCACATGCAATGCAATATATATACATCTATGTTAAAATAATAAAATTTTTCATTTTGATAATGCAAAAATGTTAACATAATCACACATACTTTTTACTATTTTTTATTATAAAAAAGGTTATGTTCCTCAAATTCCACTATTTGTCAATTTCATTAATTATATAGGCAAAGAGATTGCATGTTGTATTACCAAATCGGAATTGCCAACTAATTCACATGCAATGCAATATATATACATATATGTTAAAATAATAAATTTGTCATTTTGATAATGCAAAAAGTTAACATAATCACACTTTTTTATCTTTTTTTTATTATTAAAAAAAAAGTTATGTTCCTCAAATTCCATTATTTAGCAATTTCATTAATTATATAGGTAAAGATGAAGAATTGCATGTTGTATTATCAAAATGGAATTCGCCAACTAATTCACATGCAATGCAATATATATACATATATGTTAAAACAATAAAATTTTTCATTTTGATAATGCAAAAATGTTAACATAATCACACATACTTTTTACTATTTTTATTATAAAAAAGTTATGTTCCTCAAATTCCACTATTTGTCGATTTCATTAATTATATAGGCAAAGATGAAGAGATTGCATGTTGTATTACCAAATCGGAATTGCCAACTAATTCACATGCAATGCAATATATATACATATATGTTAAAATAATAAAATTTGTCATTTTGATAATGCAAAAAAGTTAACATAATACACATACTTTTTACTCTTTTTTATTATTAAAAAAAAAAGTTATGTTCCTCAAATTCCACTATTTAGCAATTTCATTAATTATATAGGTAAAGATGAAGAGATTGCATGTTGTATTACCAAAATGGAATTCACCAACTAATTCACATGCAATGCAACATATATACATATATGTTAAAATAATAAAATTTTTCATTTTGATAATCCAAAAATGTTAACATAATCGTCAATAGTGATAATATTAATTGTAATTCTAAAACAATAGGTAAATACCAACGGCACCTCCATACTTCAAAGCTATATAAGTGTTAAAAGCCTTCATTTGCCAAATTCATAATCATCACTAAAACCTAACCATAATTTTGATTTCCCCCATTTTTATTCTTTGAAAGATCTCTAACCAATGGCAAGGATAAAGAAATCGGTGTCATACATAGCTAATGAAGCTGCAAGGAAAGCAACCTTTCGAAAAAGGAAAACTGGATTGATAAAGAAGCTACATGAGCTATGTGTTTTATGTGGGATTGAAGCATGTTTAATCATGTACAGTCCTTTCATGATTGAACCTCTTGTTTGGCCATCAGAGCTTGAAGTTAAAAACACAATTGTAAGGTTGAAAGCTAGACCAGAAATGATTCAAGCTGATAGGATGGTGAATCAGGAAAAATTTATTTCTGAAAAGCTTAGAAAAGCACAAGAGAAACTAGAGAAGCAAAAGAAACAAAATAAGGATAAAGAGGATATGCACCTCTTATATGCATGTTTGAATGGTTTAGGATTGGAAGACATGAGCATTATGCATTTGAATAATCTAACGTTGCTGATAGAAAAATGTGAAAGAGATATAGCAGAAAAAATGCAAAAATGATTCAAACCAATAATCTTCAACCTGTGGAGATTATTGGCCAGTCATGTGATAATATAAGTACAGAAAATCATCAAGTAAATATGGTTTCAAATGCTGGATTGCCATCTTCATCTTCAAGTATTCTCAGATGCTCATGGATCAACCCTCATGTTATTCTTAACAATGTTGAATATTGGATCAATATTCTTTATGTGATGGTTTTTTAGTCCAGTACCATCTTCAATGTTGCTCTAAATAATTGTATCATGGATTGTTAAATAAATTTTAAGTTCTTTGCTCCAATGGTCTAATCATTTGAATTGAGTTATTATGCATTCTCAATACCTTGAACATATTTATTTATGTTATTTAGTACTTTTTTTTTAGATTACAAATATGATTAACAGAAAGGAATAATATGTTAAATGTTGCACTTGAAGAAGATGGATGCTAAGGTTACATATCATATCACTATTAACATGAACATTGTTCTCGTATGGTGATTATACGCGTCTAACTCACTGGAAGGTTCAAGTCAACATATATTCTTATCATTGGCGCAAAGCCAATATGGTGTAAAGAAAAAATCACATTGGAAAATTTTTGGTGAAACATAACATCTAATAAATAGACAAATGAATAACAACCAAACTAATTTCGTCACCTATGGTTCCATACTGGTGATACACTTTGTATCATCACATAAAGACAAAACATTTATAGTTATATCCTGTAGTGATGAAATATTTATAATTCATTAATTAAAATTTCATTGATATTGCAAACAAAAACTTCTTTTGGTCAGGTTCAATAGTAACTAGTATATTCTAGCTAGGACACTTATTCTCCTTATGCTATAAGTAAATATTATGTCTTGTAAAGACATGTCTTGTATTTGTTTTTTTAAATTATTACGATATTATCATTTTCATCCGAAAAAAAAAATTTGTTTTTTCTGGTTTACCTAAAACTAATATTTAGGGCTATAAACAATGCAAATGGTAGATTTCTCTTAAACAAAAATAGAGTAAATTACATTATAAGGTATCGACGTTTCGAATAAGTTCATTTAAGGTATTAGCTTTTCGAGTAAGTTCATTTAAGGTATTAGCTTTTCGAGTAGTTAAAAAGAAGAATCAATATTTTACAAATTAAATCAAATAAGGTATTAACATTTTACAAAGTTCATTTTAAAATATCAACTTATTGATAAGTTTTTAATTAAGTTTCTTTAATTTTCATCAATGGTCACTTTTAATATCTTATTTGACTCACTTTATAAAACATTCATTCTATTTTTCTAGAAACATATGAATTTATCTCCAAATGTCTATTCTTCTTTTAACAACTTATAACTTTGACACTTTAATAATCATCAATAGCACGTAACCAATACAAATATGTATTTATTGTAGTATACATCTAAAAGAATTCTATGGTCCCATCATTTTTCTAAAAGAATTAGTCTCGTAAGTTATTTAACAATTCAAATTCATATTTAACCATAGTCATACTACTAAAATACTTACGACCCTTTCACTTCACTAGTAGAATAAGGTTGTAAATGAATTGCTATTACTGGAGAAAGGAATAGAGCCATAATAGAATCTTTATATATTAATTTTTTTATTTAAATGGGGGGTATTTAAAAAAAAAAACAATTCTACCATTGAATTACCATTCATAGGTTTAAGTAAAAAATAGTTATCTAATGTTTTTTTGTAATAGAGATTCTATAAGGAATCGCTATTGTGGTCAACTAAATGGCATAATAGCTTTTATAAGGAATAAAACTGTAATAAATTACAATTATAGTAAAGTGAACGAGCAGTTAATATGTCAATTTTTGTATTTATATTGATGGTTAGATATATCTAATAATGGCCACTATTCTCTCTTTTAAAAGATTAGATGGTATTAGTTGTCACATGTCATATATATTGTGTATCAATACAAATAAAATTTTGACATATATAAAATATGCAAATCACAAGAGATATTTGTTTCGTAAATTATCCTTTTATTTATTATATATTTCACAATTTTATAAGTATTTATGTTTTAGTTGGACACATATAGCATGTGGCTTGTGATAGTCATTTCATGGAATAATTATTAGTGTAAGTCTATAATACACTCATTCATTATTATGAATACCGATTTGGTATGTACAGTGGTTATAAATTTTTAGTGATGACCGTGTTTGTTTCCAAGTATTGACATGTATGGATGAATATCAGCTTCATTATGACGCAATTGTACATGGTATATTACGTAAGTTAGTTTACGCTTCATGTTTAATTATATTAATTATAAAATATTTATCACTTAGTACTTCTAATAATTTGTATATGAAATAATACAAGATCAGAACTATTATAAGTTAAGTTAAAAAAACTTACATGAAAAAATAAAATAAAAAAGAACACAATATATATATTGACTGTATTCATATTTACACTACAACTATAAAAACAAATAACACCATTAAAATAAAAGTAACAAGTAAGAGAAGACATAATATGGTATATATGATAAAGATTTATAACCTTGTCTTGTTACAAATCAGTGTAACAATGATAACATCTATGTTTCTATTATGATGGTATGTAGTATTTCAATATTGAAAAACTTATTATGATATTTAATTGTGATCTTTTCTTTTTTTACTCTTGAAAAGTAACTCTTATTCTAAAATTCATACCTTTTGTGTTTAGGTAAATGTCGTGAATGGTACCAAGGGCTGTAAACGAGTCGAGTCGATAGAGTACCAAACTTGAACTTGACTCAAATAAAAAACTCAAAGCTTGAACTCAAACTCAAACTCAAATTCAAACTCAAACTCGATCGAGCTTTGATTTTAAAGCTCAAACTAAAATCGATTTAATACTCGATGAGCTCGAACTCAACTCGATTAAGCTCGATTACTTTTTTAAATATTAATCTAACTATAAAGAGTATTTAATACTTGATAAGCTTGAACTCGATCTGCATCGATTTAATACTCATTTAAGCTTGATTAAACTTGTGAGCTCACTGTGCTGAATATTTTAAAGCTTGAACTCGAGCTCGACTCGATTGTAAGAGAGTCGAATTCAAGCTTTTATTGAGTCGAACTCAATTAGCTCACGAGCTATCTCTACTCACTTATATCCCTAATGGTACCTAAACTTCAACATAACTAGATATTTAAACTTTAAAATCGATCAATTTAGTATATAAAAGAACTTTTTGCATATGCCAACAACACCTTTGTCATATTGATTAAAAACACCAAGTAGAATAACATTATTAACCAATTTGACAAAGGTGCATGCGCAAGAAGTTCACTCAGGTACTAAATTAATCAATTTCAAAGTCCAAGTACCTAATTGTATATTTGCTAAGGGTTAATATCATAAATGGTACCTGAACTTTGATAAAATATGCAATTAGGTACTTAAACTTTAAAAATGATCAATTTAAGACCTGAACTTTAAAATTGATCAATTTAGTACCTGAAAAAACTTATTATGCATACAAGTAGTACCTCCATCAAATCCTTCAAGTACAAGTCCTTCAAGTACTAAATTGGTTTATTTCAAAGTTTAAATACTAAATTGACAATTTTAAAATTCAGATACCTGATTATATTTTTTCAAAATTTAGGTATTATTCATGATATTAAACCTTTTGCTAAAGTGCATCTACCATTCGCAATATTAACCCCTTCTGACTTTTTTAACAACCTTTGTTTCTTTCCTTAAGGTTTGACATTTAGTATCATTTCATTTGCTAGAAAACAAATAAATGAAGCTATATTAAACAAAATAATTTTGGTAAAAAAAATAATGGGAAAAAATCAAAAGACTTTAAAATTTAATTTAAAGCCATATAGAGTTTAAATGGAAAAAAAGAAAAAAAATTCTATAAAAGTAAAATAATAATAATAATAATAATTTATTACTACTACTACTACTACTACTACTACTACTACTACTACTACACAACTACTACTACTACTACTACTACTACTACTAAGTGGATGGTTTGTAAGATTTAGATTGTAGTTACATTTGTATGATTATAATAGAAGATTTTACTCAATTTAACTTATCATGTAGATGAAGAAGCCGATCAATATATCTAAGAGAAGAAAAGCTGCTCTCTAACACCCAAACGCCATGAAAGTCATTCTTCGACTCCAAGGCATCATAAGATTAAGAGGCTGAGAAGCAAAAGTTATTCCTTGTATCCTATACATAAACCCCATAGTTCAAGCCTTGGGTTGATGGTGCAGAAAAATGTTGGTGAGAAATTGAAAAGAGAAGAAGAAGAGACAAAAAGGTCTACCTATTACATTTTTATTTTTTGTCAAATTGAAAATGACAAGTTCTTTTTTTTTTCATTATTTGCACTTTTGAATTAAAACGTTAAGGATTAAAAACGTGGTTTTCCCTCAAGAATAATAAGGGAAAAAATAGTGTAGACACTAACCTCTCTCTCTAACTTAAATAATATATTTCATATATTTAAGTTAATAATTTCTAGCAAATGAAATGATATTAAGTATCAAAACTTAACAGAAAAAGCTAACGGTGTTAAAAAAAATTTGTTTGCAAACTTTTAAAAAGGTTGGGGACTCAAATAAAAAAATTTAGGTTTATGCCTCAAATAATGACTAAAACTTGCTTTTCCCTAAGGAATAATATAGTAAAAAATAATGAGGACATCTACCCTTAAATAATAGCATGTCAGTGATTTAGCCTTATTAGAAATAATTGACCTGAGTTATTATTATTTTTTTTATAAAGGATTGACCTATTAAAATGTCAGTTTCATCTCATAAAAAAATATCCGTTATGTATCACATTTTTGCCACATGCTAAATTTAAAAAAAAAAAAAAAGATCCACTTCCCTCTTTCTTCTCCTAAAATTAGAAAACAAACATTAAGCTCACTCCCTCTCTCCTAAAAACACATACACATGGAAAACCTTAACCCAGTAGTCTCTCAATTGAAACCCCAGCCACACATTATAGAAGAAGCTCATTTTAATCATGCAATCCAACCCTAGAAGAAGCATGAGAACACCCTATGTTGTATAGTTATGAAGAGGAAACCCTAATCACACCCTTAGAACTTGGAAGAAGTGCGCTACCATCATCTCTTTGTGTCTTGTTCAACACATGAAATCCCTAAAACATTGTCTTTAAGTAGATAAGTTAGATACTCAATCCATATAAGGTCTTATATCTCTTTATTGTTACATCATTTGTTTTAGCTTAAAGATATAAGCTGTTATTAATTGAAGAAATACTGTGCTTTTGTTTAGTAGGAAGTGGGTGCAGTAGATTGTAACTCAATGAGATTGATAGTATAGAGGTTTCTTTTTTTCTTTGTTTGATAGATAAATGTATATGCTATTATGTTGAAGAAACAGTGTTGTTGCTTAGAATTTTTATCTAGAAATTAGTGCTAGAATTCCAATCCAAACACTCTTATTTAGAATTTTTGTCATTTTACTTTATTCTTGAATTTACCCAAGAAACATGACAAACTATTTATATAGAATGGTCATTCACCTACAATAAGTAATTGTATCACTATTTCTATGATGTACCTGATCAAACATGAATGCATAGTTTTCTCTAATGATTAAATTGGAATGCTACTAGGTTGGGTTTTGTACCAACACTCTACTATATATATTGTTTGGTTGAATGAACTATGATTTTTTTCCCCCATCAACTGATTGAAACTACCTTAATATTGTATGGAATGGGAACGGATGCAATTATTTCAAGTGGATAGATTCACCCATTTGTATCTATGGTCTAGAATTTGGAAAAAAAGTGTTGGCACAAGTTGGTAGGCTTAGGCATGAATTGGAGACAACAAAACAAACGGAGAAAGGAATTGATCAAAAAGCATCAATCTAAGGTGAAGCATCTGCAATGGGCGATAACAAAATCTTCTCAAATATTGGCAGCCAACCCTCTATGGATGAGTTACACTTGATCTTCACCCAACTTTCAACATCATAGGTCAATACCAAATTAGCATAATCATAGACCAAGTCATATTGCTTCGAATCATCACCACCTAAAATTGCTTTGTGCCTTTCTCTTTACACAATAAGTAGTATGAATGGGAATGTCAATAGCAATGTCCTCATAACATGATGTTGAATTACATTATCTTCTAACTTTAGCTCATTGTTACGAAATTCATTAAAATATTTTTTGTGCAAGGAATGTAGAGGCGATATGTCTGTTTTGAAACTATGAGGACAAGTACATCTTAGATAAAATGTCATCACTTAAAATGTTTTTTCATTGCTAAGCTTCAATCTATACACACACTATCTACTTTCATTGACGCAGTGAACATATGGTTTTTTAAGATGATTCAAAGCATACCAAAATGTTATGCCATTCCTAGAAGTATAAGCAAGGAGACATTTCCTAATGTCTTGACATTTGGGAATTTCATTTCCACCAAAATCCTTGGTTGCTTCCCATCAATATCTACACTATACTCAAAATATCTATCATTTTGTTCCTTATCATCTGAATCAACTAAACTACATAAGCCATCATCAGCAAGGGCATCCTCCTCCCATTCATTACCTATTAATTCTCTAGTTTCATTTACAATCATAGGTACCTTAGTGTTATATTCTTCATCATCAGGTGGGATTGCAGTCTTCCTTGCAACATCACTTGCCATATCACTATTGTTGGTGTCACCAACATCATCATTCTCTATTCTAGAAAAGTCATGAGGCCGCCTACTATGTCTTGGCACTACCTCCTCCATGCGCAATGCATTTAAGGCGAGTAGATTCAGAATATTCAACCCCATCGACTGCTGTTCCACATATAACATAATTTTGTGAATGCTTAGAGAATGGTGTAGCTCCAGCATTGTGACTACATCTACATTATTTTGAAGGACCCTAATTCCACTACACAATGATTGCCTAGCACCACATAATACATAAGTGAGCTTAATGACTTGCCTATGTCAGTAAGAATATCTTCAAACTCTAGAAAATTCATCACATTATGATCAACATTCTTTCTTATTCCCATAAAGCCTCCATCATATGACTAAACAAGTCATTTCACAAATCTTCCACCATGGTGAATTTACAGGTCAATTACACATGAAATCATCATTCTCATTGTTTTTATAAGGCCTGAAATGTGAAATAAAACTCATTAACTATAAAGTAAAGGTAAGATTTGTATAGCTTATGTTATTTTGCATATGCTAAATGCTATTTGAAATGCATTTGAATATTTCTATACGATATGACCAAGTACAAAGAGGTGAAATAAGCTAGGCAGTCTGCCTTTATCATATTATATCATCTTAATACTTAAGATTTCTACAATAGCAACAGTTGGTAAGCTCTAGTACTGGATGTTCAGCTGCTTTAAATTAGTGATGATGTGCTCTTCTATTTATCTTAGATAAACCAAATGTTCAAGTCTACTAAAATAAAAGCAAACAATAGGATTGCATTTATGCTATTTGGGGAAGGCAACATAATCATTTGCTATAGAAAACAAAAAAATAGAAAAAACCATTTGTAGACTTTAAGTAAACAAAACCACAGTAGCTTTAAGCTAAAACAAACGACATAACAACAGAGAGATATAAAACCTTACATGGAGTGAGTATCTAACTTACCCACTTAAAGAAAGCGTTTTTGGGCTGTTGTACGTCAAAGAGGACATAGAGAGATTATGGTGGTGCGCTTCTTTCAAGGGTGCGATTAGGGTTTCCTCTTCATGACTGTGTGACCTAGGGCATCACTTGGCTTCTACTAGGGTTGGGTAGTATGATTAAAGTGAGCTTCTTCTCCAGTGTGTGGGTTGGGGTTTCAATCAAGAGGCTGATAGGTTAAAGTTTTCCATGGGTGTATGCTTTTGGGAGAGAGGAAGTGAGCCTAAAGTTTGTTTTCTGATTTTAAGAGAAGAAAAAGGAAAGTGGGTCTTTTTTTTACCTAGCATGTGACAAACATGAGATACATAACAAGTAATTTTTTATGGGACAAAACTGACTTTTTCACAGGTCAGTTCTTTGCAATAAAGCCAAAACATAGGTTAGTTTTTTTTATAATTAATTATAAATAATATAATAATATAGTAATATAGATAAGAATACTTAAGGAATAATAGAGAAAAAAATATTATGGAAACCAACCCTTCCCTTTGGCTTAAATAATACTAGTAGGCGACGCATCACATTGCATGTGTAAACTTGAAAAAAAATCTTATCATTATAACAAATATAATAAATAGAAACTCTAAAAAAGAAGCAATTACATTAAAGAAGAGATGAGAGAAAAGAGAGAGTAAAGTAAAGAGGGAGAAGAGAAAGAGTGAAATAACCATTGTAAATTTTAAAAAGAGAGAATAACTAACTAACATTCTTTGGGTTTTTTATTTTTATTTTTATTTTTGTGTAAATTACATCAAAAGATATTAATATTTGAGGGCAAGTTCATTTAAGATATCAATGTTTCGAGTTTTCTAAAAAAGGAATCAACGTTTCGGGATAAAGTCATTTAAGATATCAACACTTTAAATGGTTAAAAAAAGGTATCAACGTTTGCAAAGTGAGTCAAATAAGGTATTAATAATTGATCATTAATAAAAAGCTGGGAAACTTAATTGAAAACTAATCGAAATGTTGATACCTGAACTTTGTAGAACATTGATTCCTCTTTTTAAATACTTGAAACATTGATACTTTAAATGAACTTATCCCAAACATTGATATCTCGTAGTGGAATTTATCTATTTTTTGAAAATGAATTAAAATATTCACTGGATAATAATAGATAGATATATATAAAATAAAACATTACAAATTTTGCATTATGATTGGCTACATGTAATGATAAAGCTAATAATAGTTAATACAAAATATGAGCTCTAAATGGTAGTAACAAATATCTAATCAGGTGTATAATTTGACAATTTAAAATTTCGGTGTATAATTACAAAATGGCAAAAAGTTAAGGTATAAATCACAACATTGTTTCATACAATAAAAATTGTTTAATTATTTAAAAATAAATAAATACCATACTTATTTTCATAACTATTTATGTACAAAGGATTTTTTCTTTGAATTAATTTCACGAAATTTCAAAAATATATTGGTGATATATAATAGTTTTTTACATAATTAAATTTATATTTGCTGAATAAAATAAACACTCTTTAATTTAATAAATTACTAAATTTATTAATTTATTAACATATCTATAGATTAATAAAATTATATACTTCCATCATTATTTATTTATAAAGGCTTACTGTATCCAAGAATTTATCAACCTCAAATCACATATGCACTAATTTTAACAGTCTCTTTTATCTTTTATATATAGGAGCGAACTTCTTGTAAGTATATTATTATTATTTTAATTTTGAGATGTTGCCTCCTTACCAAAATCAATATCTCTTCTTGCTAGAGCCACAAATGCAAATAAAGCTCTTTTGTGGGGGGATGAATACTCTTATGAATAAAGCTCTACTCACCGGTTGACTGCCTATGGTCAATGATAGCCCATTTTACACATAGCCTCCAAATGCACTTTTATGTAGCCTTGTACATGAGATATTAATAAAAGGGTGTTATTCTCATATTGATTCTTACCAGTGTCCTTTTTAACTTGATGTTGGCTACTTTCTGTTGCCTCTGCGTGTGTATGCTTACAGATCTTAAGACCTAGACAGTAAGCGCCATATGATTCGATTATCCTAATGGAAACCCCAAACTATGATAGTTGGTATCAGGGTGTAGGCTATTCTAATGGGAACAACCATAACATGGGAGGAAGAATTTGGTCGTAGGCTTAATCTTTTGGACCAATGGGATGCAAATATTTCTCAACATCTTAAGAACGTGCTAGCACTTAATGTTGAGGCAACATGGCATGTACTACCATAAGAGTTGGTGAGTTGGCTAAGGAATTCAGGCTTACTGTTGACATACTTCGTGAAGAGTCTCAGGTAGCTATTAAAGGGTAAGAAACGGGTTAGCAAGATATGCCACTATAGAGGTAATGGAAGAGCAGAGGCAGCAAGTCACATTATTAACAAGAGTAGTTGTGAACTCTCCCACCATTGCTCAAGCTCTTGTTACTCATCCAAAAGTGCTAGAGCTAAAATCATTCATTGGTGTAAGGGATGCCAAAATGTTAGAGAACTTCATCTTAGACATGGAACAATATTTTGCAACTATTAGATAGACCAATGAGAGCATAAAAGTCTCCATAGTAACAATATTCCTAAAAGGTTATGCCAAGCTATGGTGGTGCGCTAAATACGATCAAATCTAAAATGAAACCGCACATGTTGATACGTGAGTAGAGTTGAGAACTAAGTTGCGAACCTAGTTCTTTCCTAAGAATTTTGAATACAATGCTAGGAAGAGGTTGTGTAAGCTTCACTAGGGTGATGACATCCGTCTATATGTCTGGGAATTTTCAACACTTATGCTCAACAATAAGAACATGAGCGAAGATGACATGTTATTCTATTTCTTGGAGGGATTAAAGCCTTGACTCGGGCGCAGATAGTAGCTACATGCTTAACAAACACCAACAATACCAGAATAAAGAGTATATCATTGAGATACAATGTTGAAAAGTCTACTAAGCCAAGCAAACCTAAGAGTGAGGGAGCCCCGAGTTCTAGCAGCCATAGTGGTGGAGGGAGCCAGAAGAAATTCTATGGCTCTCGACAGAATATGAAGAATGAGGCATCATGCAATGGCAAGAAGACTACATTTGCGTGCTTCCTATGTAACGAGCTTCACAAGGTAGCAAAATGCCCAAGCAAGGCTGCACTCAATGCCCTAGTAAAGAAGACGGAGCGTGTGGGAGCCCTGTACATGTTATCAGCTGTCAGAAAAAGCTTCTACAATACCCAATAAGGTTAAAACCAACAATGATTTATTGTTTGTTTAATCACACATTAATGACAAGAGTGTCAGTGCAATGATCAATTCAGGAGCTACACATAATTTCATTTATGTGCTTGAGGCGTAGAGATTAGAGTTAGTGTTGATTGATGATTCTAGCTAGATCAAAGCGGTAAACTCCAAGGTCCGTCTAGTCCAAGGAGCCACGATGAATGTGAAGGTAAAGGTTAAAGATTAGATTAGAAATCTCAACTTCATAGTTGTCCCTCTAGACAACTTTAGATTAGTCTTGGGGATAGATTTCTTGTGGAATGCCAGAGTTGCAATGGTAAGAACATTAATGCAATGATGCTTTCAACACTCCAACTAAAGTGAGGGCTCTAACATCAAGAGCCAACATTCCTTATCATCTTGACAAAGAAGGAAGATAGGGGGAATGCTGAGATTCCGAGGTTAATTCAAAATGTCCTAAAGGAGAATAGTTTCATTATGCTTAATAGGATCCTGAACGAGTTACCTCAAAGAAGACCCGTAGATCATGAGATTGAGCTAATCCTAAGGGTCAAACCATATGTCAGAGCTCCATATAGAATGTCGCCTCTAGAGCTTATTGAATTGAGAAAGCAACTTGATGAGTTGTTGGAGGCGGTCTCATTCATCCCTTTAAATCACCATATGGGGCTCTTGTCTCATTTCAGACGAAGCATGATGGGAGTTTGAGATTGTGTATTGATTTTTGAGCTCTCAACAAATTCACAGTGAGAAATCATTATTTTATTTCTCTCATTGCCGATTTGTTCGATCAATTATGGAGGCCAAATACTTCACCAAATTGGATCTTCACTCAAGTTATCACCAAATTCACATTACTGAAGGAGATGAGGCCAAAACTACTTATGTAACTCATTATAGGGCTTATGAATTCATGGTGATATTATTCAATCTCACTAATGCTCCTACAACTTTTTGTACTTTAATGGATAACTTTATTGTTGTTTACTTAGATGGCATTGTTGCGTATAGCAGGATATTGGAGGAGTATGTGAAATACTTGTAGATGGTCTTTTAGATGCTGAAGGAAAACCACTTATATATGAAGCACGAAAGTGTGCCTTTTCCTAGAAACACATCAACTTTCTTAGGCATGTGATTGAAGTGGGCAGATTAGGATTATCGGGCCAAAGTGGATGTTATCAAAGAGTAGCCTATCCTAAGGAGTGTTACGAAGTTACACTCATTCTTTGGACTTGCCATTTATTATCGGTGGTTTGTAAAGGGGTATTCTAAGAGGGTTGCTCCCCTCACGGATCACTCGAAGAAGGACCGAACGTGGTCTTAGGATAAGGAGTATCAGGCTGTCTCCAAAGAATTGAAGCAGGTTATGACAAAGGAGCTAGTCCTCTCCCTACCTAACATTTCCAAACCTTTTAAAGTCCACACAGATTCCTCCGATATTGCTATAAGTGGAGTGTTAATACAGGATGACCATCTAGTGGCATATGAGAGTCAGAAGCTAAACTCCACTAAGCATAGATACTCAGCATAAGAGAAAGAACTGTTAACTATTGTGCATTGCCTCATATAGAGGAAGCACTATTTGTTACAGTCCAATTTTCTTGTGAGAACTGACAATTCTACTACAAGACATATTTTTATTCAACCTAAATTCTCATCTAAGTAAGCAAGATGCTAGGAGTTCCTTGCAGAGTTTGATATGGAGATTATATATGGTAGTACGCAGATAATTAGGTAGCAAATGCACTGAGTAGAAGAGCAGATTTGCCCTCTTTGTCATGATAGCCTAACAATCTACCAATCGAGTCATCGGTACTATTTAAGAATAGATTAAAGAGTACTTAGGCCAAGACCTATTGGCTAAGAATTTGAAGCAATTGATTGATGAGGACAAAACTCACAAGTTTTAGGTTAAAGGCAATCTAATCTACACCAAAGGTCGTTGTCTGTATGTTCCTAAGGGGAGAAACTTGAGAAAGGTGCTCATGAGGGAATACCATGATACATTGTGGGTGGCAAGCCCACTTGGCAGAAGATGATGAGCTTATTGAAGCAAGTTACTATTGTTTTGATATGAAGGAAGATGTGATTAACCACACTAACTTATTTAACTTGTTAGCAGGACAAGATGAAGAGGCAAAAATCTACAGGGTTGTTGGAGCCCCTTCTAATGCCTTCTCGATTATGGGAGAGCGTCTCTAAGAATTTCATCACTTCCTTACCAAAAAGGGGGAGCTTTCACCTATCTTTGTTCTAGTAGACATATTCTTGAAGTATGCTACATTCGTTCCAACCACAAAAGCTCTAATGCTATAGAGACTGCCTAGCTTTTCTTTAAGCATGTTGTGAAGTTTTAGGACATGCCTCAGAACATTGTGAGTGATCGAGATGTTAGATTCATGGGAAAGTTTTGGACCGAGTTGTTAAGCATTTTAGAGTCTAAACTTAGCATGTCCTCTAGTCACTATCCATACAGTGGCAAAAAAATAGAGTTGTTTAATAGGATACTAGAGGACTACTTATGGCACTTTATTGGTGCCAATTAAAGAATTGGGTGAAGTTGCTAGATATTGCCTAGTTTTGTTTCAATATCCATTTGAGCTCTTCCTCAAAACCCTATGGAAATTGTTATGGGTTAGCAATATTGTTGCCCCACATAGTGGCAACACTGTATACTAGGAAATATCCAAAGGCTTATACGTGTGCAAAAGTTTAGAAATAGACAACGAAAATCGCTAAAGTTAATCTTAAAAAAGCTTCCAAGCACATGAAGAAATGGTAGATGAGAAGTGTTGACCTAGAGAATTCAATGTTGGAGATCAAGTCCTCATCAGACGTTTTCTAAAGCAAGTCAAACC
Source organism: Combretum micranthum (assembly GCA_024138025.1). Classification (NCBI taxonomy): domain Eukaryota; kingdom Viridiplantae; phylum Streptophyta; class Magnoliopsida; order Myrtales; family Combretaceae; genus Combretum; species Combretum micranthum. The sequence continues at coordinate 322,432 of JAMXBD010000479.1, read as the reverse complement.
ATTGAAGCATAAGGATAAGAGACTCATGCAAAAGTACATTGGTCCAGTCTCTATCACTGCCAATATTGGTAAAGTCACTAACAAAGTGGAGCCACCCAAATAGTTAAATTTCATATTTCTTTTATATAAGTGTTTTAAAGACATACTACCCCAACATAGAGGATCTAGTACGCAATAAGTCAAAGCGCCAAGCACTAGTTTAACTCCAACGTTAGTGAACCTGTCGAAGGCATTCTTATTAAATGAAGTGTTAAGAGATCCAACCACTGGAGTAGCACGTATATAATACTTAGTGAAGTGGAGAGATTATAGAGAAGAAGACAACAACTAGAGACTGTAAACCCCTTAAATTTTTCACAATTCTTATAAAATAATCTAGAAGTCTAACACCAAAACTGAAACACTAAAAATCAACCCAAGTTAAAACCAAATTTTAAATAAGGTCAAATATAAAAATTCTTAACCTTGAGAAAAAGAGAAGTGTCAAAACAAAATAGAAAATCCAACAATCTATTGATTCAACATCCGTATACCAATCAAATCATCTATCCGATTCCTAACATGCAAATCAAGATGATATATCCAAATAACACTCGACAACAAAATACTAAGACCTTAAATCCTTTGGTGAATTTTAGAATCAAAATTTTCAATTTTCACCAAAAGTCAAATTGAGTCAACCCATAACCTTAGACTCGGTTAAACGATTCCGAGAACTATAAAATATTAAATAATCACAAATAAAATAAAATAAAATAAATCATAGATGTTGAACCAAAAATATGATACAATAAAACCCAAAATTTATGATCTTACAAATAACTCAACAAGCCGGAAGTCAAACAGAACCCTAAAAGTCTATAATAACCCTAGAGTTTAAGATTCAGTAATCCCGTGCTCTTAAACCCTAAACAATGGAACTGAAATAATTATTGATAATAGTTTGTAATAATATAAGGAAGCTTAAAAATATCAGATTTATAAATTTCTAATGTCTTTCTCGAACGAGATCAGTTTTCGAAAACTGTGCCTTAGTATACTGGACGGTAAAAATATTCCGACAATATCAATAGACTCAAAAAATATAAGGTTTTCAAAAATATCAATTTTAGAATTTTCGGTAACTAAAAATTACAAATATTGTATTTATATGCGTATTTTTATTACTAGAAGTATTTTAATTGTTTGATCTACTATTCATAGTACTTTTCTACTTTCATCTATCTCTATTTTGTCTTACTACCTATATACCTATTTTTTTTCTTTTTACTTTTCCAATACATCTCTAATCACATCACACCTTACATATTACTTATTTTCATCACAAAACAACAAATAAATCAATTTATCTCCCTCTCTACCCTCATGGCTGGCGCTATACTCCCTCTCCTCTTCTCTGTTATTTTTCTTTTTCAATTTATTTTACTAAACTTAATTTCCCTCTATCTTCAACTATAATACCTCATCTCCCTTCACTTTTTCATACATTCATTTCATATAACAAAACTCTCTCAAAATCACTTTACAAACTCTCTCCACAAAATTCTTCACTACCAAAACTCTCTTAAACCAATTCCTCACAAAATCCTTCTTTATACACAAACCATCCACGACGTAATCCAACTTTTATTACCTCCTTCCTACCATAAAATACTTTTAAGTAAACTCTTTCCAACCATTCATTTTAACCATATCATGTAACTTAACATGACCATGGTATTGTTTTGAAACTCATATGAGTAGTAAAAAGTAACAACATGTTCATGTTTTGTTTTTGCACATGCAAGAAATTGCAATTTTATTGTTCTGTTATTATGACTATAAATGTTGTTATTGAAGTTATTATTGTCGATTATTATGCTTCTAATCTAACTCTATATCTTATTAAGCATATTTATATCTATATATTTTTAGAGCCTAATGCTCACTAACTCTTACTAACTTGTTTTTATTATTCACAATGCTTCTATTATTGCTTTTTTATTTCTTTCTTTTTCTTTTTTTAGACTAGTCTATTCTTAGTCTCGGGTTGTCTTGATGAAACTAAGGTTCCCAATATTGACAGAGTTATCTTGATGAAGTTAAGGTTCTCATACTTGATATTATTACATTGCTATTATTATTATTATCTTGCTTCTTACTTTTTCTTATATTTTCAACATTTCATGTTACATGCGCATACACTGCATCTTCATAATGATATTGTCTCAACAACATTTAAAGTGCGATTTATTTAATAAAGGAACTTGAAACTAAAACTCTTTTATTATGTAACTAGTCATTAAATAAAGAAACTTGTCAACAACAACTTAGAAAATGTATTTTTACAACTTCTTAAACTTTTCCAAGTTTTCCTAAGTGTTAACAAGGATAATTTTACCAAGAAAACAAAGAAGAAATGAAACTAAACTCTCTTTATATACATTAAGATTTTGTCATCACCCACCTAGGAAAAATTATTTCTACAACCTTTTTTTAAAACCACCAAACTTTTCTTAAATAACAATGAAAATGATTTTTTCTTAAAGAAGTTAACTAACAAAATAAATATTTTCTTTTATGATAAGTCACACAAAGTTTATTAAAACTTAATAATAATAATTATTTGATAAATAAACTTTTCCCTTACCAACTCCATAATAAAAAGTAATAACTAGACTAAGTTTTATAAGTTAAAATAAAATCAACTCACTAAATTATAAACTTACTTAGAAAATAAAAGTTTTTCAAGGTTTCTAAATGATAAATGCATTTTCAAAGAAATAAAAGAATATAAATAGTAGAGGTTTCAAAAACAGTAGATATTAAAAAAAACTTAAGAAAATATTAAAACATGATTTCTTCCAGTAAAATTGGTCAAAGAGTTAAAAGATCAAGCTTTTAGAAATAAAGTTTATTTTTAAAAGAAGTTGGAAAATGAGAATATTAGGGAAAAAACTTGCTTATCAAAGTAATTTCTTTAAAAGAAAATATACACAACTCAAATTATTATAAGTTCTAAACAACTTAATAAGATTCTTGAAAACTTCATTTTTTTTATTACTAAAAAAAATTTGTAAAAGACCAAAACTAAGAGAAAATTTATTTTAGAAAAGAAATAGAAATCAAAACAAGAATATATTATAATAACTCAAGAAATTATGAAATCCTTTCAAAACACTTAGGAAAGAAATTATTAAGATACAAGTCTTTAACACCGCAAGACATTATTTTACGAAATATAATCATGAGACAACACCATTACAATCTTGCATATAATATGAGTCTATATCTATATTCAAAGGATTTTTCCAACTATACAATATCTACATTTTTTGTACAAGTATTTTTAGATAAAGAAAGTTTGTAAATTTATGTTTTGAAAACTACAATTTTTAGATGAATCTGTTCCCTATGGTTTCGGAACCCAAACAACCTTATATGATAAAAATCCTTAAAATAAATAAATATTTTCAATTAGGTAGAAAACGACATATAATATGCAAATTCCAAGTTAAAATGAGCAACTTATGACCATTTTAAGTTAGAATTTCCTCTATATGATTTTTTACGAACATAGTGAAATAGAATTAAAGTTTAAGTAGAACTTCTACGAAATACTCACCGAGTATTTTTTTGTCTAAGTGACATGGAATACGAGATTTTCCTTCCTAGGATCACTACGAGTAAGAAGATTGCGAAATGACGAGTGAGTTATTCCTCTTAATTTTGTTGACTTACTTGTGCTTGTAGAATGTAGCATTAGTATACTAAGAAAAGATAAAAAAAAAAAAATGGACATGTATGGGAATCTATGGATATGTATATATGTGATTCTATACTTATATGATGAAATAGGATTAAGAATATTGCAACTTCAAATTGTTTGTTAAGTATTTTTCTACCTGCATTTATGCTTTGCTTATTTGTCTGCAAAATTGTTTGATCGCCCCTAAAAAACCTTAATAAGTTTGACTTAAGAAAAAATAAAATATTCATGTATAGCATCCATCGGTCACATCTCTTCGAAAAGGCTGCTACTTCTACGTGTAGAGTTGGATTGGCTATTATCGCTGGACACGGCTATGTTCCTTCCTAGAGAATCTAAATTGCTCAAGAAATGCGACTATAGTTAGGAGCCGAGCCAACCGAACGCTTTGGGTGGGGCTTAGGGACTAGCAGTAGAAGGTCGTGGATCTTCATCAACAATTCTCTAACCTTCGATATGAGGGGTAAATCCATTTTATATATGGTTTCCAATAATATATATATTTGTGTAATCATGTGATTGTTGCATAGCATGCATAGTATATGGTGAAAATTTAATTAACTTGTTTGAAATCATGGTGCGAATATAAGGGAATACCTCACTAAGCTAATTGCATCTTATACCCCCATAGATTTTTATTGAAATAGGTATACTCGAGGCTCTATGTCACGACTCCAAATATAGGGCCTAGTAGGATTGATCTACAACTATCATATCATGTGTGCACTCGTAATATAGAGCCGTCTTGTAAGTCAGAGTGTACAAACTCTATTTATTTATCAATGTTCATCATATACATGATATATTGTAATACTGGATTTCAACTATGGAATTTGATTTTTCAAGATCGCAGAGAATCGGTATCCCCTACCAAATGGTGAAAGTGGGTTTCAAACTATAACATACAAATTCAAAATTTATCTACTTTACATTCTAAGTTTACCATATCCTATATCTCTATCTCAATAGAGTTTGTTGGAGAAGCTCTCTTCACACATTCCTAGCCCAATCCCAGCTAGTAATAATCCTGCACAAAAACTGTTGGGGTGAGCAACCACGGGCTCAGTGAGATAACCTGACCAAACCATACATTAACAATAACAAACAAGTATATTTATCAATCATATGTAATGCAACAATTAATCATATGCACATTACAAGCTTGGATGATCCAGAATCCAAAGCAGGATGAAGATTTACGCCTCTTCATCGGGGTTAAAGGAACTCGATACTATGGCCCACCTACCCAGGAGAAACAAAGTATACAAGAATGCCACGATCCTCATTGTAACTATCTCTTTACACTTTAGGCACTAATTCCTATTTTAAGCCTTAGAAACTCCACTGAGTGTTAGTCATTTCACAGCAATACCATGGGCAGCATCTTTTATTACCAGTTAGTTCCTATGGAACCAACGGAACAAAGGTAATCTTGCGTAGAACTAATAGTCTCTTACCTAGAAAAACTAAGCATTACCAGAGAACGAACTACTAACACGTAGTAAGCTATCACATCTCCAAATGCAGTTTATGCAAATCATGCAATGCATGTCTGTTTCATTTATAGTACCAATAGTTGTTAATCCAGTTTAAGGCGATCATACAATTAACAAACAATCATCAACATGCTTCATACAACATTCATCATACAATAGAATTTTCACTTATATTATGATAATTTTCCATTCAATCATACACCACTCATCATGCATTATTCCCAGTCCCGCATCATATCCATTGAATATATATATTATTCCAATGCAATATATTACAAGCACAAACAATGTGATAAAGTCAAGTAACTCACCTGCGTCCTTGCTAAATTGTTGTATAAGCTACCGGAAGTTCGGGAATTGATTTATTTTCCTATGAAAGGAAATAACAGAGATTTATTATTGGACAATTTCTGTAAGAAGTCTTCCTAGAATTAAAGGTGTTGATCTCTATCATCAGATATTAGACTAAGTCCGTTATATTAATTATTGTGTCGTTCAATATTTAATTGAATTCCTATAGTGCTTAACTATTCTGTATCATTATTTGATACTGTTTTATTAAGGTTTTAATCTCTATAGTAGAGAATATTATTTGTTTTCATTTTGTTTTTCTTGATCTTAATTGCTACCTATATTGTATTTAAGGGGTTTGTCTTTTCTTAAGTTCTACTGCTTTTAGTAGAAAATTTTTATTTAATTAATTCTTTGCCCGTCAATCTTATCTGTCTCTCAAATTGGTATTTTTGTTTAATTAAGGGTATATTCTAGTATCTATACCTTTTAAAAATTATTCTAACAAAATTGTATTATATGGAGTTTAGATATATCAAATTTTTATTATACTTCGGTTTTATTTTTATTGCAAAACAAAATAAGTTTAATAATATCATATTATTAGTAATATTAGTTTGAAATTTTAATATCAATATTAGTGATAATTACAAGTACAAGAATAATAACAATTTTCATACTATTAGTAAATAATAATATTAGTGACAAAAATAATAATAGTATTGATGATAATATAGCTATAGTGGTGTTAACGTGAAAAATAACAGTATTAATAATCATTCATGACTCATGATGAAAATATCAACAATACTAATACTATACTCAGTAGTAATAATAATAGCAATAATCATAATCATACTCTATAGGAATAACAATAACATTGATGTTGATTTATTAAGAGTGAAAACTGAATGAATTTCTATTTGTGATTTCTTATTCGTTTTAAATCCGATTTCATTGTATAAATAGTCAATTTGGTAGTACTCTTCGTACTTTCTATTAATGGAATTATTTTTAAGAAAAGAGACTTGTACAATTTTTAAATTTATGAAGCACATGCATAGATTTCAAGTGAATCCTAACAATTGTAGCCAAAACTTGTTTTGATCATATCTAACTCATTCTAGTCCATTTTTGACAATAAATAGTCGTTTTCATAGTATTTTTCGAGTACAATCCATTGATGAGGTCGTTTTGGCTTATAATCAACACATCAATACTGTTTATTCAATCTTCCTAGTCATTTACATGAGTTATCTTAGTTTTGTTGTAGTTTAGATATGGTTTTGGTTTTTCCTTTCTAAGACTTCAATTTCTACACTTAAAAATCTTCAAGTTGTATTCATGTCCTAAATAACTACGTATCATTAATACAACATTTGTTCAACTATAGAATTTAAAACCATCATCTAATCCTCTTATCTATTTCTTTAGCTCACTCGTAATTTGCAAAATTTATTAGTATGTATAATTTTTATGAATTGTTCATAATATTTTTCTTGTAATGTAAAGCTCCTAATCATGCTATTAAAGTTTGTTTTATCAAGTTTTATGTTTATATAAGATCCTAGAGTATTAGACATGATTTTAAACTAGTTTAGATGAAATTTGAGTCTCGTTTTGTCCACTTCATTCCAAAATCCGAATTTACTATTACCATCTTTATAATATTTCTAAGTTGTTGTCTTCCTTAGTCAACAATATCTAAACATTCTGAATACATCAACAATCCATCTACTTGAATTTATCAATGAATTAACAACTTCTTCCAACCCCATAAATTTCTTTCAATGCTCAACAATTCATCCTAAAGTATATATAAGCATAACAAAGATGGGTTGATGGTTTAGAACTTACTTGGCTTGGAATGGAAAAAGGATTTTCAACTCCCTTTCTAAGCAAGAATCAAACCTATATCAAAGGTTAGATGATGAGTTCCTAATTAAATTAGAAGTTAACAACATTAACTATAATGGATGTTTACTAATTTAGCAAATATTCTTACCTTGTTAGGCTAAGTTCCCACTTGGATCTTATGATAACCAAGACTTTTTAACTTGGTTTTTGAAGTTGTTGGAGAGAAGGAATTGATGTTATTATTATGCTTGGTGTATAGATAGAATATGGAAAGTAAGCTTAGGTTTATGTTGGTCTTACTAAAGTTTTCTAAGTGGAATTTTGCAAAGGAAAAGAAAAAGGAAAGGGCTAGACGCACTTCCTTTTGTAGCTGTGTTTTTGGGGTGGTTTTGTGGGAGTTATGAGCTCAATTTGTAACTAACTTAAGCTTATATATATGTACTAAGGCTAGGCAAGTTTGGAGCTAAGGAAGGTGTTTTGGGCTTGAAAAGACTCAAAATTGCAGTGGAATTCCATACGAATTTGGCGATTTGGGTTACACATTTGGACTTTGTTTTGATAGATTTGTGGCTAACTTTGAGGGCATTAATTTTTTGTTTGGTAGCTAATTAATGCATTTATTGTGTAAATTTAAAGCTCAACTTGTGTAAAATCGGTCAAAATCGTTGAAAACATAGGTTAATTTCTACTTTTTCTGCTACGTTTATTTGTTGTTTTTCCACCTTGATTTCATGACTTTTCATCAGATTTCTTTTGTTTTTTTTTAGCCAATACTTGGTGTTTGAAGTAGACATTTGAAGCCTTATTATTGGTTCTCATTTGGTCAAAAATTTTAGCTCAACCAAGCATATATTTTTCTCCAAAAAAGAGCTGCAACTTGTGTGAATGGCTGTTTTTTGTTGAACTTGTTCCCCTGTTGCAGCTTGCTGTCATCGGAAAATTCAAGGCCATTTGGAGTTGTTTCACTTTTAAGCTTGATCTGAAATTTTTGTATTTAATGTTGATCACATGTGGTTTATTTTGGTTGGAGTTCATGTCTTTTTCATGTTGAATATTAGTGTTAGATTTGTGGTAAAAGTGTTGGACGTAGTTGGGTCTGCTATAGCTGAAAAGCCCACTGCTACTGTGCTCTGTTTTATATGCTCTGTATGTTAAGGATGTGCTGTGCGTAGAGGAAAAGTGCCCTATCCGTGATTGCTGTGCGTGGGATTGAACCTGCAGCACATGGACAGCTTTGCTTGGTCTTCTGCTGCTTGTGTGTGGAAGGAGCCTTCGTGATTTCATTTGTGCTGCGCGTGGACAATTGTTTTTTCCTTGCTCCAGTTGCTGCACGTGAAGAGCTGTGCATGAGGAGCTTGTTGCGCGTGGAGAATGTTGCTCGGTCTTCTGCTGCTTCTTGGTGCGGATTTGAGTTGCAGCGCGTAGGAGAGGACTGCATGGAGCTTTCAATCCATTCCCTCCTTTGCGATTTGTTTTGTGCAGCGATTGAGATTAAATATTTTTTTAATTGATTTTCTTTTTAATTATTTAATATTATTAACTAAAATATTTTTTTTACCAATATTAAATTATAAATGTATGTCTATAACGTTACGTATGAGTTTAATCGAGATAAAATTACTAAGTTACTACAGCCACTCTAGATTATTCATATATTCAAATTTTTAGTTTAATTATTTTTAGTATTTTAACTTGTGTGATTAAATTTTTCAAGTTCAATAAATTAAATTAGGAACCAAGTCCTAATAATTTCAGAATTTCCTAAAAGTATAACAGCGGTTTAAATTTTCATTTTAGATCTAGATTAATAATTATTGTTCGGTATTAGTATCTATTGTGTATTTATAATCCTAGTGTTTCCTTTTTAAATTATTGTTTTATACCGATAAGCTCTATTAATAAACTATATCTTATCGTTTTGAAATTTGGAGTTACTTCTAATTATATCGTGAATTATCAGTTCAAGATACGAAATTTTGTTTTTGGTATCTATTAAGACCAAGGGAATTTTATTCGGGTTTTTCAAGCTACGAATGAGTTTATTACAATTCATAGATCTATTTTAAGATTTTTTTAATCATATATTTTGGTATTAGTTTCACATTTGCAATTTGTTCATTTGCTAGTTATGAAAATTATTAAAGGTTACGTTGACAATTCAGATTTTAATTTCTAAAATCTGTAAATCTCTTAATTATAATATTAGTGTGATTTAAATATTTATTTAAGATCTATATTCTTAGATATCAATCTATTTTTTATCTTGTCGTATCCTTTGTAATTCTAGTAATTTATCTTTTGTCTATATTTTTATAACTTGCAGGTTCTAAAAATTAATTGTCTATTATTGTAATTTAAAGTTATGATTTCTTGTTGGACCATTGATCGTTTTACCAAATATTATGTTTTACTCAATAGGGTTATTTATACTAATTTGTTAATAATAACATATTTTTGTCTAGTGCTACTTAATATTAATAGATTAATGATAGCTTGAACACTATTATTTCATTATTTAACAAGCGTATGATTTATTACCTAAGTATTGAACTTAAGAATTTAGTAATTTATATTTAACGATTGGTTTATCATTGTTTTATAAATTATTTGAGATCATAAAAGTTACAGTTTTGTATTTCGAAATATTTTATTGGCAACGGTTTTAATCTTTCTAATTATAATCAAATTCATTTACACTTTAACTTTTTTAAATCAAGAAAAAATTGGAATGATTTTTACTACTTGTTCCAATTATTCAATATAATTCTATATTACATTTTTAGTATTTGTTAAAATTAGTTTACGTAAAATTAGGGGGATTGCACTCTATTCAAGAATCATAACGTTAAGGAAGTATGGATGGATTTTAAACTCTTATGGAGGCAATGAGAACATATGATGAAGTTATTTTGTAAATTCCTTATATGTAATGTATGCTACATTAGTATTTTGGAGATTCCTAAAAGAATGTATTTATATACATTTGAAGACATAGCGGGAGTATGCCACTAAGATTTGTAATCAATCATGTTTATGTTTTATGATAAGTGCTCCCATTATCTTGTTACTTGATCATTATTAATGTAAGTTGTGCTACTCTGATTTGTGCTATTTGTTGTGATGTACGCCTTGTATATGATATGGAAGCTTTTGCGTGACTAAGGTAGTCATTCTTAGGCTTTAGTATTGTGTATGGCGGACTGTCACGTTTAAGGTACCCTATAAACCCTTGAAATTTTGATTCATTTTAAGCTTAATCTTAGAATTAAAAGTCAACCGAAACCTAAAGGTCAACAAAAACTAGAACAAACCTAGAATTTAGATCAAGCATTCTTGTATTCTTTAGTCCGAGATAATGAAGTTGAAATAATTAGAAATAATAGTTTGTAATTATATAAGGAAGTGTAAAAATATCATATTCGCGAAATTTTAGTGTCTTTTGACCGAACGGGATCAGCTGTCGAAAAGCTTGTCTTGGGGCTTAGAATAGTAAAAATATTCCGATACACGATTAGGACCGAAATAATACAATGATTTCAAAAATATCAGTTTTTAATTTTTTGATAACTAAAAATAACAGATATTGCATTTATATGCGTATTTTTTTACTTCCGGTATATTATCAGTCTTGTTTACTATTCATTATCCTATACTACTATTCATTACTATTCATCTATTTCTACTTTACCTTACAACCTATTTTTACTACCTATATACCTATTTTTCTACTTTTTTTTTCAATATACCTTCACATCAACTATACTTCACATCTTTATTACTTGTTATTACAAAACAACAAAAATTACATCTCTCCCTCTCTCCACTCCCTATGGTCGGCGACATTCCTTCTCTCTTCCTTCAATTATTTTTCTTTTTCAATTTATTTATTACATCTAATTTCCCTCCATCTTCAACTATAAATACCTCTCACCCGCCACTTCTTTCACACCATCTTTACACGTAATAAAACTCTCTCAAATTCACTCTACAGCTCTCTCCACAAAATTTTCCTTACTAAAACTCTCTTTCACCAAATACACACAAATCCTTCTCTATACACAAACCATCTATTTCTCACCAACACATAACCATACATTCACTACATTCTACCTACACCATAACACTTTAGGTAAAATTCCTATTCCTATTTTATTTATTCATGTCATGTGATTAGCATAACCATAGTGTTGTTTTGAAACTCATATGAGTAGTAAAAGTAACAACATGTTCATGTTTTGTTCTTGTACATAAATTCCAATTTTTTTTCTATGTTATTATTATACTCATATATATATGTTGATTATTAATGATATTATTATTATTATTATACTCTAATCTAACTCTATATATATTATTAAGTATATGTATATCTATATATTTTTAGAGCCTAATCTCACTAACTTTCTCTAACTTGCTATTATTATTGCTTTTTCTTTTATTTTCTTTTTCTTTTTTTTCTTTTTTTTTTTACTAGTCTATTCTTAGTCCCGGGTTGCTTTGATGAAGTTAAGGCTCTCAATACTTAACCAGGTTACATTGATGAAGTAAATGTTCCCAATACTTGATATATTAACTTGCTTATTATGCCTTTCTTATATTTTCATATTTTTATATTACATATTTATGTTCATGCATGAGCATATTGATTATTGTCTCAACAAAATAAAGAGAAAAAAGTTTTCTTAAATAAAAAGAAGATAGAGTTCTTTTCCAAAATAAATTTTGTCATGCAAGAAATAATTTTTCCATGAAAACTTAGAAATTTAATTTAGTAAATCCTTTCCAAAATCTAGAAAAACTAATCACAAGTTTTGAGTAATAATAGAACATGGGAATTTCTAAGTGATACATAGAGTAGATATATCACTCATGCACTTTATAAAACAATAGAGTAAAAAAGTTTTCTTTAAAAATTAAAATTAAAATTTCAAATTCTTGATTAGTAAAAGTTTTACTAAACTTCATTAAGAAAGTTTCACCAATACTCTAGAATATCAAGGAATAGAGTAGATTGAAAAATCACCAAGAATGTTTCTTTTATAAAAATAAAATGTTCTTAAGAAATAAATTAGTAAACAAATTAGGAAATCATTTTAATTAAATGAAATAAACTTTAGGAAAAGTTAAGAAAGTGTAAAGTTTGATAATTTTTAGCTATTTTCAAATAGTATTTAGAAACTACCCTCTCGACCCCTAGAAATTAAGCTATAAGAAACCTAGAAAGACAAAAATAATTTTTTTAGAAAATTTGAAAGACTAAGGAATAGAATTAAAAGCAGAAAATACTCACTTAAAACGATTCAAGAAATTTTTCCAAAAAGCTAAGTGGAAATTTTCAAAGTTTTACTTTTCTCAATTTCTAGAAAACATTGTTTTTACAAAAATCGTTGTTGAGACAACTTCATTAAATTCATGCATATGATATGAGTTAATATATAATATTATATATATATTCTAAAGGTTTTTCCAACTATAATAATATCTATATTTTGGTACAAGTATTTTTCGATAAAAAAAAAGTTTACAAATTTAAGTTTTGAAAACTGCAAATTTTCATGGTGAATCTATACCCTACGGTTCCAAGACCCAAACGAATTTTTATGATAAAAATAACCTTAGAAACGAATAGAACTTTTCAAATAAGTAGAAAACAGTATATTACATGCGAAATTCTAAGTTAAAATGAGCAAGTTATGACTATTATAAGTTAGAACATTCACATATACTAATTTTACCGCAACTAGAAAATAAAGTTAGAAGTTTTGAATAGAAATTCCATGAATTACTCATTTTGGGTATTTCCTTTAATTAGGAATCGAGGAAGAAGACGTATACCACTCCGAGGACTACTTCAACTAAGGGAGTATCGTCATGGCCAAGTAAGTCCACTTCCCTTATCTTCCATGCTTATAGTTGTGCTTGTAACTTAGTCGCACTAGATTTAAGAAAAGATAAAGTGGAAGATACATGCGTTTATAACATGTTAAAAGAATATTAAGTATACCGAGCCACGAATTGCTTGTAATAAATTATATGTTTATTAACATGTTGAAGTGTCTGAAATTTGTTGATCACTTACAAGAAATTGAAATTTAATGGCTAAGCTCTAAATAAAAATCGATGCATGCACTTCATGAGTTGAATCACATTGCATTCGCTATTATAATTGGTGGGACAAATATATGATAGAGGTGGTAGGCATAACCGGTATATTATGTATATGGAGAGTAGGAGCCGGTAAAAACTACATAAGTTGATGGCTAGTAGGAGTGGGTAATAATTACATATTTTTTATGGCGAATAAGAGCTGGTAAGATCTATAAAAATGATTTTTAAAGATATGATGGCTGCAAGAGGGCGGGATACCTAACCTCGAATGAAGGGCGTAATTCATTCAATATATGATTCTCGGAAAAACATATGTCTTGTATGCTCACGTGCTTGTCGCATTCCATTTGCTTGTTGCATTCCATTTGCTTGTTTAATAAACTTGGTTGTTATAAGTATGATTATTGGGATTATACTCACTAAGCCCGTAAAGCTTACGCCCTTGCAGATATTTGTATTCACAGGAACACCTGTTCTTGTACCTAAGGTCTCCTTATATCCACGTAAATTTTTTTCTGGAGCTTTTGAAGGAAATCTACTTGAAGGATTAGACTATAATTCCTTAAAAATATTTTGATGTAGTGTTTAAGTTTTTATAAAGACTATTAGTTATTTTGATCCTTGGAGATTTAACAGGAGTATGCCCCTAAGATTCATGTAATAGACTTTTAATTATTAATATTATGAACTATTTTTATTTCTAGATTCTTGTATGTTTAATATTACTTGCTTATACCACACTTTCCAAAAGCGTCTCTTATCACAGTGTTAGACACCTTACATGTAATACTAGACTTTCGCGTGATTAAGGTAGTCATTCTTAAGTCTTGATATTATATATGGCGAACTGTCACATTTAGGATACTTTTGGGGCGTGACAAAGACGAAAGAAGATCTCATGCCTCTAGCTGAGAGGAGAGCAGTCTAAGTTAAGAAGATTCAAACACTAAAGTCAAGCTCTAGCATAACTTGTTGAGAACGTCAATAGATTAAGTGAGGGAGGGTGTGACAATCGCTTATATCTTGTATATATAAGGGGGAACTTCTTGTAAATATTTTATTATAATTTTAGTTTTGAGGTGTTGTCTCCTTATCAAAATCAATGTATCCTCCTACTAAAGTCACAAATGTAAATAAAGCTGTTTGTGGTGGTGTGGATACACTTGTGAATACAAGCTCTTACTCGTCGATTAATTACCTACGACCAATGATAACCCATTTTACACACAATCTCTCCCTCCTCCCCACACACACACTTATGTAGCTTTGTACATGAGATATTAATGAAAATGTGTTATTCACATATTGATTCTTTTTCGTATTCATTTTTATTTATTGTTGGTTGCTTTCTATACTTGTGTTTGTGCTTACAAATCTTAAGATCGGATTGTTGACCCTACTGTATCACATTAAGACTTGCTTACTATTATAGCAAATATGATAGTAAGTACCGTCCAGTTTAATTGTGCTAATGGAAGCTCGAACCTTAACACTAATGCTGTAGCTCTAATGTCCAAATCCACCATGTGAAAAATAAGAAAATATCTGCTTTTTTTCTCTTCCACTCCCAAACGGTACTGTACGCCAAACTGTGGTTCACATTCAACCGCTATTGCCACGTCATCTGAAAAGTGTCCAAAACACTTCTTTCTTTGTGGCCAACACAATAACTCCGAACAATTCCCTACCCACTCATCTCTCGCCACGTGTCACCCCATCCTCCACCCCCTTCCCCTCCTCCCATTCTCTCTCCTCTCCTCTCCTCCTGGCTGTCCTCAGTCCCTCCCTCCCTCCCTTCCCCCCTCGCTCTCTCTCTCAGTCCAGCATGGCTGCTGCTTCTGCTTCTTGTTCTTCCTCCACCACTTCTTTGATTATACCGGAACTCGGTTTTCTCTCACCTCGAGCTGTTTCGACACGCCATCGTGTTGCTTTCCTAAGCCACCGCGACGCGGTTTCAACCGAATTCTCTTCGCTTTCTAGAAAGTTCCTCCGTTATAACCGTACAAGCGAACTGCTCCGACACGGTATCAGAGCTCTTCATGATGACACCGTTGTTATTCGAGAAGATGAGAGCGATCTCAAGCTGCTCAATGAACTTAATAGTAACGGTAACGGTAAAGGAAATGGAGCAGTAAATGGAAGTTATAGTGAAGCTGTAGATAATGCTGTAGGTAGTGTGAATGGTGAGGTTAGTGTTGTGGAGAGTAATGGAAGCTTGGTGAAGTATGTGAATGGAAATGGAAGTGTGGCGGCGGCGGAGGAGGAGGAGGAGGCGGTGGTGGTGGAGAGGGACAGTGTGGAGGTGGTGGAGATGAACGAAGATGCAAGAAAAAAGCGGATTGAGAAGATCGGTGAAGAAGAGG
Source organism: Combretum micranthum (assembly GCA_024138025.1). NCBI lineage: Eukaryota > Viridiplantae > Streptophyta > Magnoliopsida > Myrtales > Combretaceae > Combretum > Combretum micranthum. Next base: position 306,569 of record JAMXBD010000479.1, on the reverse strand, counting down.
CTTGGTTTAAGAAAGCTGGACAAGGTCAGGTTGAGGTATGGAATGCAAATTTGTATAATCCGGTTTCGTTTCAATGCTTGATTGAGCTTGGTATTAGTCGGTTCAGTTTTGAATGCGCAATGGTACTTTTAGGACTTGGAATTGGTGGTATTTCATTGTAATTGTAATTACATTTTATGGACAATTAAAAAATTATGTAGATTTTGGTTGAACTTGACCAGTATGCTTCTCAACGATGTCTATCAGTATGGCACCACTTCCTTGTTTTTGTTTGTAAAATTAGTTATTTGTAGTTGACCTTAATCAGGAAGCTGGAATCCGACTATAAAGTGCAGTTTTGAGTCACGAAGAGTTGGTTGAGAATAAACAGTTCATCCTCTTAATTCAAGAAAGAAAAAGGTGCTGAAATCTGATGGTGAAGTTTTAGGCTTAGTGACTGAAAAGCAGTGTGCTGGTATTGCTACATGTTCGTGATAATTGCGGTATCGTTTCAAAGTTACAAAGAGTAATTGATACTGTTATGTTCAGTGTGCTTGTTCGGATATCACTTGTTATAATTGAATTTGGGATGACATAAGCTCCTTTAGTAGAACATCAGATTATAATCGTACATGATTACTTCTTTTCCATAAAGAAGGTGATTGTCCTCTTACAATTATTCAGATATAATAATGATCATGGTTGACTTTAGGCGTGACATGCATGCCACATAATATTAATATATTAATGCTAAAAAGGGAGCAATAGGAACATGAATGAGAGTTGGCTCTAACTATTCTTCCCTGAGATACAATTGGTCTCTTACTCAGGGGATATTTGCTTTCTACCTTGCTGTACATAGTCTCTTCTGTCCACTTTCACTCTCGAGTCTAGCCATGCTCATAAGTTCTGCAGCTGTAGCATTTCAAGCTTTCTATCTAATATTGCATGTTTTAGCTGCCATGACTTTGCATACCTTACTCTTTTAAAAAAATGTTTGGACTCCCTTAGTAAAATGTGTAGTCAAAGAACTGTAGCATCATTCATTCTTCCTGATCACTTCCCTATGTACAGAATTGCCAACATTTCTCTCATTAATGTATCTGCCAAATCTTACATTGTTTTTTCAGGTTTCGGTTGCACCTGGGGGTCGTTGGAGTAGGTTCAAAACGTATTCAACCATTCAAAGAACATTGGAAATTTGGGGATTTGTTCTGACATTTATCTTTAGAGTATGGTTGAGCAATCAGAAATTCACCTATCGAGGTATTTTGATGTTTGAAAACATGCGTCTTAACCCTTCATTGTCATAAAAATTTGGCTCGATTGCATTTTATCTTATAGCAACTTCTTAGTAATAACTGGACTGCTTAAAGATAGGGAAAGTCAGGATAAAGATGTTGGGGAGATAAGCTTGTAGATGGCATTTATTTCTTCACTTCATGACTATAAAACTTGTTTTTGTTTCTTTTCTGCCATACATCAAGTTAACACCTGACATTGTAATACTAGAAATTTCAAGGCGTTGATTTTTTTTTTTTTTTTTAGATAACTTGAAATTTCCCAGGAGCCAGTTTGGTGTGGCAGCTTAATGAAACAAAATGAACTAGAAGGGTGGCTTTATATGGAGCATTATCCATTTGTAGATTAAATCTTTCGGTGGTTGATTTTAGAGATTGAATAGCATTTGGTTACTACTTGTTGGCCGCTTGTGGTTCCTTTCCATGAGCTCTTAACTTTGGTGACTGGTTGATGTAGCAGGCTTGTTGTGGTTGGCACTTAAATTTGACTAGATATCTGAATGAACTTGAACCATTGACATGGCAGCATACAGCTATGTTTATTAGACCTTTCATTTTCCAGTATCTGCAACCTAAGTTTCAGTGACTTACTCATGTAGGTAGTTCAGTTTGTCTGCACATTTTATATTGCATGTGAGGCAAGTAAGATAAGGCATGTTTGGTCTTTGAAACTTTTCCAAGATCAATTTTTGGAACATAAAGTAAATCAGTTGCCAAATATAGAGAAAATGTGATTAGGGACAACCAAGCTTCAATTTTGGGCTTTTATTCTTAGGTATATAGAATGACTATTGCCTTCTTTTCTGGTTTTCTGAAAGGGCATAGTGATAAGAAAGTTTTAGAAATTGTCTTAGCATAGACATTATGTGACAATTAATACAACAAAGAATTTCAAAACAATCACCCCAAGAAATAAAAAATTGCTACAAAGATTTAGTTACTACAAAGAAAAATCAACAAAAAATTTTCAATTTGCTGAATTGAATGGATGGTTAAGAAGTTTCTCCTCAACCATGGTGCTTGTGCTTTTCCTATTGAGGTTCTCAGCTTTGTGATTTGTGTACTATGCTTGCTAGTTGCTTTGATGTGATCAATTTGGTTATTTTATTTTATTTTATTTTTATCTTTCTTTCCATTTTTTCACATGCAATTTGGGCACTGTTTTCTTAATTTGTTAGTTTAAAAGAAGTGTGCAACTGGCACTTAAAGAATAACTAAAGCGCATTAGGAAAATGCCCTGCTAATGTATATTTTCCATAGTTTGGTCTTTTATCAAACTAGTTTCTTACTTTTGGTATTATACCTGTAATTATAATCACCTATCGCAATCATTCTTCCATTAAAATCTGCTCTATGTAACTTTTTTCCCCCCTTTCTTGTAGTTTCTCAATTGTATTTCTGGTCTTCATATTTGGATTATCACATATTTTCATATGAATGTGCATGAAGCTCTTCTTTCATAAACTACAACACATTTTTAATGTTTCTAATAGGAGGAATGACAGAGGAGAAGAAAGTTCAGAGGAGAAAGATCCTAGCTAAGTGGTTAAAAGAAAATATACTGAGATTAGGTCCAACATTTATCAAAATTGGCCAACAGTTTTCAACAAGGGTTGACATCCTTGCCCAGGAGTATGTTGATCAATTGTCTGAACTTCAGGTAAATTTACTCAGCAGCAGCCAACTATTATTTTGAATGGCTGCCTTTGTCTATTTTTTCAATTTATCCTTTTGTATTTTGTTCTTGTTGGAGCATTGTTGCAGTTTTCCTTACAGTCATGATGGTGTTCCTATCATGGACTACTTGCTGAATAGCTTTGGCATTCATTACAGGACCAAGTTCCTCCCTTCCCATCTGAGACTGCTTTGTCCATAGTAGAAGAAGAGTTGGGAGCTCCAGTTAATGATATCTTTGATCGTTTCGACTATGAACCTATTGCTGCTGCTAGTCTTGGTACTGTTGTTAATTTACAGTCAAACTATTCTTATTTGGAAGTTGTAATTGTGAATTATCTTTTGGCTTAAAATTTCCTGATAAGGACATGCAGCCACCTTTTGAATGATTTTCTATGCAGGCCAGGTACATCGTGCTAGATTAAAGGGCCAAGAAGTTGTCGTTAAAGTACAGAGGCCAGGCCTGAAAGATCTTTTCGATATTGATCTGAAAAACTTACGGGTATGTTATCATTACTATAAGCCTACACCTCTTTTGATATAAGCACTGTTGTGTGTTCTTGCATGGGATAAAACAAAAAGGTCTCTAGCAACTCTACAGAGAAAGACAGGAAGTCACTTGCTAGATGTAACTTTTTAGATTTTTGATGTTTTTCCATGATATCTTGAAACATACTGTTCACCCTTCCATCTTCAATTCTCATTACTTTAAAATTGTCAATATGAGTTATCTTAACTGTTCAATGACTGTGTGCTTTTCACAATGTTTTTGGAAGCTTCTCTGGTTTCTTATGGTGGTTGTACTTTATCATTTAAGGATAATTCAGTCAATCATCTACTGCTCTAACTGAGTCACAATGAAAGTTTTTTCAAACTGATAAGTTGTATTCAAGATATGTAAATTTTGGATCGTTGAAGTTAATTGATTTTAATAGTCATATCAATGCAATTACTGAATTGCATAAAAGAAATACTCTCATCAGTATTTACCCAAAAAAAAAAAAAAAAAAACTCTCATCAGTTCCACGTAAACTTGAGAAGAATGTTGATTACTGTACTTAGACTTTATTTGAATTTTCTAGATAGAGATATCATCAATTATTTATTTATGTTAAGGAAAGACTTTTATTAAAACTTGTCAAACAGCTTTTTATTAATTGAGGAAACCAAGGAGTACAAATTTGTCATTGGAGCTATTTGCATGTGTATGCTAACATACCAGTGTGATCTCCTTGTGAAGAGTGATTTTCAAATTGAAAATATGATCTGTTCTCATATCTGTTTTGTGAATGCTTGCAGGTTATTGCTCAATACCTTCAAAAGATCGATCCAAAATCAGATGGGGCAAAGAGAGACTGGGTTGCTATTTATGATGAGTGTGCGAATGTTTTATATCAGGTTCTCCATTTTATATTCTCATAAAATTATTTTCATGGTTATGAGGCACTCTACATTATTTCAGCAAAAATATTGAATGAGTAAAATTTATCAAGATTTCCCCTAATTATGGCATTGAACGTATTATCTAGTAGGGGAGATGGATATCCTAAGCAGAAATGTGTGTGTGTGTGTGTATATATTGATAAATGAGCAGAAATATTTTTGAAAAACATTAACAAGCTAATATGTTCTCCATGACGAGTCTTGACATATCATCTGGTCACCTTTTGAAAAACGAATTGTGTTGTTGAATTAATAATAATAGGAAAAAAAAATTATTGGTGAAAGTAGTGTACCGACAATTATATTCATTTGATAATTTTCTTTTGTAAAATTGTTCATGGAAATATTTTAATTTCAGGAAATCGATTACACAAAGGAAGCTGCCAATGCAGAGTTGTTTGCAAGTAATTTTAAATCTATGGATTATGTCAAAGTTCCCAACATTTTCTGGGAATACACAACACCACAGGTATGGCTTTCGTTTTATAAGAATGTGACATCAACAATTGAAGCTGTTATAAAATTTTTTATAGTACTTGCTACTTGGTGTTGCAGGTTCTAACTATGGAGTATGTCCCTGGAATCAAGATAAACAAAATAAAAGCTCTGGATCAACTAGGAGTTGATCGAAAGAGGTTCAGCTCTTCCCCTTTATTAAAAGTTTATAACTTTTTTTGGGCACTCCAATTCACATCATGGTATGATTTTCAGGTTGGGTCGATATGCTGTTGAATCTTACCTGGAACAAATCCTATCTCATGGATTCTTCCATGCTGACCCTGTAACTGTTCTAAATCTTTTGGCTCAGTGCTAACAGTGGATCTCAATATTTACATACAACATTAAGTATATGATGGCACTGGATTCTGAAGTTACCTCTTTAATGTGATTGCAAGAGTTGATTATTATGCATAATCTTGGATGAAATGTAAACAAAATGGAGAACTCAAACAAAGATAAGAATGTGAGAAAGAAAAGAAAGAAAGAAGAAGACACTGTTGGAAGTTGTATTATCTGAAAAATCACCACTATCTAACAGCTGCTGCCCAAAATAACAAAAATCTATTGGACAAAGAGCACAATGGACCACGAAAAAGAATACATTAAAGTCTCATATATGTGGAGTTTGGTTCACTTACCCTGGCATACCAGGGCATACAGAGCAGCTAGTACTCAATTTTATGGTACATGGGGCCAGTTTCCCTTGCCTTTATTGTGTAAACATTTAAAAATGAAAAATACAAAAGAGGCGGAATGAATTTCTCTTCTGGGATTGAGCACTATCCTACTAGTTGACTTGATATATAAGCATTTTAAAGAAATTTAGCCCTGGTTTTTATTAAATTTGACCACCATGTTGCTAGTCTCCATTTGATATTCCTAGCAAAAAGGAGAGTAATAGTTTTGCTTGTCTACAGCATAATTTTTCAGTGCAATTCTCAAATAAAATTACCGAATTAACTTCTCATGTATTGTGTTTATATTTCAAACAACATGATAAATTGCTGTCAATCAACTGGATGTATTATTCTTTTATTATAATGTAATCAAGATTTGGTGCCTCTAATGTTCCTGAACTCAGGAGAGTTAAACTGAAATTCTGCTTGCTTATTGCAGCATCCTGGAAACATCGCTGTTGATGATGTCAATGGAGGGAGATTGATTTTCTATGATTTTGGAATGATGGGAAGGTAATATCTTTTTTCTCTTTTATGTGAGAAGTATACACTATCAGTATTTTCTTTCTGGAAGTGAAATTCACTTTGGTATGGAATTCTGCAGCATCAGTCCAAACATTCGGGAAGGATTGCTGGAAACCTTTTATGGTGTTTATGAAAAGGATCCTGATAAGGTGGGTTTGTCTCATATGAGTCATGAGTATGTTAATAGAGTTTATGGTCTTTACTGACCAAAAACATATTATACAGGTCCTTCAAGCGATGATTCAAATGGGTGTTCTTGTGCCTACAGGAGATATGACTGCTGTCCGAAGAACAGCTCAGTTCTTTCTCAACAGGTGTTACGAATTTGCTTACAGGGTGTTTTATTATATTTTATGAACTTTCTTTTGAGATGATTGCTTGTCTGAGAGTTACAAGTGAATTTCTTCTCAATAGTGTCCTAGGATGACTGTCATTTATATATATCCTAGTAGCTGTTAGTGGATAGTTTGTCAGTAAACCTGTTGAGTAGCCTCCTTTTTACCCCTACATATCACTCTGGTTTCTGCATCTTGAACTTCTAAGAAAAAATTTTCTGTAGATTCAAAACATCTCTCAATTCTGTCTTTCATTTGTGGATTTCCGTCAACATAGTTATCACCTTTTGCAGCTTCGAGGAGCGTCTTGCGGCACAGCGTAAAGAAAGAGAGATGGCAACAGCAGAACTAGGATTTAAGAAGCCACTCAGCAAGGAGAAAGGATAGAAAAGAAGAAGCAACGTCTTGCCGCTATTGGTAATGAAACTTAAGGCTTAATACTTTTCCTGTGAATTAATTGCCAAATAGATCATTTTCATCAGCTTAATGATATATCAGACAGACCCTTTCTCTATGATCAGTTAAGAATAGCTCTCAAGACTTTACAGAAAGAGATTAATGTGAAATATGCATCTCACTTTTCTTTCTCCCTCAATATGATTCACACAATGGATAAAACTTATACAAAAAGCACCCTTGTTTTTGTCCAGGAGCCTTGCTCTTTCCCAAAGCACGTCTCAATAGCTGTTCTTCCAGCCACCATGCACTAAAATAATATATTGGCAGCAGGAGACACAAAAGTCAATGTGGATAAATGGCGAAACAGAAGATTTAAAGATAAATCATAATTAATCATATAATTAAAGCATTGATAGAGGATAAAAATCATCTAGAAAGCTTCTGAATTTATGTATTGTTTTTCCATAACACTAGCTATATCTAGCATGTGAGATTCATGATAAAAGCTTCTGATATCATGGATATTTGCATTTTTGCTTGTTTGCTTATCTTACATTTTTGGCATCTATTGAACAGGGGAAGATTTGCTAGCCATTGCAGCTGATCAACCCTTCAGATTCCCTGCAACATTCACATTTGTAGTAAGAGCATTTTCAGGTAATTTTGATAGGAAAGATGGAGCTTTGGCATTACACATCTACATTACTCAGTGAGATTTATGGCACCATTGGCTACCTGCAGTACTGGATGGCATTGGGAAGGGACTTGATCCCCGATTTGACATCACTGAAATAGCCAAACCGTGAGTGCAATATCACTAGCTGTATCTCTTCAAAAATTATCATTCTGAGATCCCGCTAAGTTTGATAAAACTTGGTGAAACCATTGGAAATGACTTATGCCTTGCGTTGTAGTTATGCCTTGGAGTTGCTCAGGTTTCAAGAAGCTGGTATTGAAGTTTTGATGAAGGCAAGGGCTGATCTTATTCTTTAGGACTTTTAAGGCCACCTACTTCTTCCCATCTAATATATAATATCATATATTACAGGACTTTAGAAAGAGATTAGACCGTCAATCCCGTGCCTTCTACAACTTATTTAGACAGGCTGAAAGGGTAGAAAAGCTAGCAGAAATAATACAGCGTTTGGTAATTTTTTTTTTTTTCCTTGTATGATTCTTCAGTTGTCTGATCTTTATATACCACTCACTGAGGTAATTTTCAATGTGCAGGAACAAGGTGATTTGAAGTTGCGTGTAAGAGCCCTAGAGTCTGAGAGGGCATTTAACCGTGTTGCTGCTGTCCAACAGACTTTGGGAAATGTAAGTGAACACGTGGCTTATGACTATCTGGATCTGTACTTCAAAGCCTAATTACATTTTCCTTCTAGCTATATACAGTAAAATCATATGAATATGTCGTTTCTCCCCGTGGTTTCTCAATTATACAATCTAAAACAATACGATAGACTTTTCATTGGATTTTGTCTGTTTAGGGTCATTAATGGAATTAATTACTTAAAAAAGTTGGATTAATATTAATTACTAGATTATTGTTTTAAAATCACATGTTACATATGCAAGTTTCATTATTAATGAAAAACACGTGTGTAAAATGCAATTTTTTAAAAAAATAATACTGGGAAGTTACAGTTTCAAATGCCACTTCTTTATATTTTGGAAAATCATCTTCCTCCCGCAATTTTGGTATGGTATAAGTTTGGGAAGTCACATTTATTAAATGCAGATTCTTTATAAATAAAGCAAATTCAATCTTAAGCTGCGAATTTATAATGGATTTTGGTAATTTTTTTTGTACAATATGTATTTTGGTAGCTTTTTTTTTTTTTTCTCTCCTAGGACGGTAGACACATGCTTAGCCCAACTTTCATTCAATGAACTTATTTTGGCTGTAGTTCAGTCCCTTCCTGCATGTTAAGTTATTGCATCAAACTTTGTTTCTTACTTGGAATTAATACAATGATATTTGAATAATAGATGAATCAAGTATTTTTGTCACTAAACAAATTTATCTTCACATACTGTGTCTGTCATACCAAAGAGAGAACAGTGTATCATTCGGCTGGAGTCATTTATACTTTTATAGTGCATCACTTTTCTTAATGGGCCAGTTTTTTGTGCTCACTTTTTGTGGAATTTTGTGTTGTCTGCAATGGTTAAATCTGTGCCATAATAGCTTCAGGAATAAAAAAGGATTTATCCTATCGTTGTTTGTGATGGTAATGAATGAAGGGCTGCAGATTTTACTAAGCTAAACACCCAACGGTATACAGATAATCAATATTAGAAATGCTATAAAGGAAAGGAAAACTCCCAAGGATATACCTCACCATATATCCAGGACCAAATCCATGCAAGTAGGTCTGATCAGCATGATAGTGTCTCACAAAGTATCAGGTTTGGGCGATCAGAGTTAGAAGTGAGATCCTGGTGCAAGGGGATCATGCGCGATCAGAGTTAGAAGTGAGATCCTGGTGCAAGGGGATCATGCCCTAAAACTTCTGCTGGTTCTTGAGATCTTTAGATTTGTATTAGTAAGATCATGATAGGGTCCCTATTACTCTATTAAATTACTAAAGCACTAGCTGCCCTACAAGTAATGTATTTGGTATGGTAGAGCAGCCCATTTCAAATCTAACTTTGTTATTAGATTAGAGAAAGGGACACTAATGCAATGCAGGGCGCTATACGTTTAAATTCCTATCTTGCTAAATATGAGGTGTGTACCGTCCTTTTATTACCAATGTATTATGAGAAGCCAAACGAACCTGTTATGACCATTGTGCATGTTCTGTAAGAAATATCTGCTGTTTGATGGGTATTTTGCATGGGGATGGAATTGCCTTCAGACACTTGAACATCATCTAGTAGGTCTACAATTCATGATGACATCTCTTTTGACTGATCAACAGGCTATTGCTGCTGGAAGCCTGATAAATCTTGCAACAATTTTGTATCTCAACTCACTTAGAGTAAGCTGTTTCTCTCTTTTATGAGTTACTTTTCTGAACCATCTATAGCATATTCCTTTTGGTCATCTGATAATCATACTAACTGAATGTCCTTAGGGTCCTGCCACTGCTGTGTATGCTCTTTGTGCATTCTTTGGCTTGCAAGTTTTGATTGGCATGCTTAAGGTGAAGAAATTAGACCAGAGGGAGAGGTTGATAACAGGAACTGCGTAGGCAAGGGGTGAGTGAACATGCTTACATTATTAAGTTTCATGTTGTCTCTTGTCCCTGATAATTTACACACAAATTCTGCATTAGTCCCACCAATAAGTAGAATGTGTGCAAAGTGGCAGATGCATTAATTGAATTTTCTACGACCTTGCTATTAAAAAAATGGTATTAAAAGACTTAACTTTCAATAGACGATCTAGTCATGGTTTATTGTCTTGGCTAATCATGAAGAAACTGAATTGTATCGAGGATATTTGTTTGTCTTTTCAGTCTCTCATGACCTTTGGTCGACAAGTAAATGTATATTGCTGCACCCTAAGGCATTAAATAAAAATTGATGAATGTCCATGTGGCCAGTAATTGCACATTTATCAAATCAAGATCTGTTGCTGAAACTAAATCATGCTAATATTATGGAAATGAAAATTTATATATATATATATATATATATTATATTCCTTAATAACCATACACTCCACATCATGCAAGTGGGATAAGTTTGCATGAGATCATATCATTCAACTCAGAAGGACCCATGCCAGAAGGGTGTTCTGCTTGATTCCTGCAATTTCATCCGGACAGCAAGAGAGAATAGCTTTAAGGCTTTTTAATAGATTGTTAGGTATATTTATGCGAGGAGAATATAGAAAAGCAAATATAACAAAGATATCTTGTTGGTTATCTTTTGTTATATATGATTTGCACAACTTTTAGAAGGTATTGTTAGGATCATAAGTATCTAAAGAGAGATTAAAAGAATCATAGAAAATATATTAGGAATCTATAATTTAGGAAAGGTAGGTCATAAAGGTTTGTAAGAATACCCAGTTCCCGTAAGAAATAAAACTAGAGAAAGTTTACCGATCCGCCACAAATTCATTCATACAATTACCAATTGCATAAAAATAATTTGCTAAATACTGTCATAAAATTGTGTGTTCAACATGCAATTTCTATGTCACACATCTGGAATGAAAACACATGCTATTTTTGTGTACAACACAAAATTTGTGTATTAAATGTGATTTAGCGGCATAATGAATTGTAAAAATCTCATTTCTTACATGAGACTTCTTTGTGAAAAAATTAAAGCATGTCTTAAATGCGATTGTATTTAGGTAATTAAAATTATATGATTTACATCTAGGTAATTTTATTTGATAGGATTGATAGGCATGTGTTGCACCTAATAAAACTAACCAGAATTATAAAGTTATTTTATCTTAGTTTACCCTTGTATATGAGAGCAGAGGTTTCTTTCTTATGAACCCTTAGTACTCTAATTTACATATTTTATCTGTGACAAAGATCCTTCACCTAGGCTCACAAAATGGATTTTTTTGCCATGTGACAAAAATATAGAGAGATACCCGTGGACAGAGGCAGGTGGATATAGGAGAGACAAAGGGAATTTGATTACCATCTGGAAGCTTAAGCCTTTAAGCACCCCTCTCACATGTGGGTTCAAACCTTGATTAAGCCCATTGCTGATAATTAAATGTGAAGTCAAACAACGATAGAGGATTTGTACCCTGGATTTTCACAAATACCCTATAAATGCTTGGAACCTTGACCAACTCACTGAAAAACTTGAGGTGATTTGCCTAGGCTTTTATTGAAAACTTGGACCTCGGTTTGTAGCCCGTGCCCATATGGACCTGAAGATCCATACATCAGAAGTGACCTTTTATTTTTTAAGCAATGGTTTACTTCAATAAGAAAGTTGGAGCAGATGTCATTTACAAGAAAGGAGGCAGGTGGAAAGAAGCTGTCCTTTTAGTTTACCATGTGCTAGAATTTGATCATAGATAAAACAAAAAATATATGACAGCCCTTGGACTTGTAATGCTATATGGAAGTAATTAGGGACATTGCAGAAAATTTTGCATTTTAAAGACAGAATAGGATTTTAGTGATCTAACTTAGGAGTGATTCGTTGGCATAAATTGGTGATATGAAAGGAATAATTCAATGTGTTTTAGATTTGCGATGTAACATGTGAGGGAGTTACTTTTGAATAAAGACCTATCAATATGGCAGAAAGTTCTAATGTGAAGTAACACAGATTCTAACAGCCTAGGCCTCATTTGCTTGATTTCATGAAATCCAGATTTCTACGGTGTACTTGTGGCAGCTCATAGAAAAATTGGACTTCCAAGGTTTCCAATTCCACGAATTGGACTCCCTTCTCTCCTGGTTATTAGTATTCCAAGTATTTAGGTTATGTAGTCATAATTCTTTTAATTACCACACCCTACCTTAGATATAAGCATGGTTCGATTCCAAATCAGAACCATCACCAACGGTTCTAGAACTAGAATAGGACCGGTTAGATGGTTCTAGAACTGACTAAAGAACCGCCGGTTTTTCGGTTTTTAGACGATTCAAGGCCTAGAACCGGCAGTTCCAACTTGTTCCATTAAAATAATAAAAAAAAAGAATTATGTAAAAAAAATTTAAAAATTATTTAAATATATAATTATTAATGTTTACACTATTTCATATGAATAGTAAAATTTATTACCTACTATAATATTTAAGGTTTTATTATCATTAATACAAATAAACATAACTTAAAATTATAAATAATTTAGTTTATATAAACTTCTCCTAAAAGCAAAATTCATTCTTTAATAACATGAGACTATCTTTTATATTAAAATTTTCTTGTTATCTTATAGAATATTTTACGATCTCACATTACTAATTATAATTGATATTAGTTGTATTTATATATAAATAAATGCGTATTCTAAAAAAATTGTTAAAATTTTGGCTAAATAATTTAATACTCTTGGACCCAATAATTAATTATTTTGAGTTTAAAATTTTATTTTATTAAAATATAAAATTTTTTTTTTTACTTAAAATAAAAGGCGGTTCCATGGTTTCAAAACCGAAACCGAAACCGAAACCGGAAACTGCCACTTCCATAGAACCAGACTGAACCGTGGAAATGGTTCTGGTTCCAGTTCCTTATTTTTGGTTTCGGTTCCGGCTTGGTTCGATTCCAGAACCATGACGATGCCTACCCTACCTCATCAAGTTTTCACGAAGGAAACCATAAATTGGAATCTTAATTGATAAAATCAGTAGATCAAACCAAAGTGTTTTGGACAAAAAAAGTAACTCTGGGGGTTTGTTGAATATGATGCAATGACACAAAATAATTTTTATGTACTTGGTCAATCTTAAAGGAGCTATGAGTTGTCTTTTATAACAGTGATAAAAATCTGGGTATTAGAAAATCAAGAACGCTAACAATAAGTAGCGGGTGATATTGTCCATAGACTTTTCATTCCTGTTAATGATTTTTTATTTTTTAACCCTACTAGATTTTCTCAATTAAACAGTAAATATCCTGATGCGGCACCTTCGATTTTTATGCCCAACTTCGTGTTGTACTTGCAGAGACGTTATCAAGTATATATTGTGTGACAGTTTGTCTCTCGACTCAAGACATGCGCATTAAAGCTTTCTGACGATATTTCTGAAAATATGTGCTTGCCGAACCAGTAGCAAGCCTTGGGATCATCCAACTCAGCTATTCGATGAAGATCATGTAGTAGGATTAATGGGTTCACCATTTTTGGCCCTGGCCACTTTGGCTCTGTTGCTTGGATACTCTAGAAAACTTTAGGCAACGTTGGGAAGTTCTTACTGAGTTCACCAAGGTCGTCTTTTCATATGTAGTAGGACATCCATGTAAGCTAGGAGGTCTTATTTGTTTTGATAAATCTGCCTTCTGGCACAGTCTTTAGCTTTATTGTAGAGTTTTGTTGGTTGTGTGTCTAACAAGTGGATGAGGTAGGCAATTTCAGTGTCCCATTATAGTTTTCGAGTGGAGTTGCCTATGTATAACGTTGTATCATACTATGTATTTATGTCTCGTGATAGAGTGAAATAAACTATCAACCTTCTTTCCAAGAAGTTTTGTTAAATTTTCGAACCCAAAATGTTGCATCTGCAGCTAATTTGTTCAAATGGTTATTGAGTTTTCTTCTTTTATAGACATCTCAAGATGAGTTCCACATTGGCCCTTTATATTCAAGCTCAAACCATCCAAGTAAATTAAACAATTCAATTCATTTCAACAACTTAGAGGCTTACATAAAAAGGAAGGAACCTAGGTAATTTGTAAGAAACCCGGTCCATGTATATGCATATGTGTCAAAACCCTGTTGAATCATCTTAACTGTTAATAAAAATTCATTCAAGCCGATCCAATTCATCTAAAATTGAATTTAGTTTTTTGGAAAGGAATTGTAATTCTGTTTTGATTATTATGAATTGCTTTTGCAAATGGTTATGTCATAAGCAATGTTTATCTATATAAAATAAATAAGAAAATTTTCTGCATTCCTCCTATTTCACCCTCCCCGGAAAAGGACATTTTCAATGATCGAAGCTATTAGATTTGATAAGTACTCTTGACTTGTATGTTCCTTTCGATTTTTAGGTAGAGAATGGCAATGAGTGCTAAGACGAGGACTTTAAGACAAAATATCCTCTATTACAACCTATGATGAGTCTTGAGTTAGACTCATTTCATGATTTTAGATGATGCCAGCCGTGAGGACAATGACAATTTGGATGCAATTTAAAATTATGACTGGTGGTAAAGAAAATAGCATGATGATAGCTTGACACAATGGCCAAAAGCAAAATAAGTAGCTTAAATGGGGTATAACATATGTTTATCGTCTTTGTAAAAAAAATTATACAAATACAAATTATATAAAAAAAAATTACTAAAATAGTATTGGTATATCACATGTTAGAGAGAAGATATAAAGTTTTATATGTGTATCATTTTTTGGAAGCGAGATGCAGTGACCTACTACACGAAAACTTTTAAAAATCATATTATCCCATAGTGGGTGTCCGATATAGATTTGAGAATGTATCGTACCTTCAATAGGCGATACACGTATAATTATGTGTGTATTACTCGTTTGATGTGCAATAAAGGTTTAGCGAAGTATCATGTAATTTAAAAATAATAATAATTGCATCGCACCTACAACGATACTATTCTTGTAATTTTTCTTTAAAATATGGTATACATGTAATATTCTCTTTATAGGATAACTACTAACTATTAGTTCTTTAACATTTGATATTATTATTATTATCATTGATTTCTCGTAATTTTGAAACATATTCCATCTTTTTATTTGCTTAAAATAATTAAATTAGCAGGTTCTTATAGTTAAATATAATATATATATATATATATATATATGCCATTACAACAGGGAGAGGATATTCGAACCTAGTACCTCTCATTTAAAAAATTAGGAAATGTCACTAGGCTACAATGTTATTGCTGAATATATATAATTAAAAGTGTAAAATATATTGGTTAGCCAATCAACCATGCGACATGTATCAACTATTAATAATATGTTTAACTGTATTAACATAATGACTTGTTAACTACCAAAAAATAAATAAATGAAAAAATAATGACTCGTTCTATGTATTATCATAAGTTTAAAAACTTAAATAGAAAAAAGGAAAAACAAAAACAAAAGAAAATGTTAATAATATGTTTACTTCTTTCATATTTTTTGCCAATAGGTGTAGTTTAAGGTCCCTATACATGTTGATTTTTTCTAAAAGGTTAATGATGAAAATGGTACCTAAACTTTCAACAAAAGAACAATTAGAAACCTGAAGTTTGGATTTTAACAATTTGATACCTAAATAAAGTTTTTGTCAACTTTTTTCATACCTAAAGTTTGTTTTTGATAATTTTGGTACCTGAATAAAATTTTTATTTACTTTTTTTCATACTTCAAGCAAGTGAAATGATGTATGAAAAAAACCCACAAAAAATCTGTTCGTGTACCAAAATTATCAAAACCAAACTTCATGTATGAAAAAAAAATCAACGAAAACTTTGCTCTAATACTAAAATTATTCAAAACCAAACTTCAATTACTTAATTATTCTTTTTGAAAAAGATCAAGATACTATTTTTGTCATTATCCCTTTTTTGAATGAAGTGATAGCCTGTTCACTTGACATGATTGACATGAATAGCTATCCATTCTTTCCTCGTCATAAAGCTAATATTATGGTATTAACTTGGAAGGAATGACAATTCATAATGAATTGTTATTATGTAAAATAATGAATAGTAATTCATGTCTCCATCCCATAAATTACCATTTAATGGTTTATTTTTCAACTTAGTTAAGAATACCCATATCTTGAAAACATCACCTATATAATTATCTTCTTTCAGTAATAAATATAGTGGGAACTATAGATATTTTACTTTTTACTCTAATAATTACTTGTTTTACTTTTTACACCAAGTAAACATTGTAATAGCCATTATAATCTTATTACATCTCTTTGAATTGGAATTCCATTCCTCTCTTATTCCATACGGCGAAGTGAACGAGCCATGAAACTTTTCCTCCATGAATTGCCTAGTCTTCCATCTTCAAGTGGCATAAACATGCTTCAGCAATAGAGGTTGTAATTGCAAATTAGTTATGATAACTCTTACTTTATTGTTAGATGCTTTATTTCGATTTCAAATTCTCTATCAGCTGCCCTGTCTCGTGATTATAGTAACTATATTTCTTTAGTTCTTCGTACTCGATGTTGTGAAATATTGGTAAATTACATAAAAAGATATCACGTTTAAAAGTAAGTTTATTTAAAGTATCAATATTTTAAGTGATAAAAAAGATGAATCAATGTATAAGAGTAAATTCATTTCAGATATCAAAGTTTCGAATGATTCGAAAAAGAAATCAATATTTCACAAAGTAGCCCAAACAAAGTTATATGATAGACTGTTGAGGAAGATTGGGGAAACTTAAATAAAAAATAATCCAAACATTATTATCTTAAATGAACTTTACGAAATATTAATGTCATATTTAATTCACTTTGTGAAACACCGATTCCTTTTTTTTTTTTTTGTATCTTAAAACATTGATACATCAAATGAATTTATCCTCAAACGTTAATATCTTTTGATGTAATTTATCTATAACTATATTGATAATCCTTAGATGATATGGGATTGTTGTAAGTGTATGAATTCCCTTTACAATAATAATCCTTAAACAAATCCAACTATTGCCCTTGTCTCATGTTCAATTCATTTTGGGTGATATATACTTCAAACTGTTGTGGTTTGTATAAATCATACACTTACCTCCATATAAATAACGTCACCATAACTTTAGTACTAAAACCATAATTGTCAATTATAGATCGTAAGTCAAATAGATCTCCTCCTTAGGTTTGAGCTGTTTAGAGGCATAGGCTATAACCTTCTTATTTTGCATAACAAATGGCCTAAACCTTTAATTGAGGCATCACTATATATAACAAATTGTTCCTTGTTGTTTGGTAACATTATAGTTGGAGTATCCACAAAGCTGTTTAAACTCTAAGAGGTCTTTGTGACATTTGTCATCCAATCAATCTATAATCTTTTTTTTTTTTTTTTTTGTAAGACAATTTAATGGAGTTTTTATCTTTGAAAACTCATTCAACTAGTCCTAAAAACTTTTGATGTCATCCTTAGTCTATGTCATTCCATCATAGCTCAAATTGTCTTGAAGACTACTAGCATACCATCCTTTATTATTACATTTCCTACAAAACGCCGTTTACTTAAGCTAAAACTCACATTTCTTAAATTTAGTAAAAGTTTTTTTTTTCTCCTTTCTTAAGTTTTGTATAGTATTAGCCTTATATACTCTTCACGTTCCTCTCTATGAATACCACTATTCTATCAATTTGTGTAAGTGTTTTTTGAAAACTCAATTTACAAGATCCATAAAAATTACTAGTACATTCATTAAGTCTAAAAGGTATATTACGTTTATAATGGCCATAGTGAGTTCTAAAGAGCTATTTAAGAACATCTTCTGCTTTTATCCTATAACTACTAGTGGAAAAAAATAAAGGTCTCTTTAATTAATCAAACAGGTCATTAATTTAGGGTAGTGAATAATTATTCTTAATTTTAACCCAATTTATTCCTTGTACTCTATACATAACCTTGTACTCTTATCTTAATTTTTGACAAACAACATGAGGGCTCTTTTAACTCTTTCAATAAAATCGACATCATTTTGTAAATTACTTTAGATAGTGGTATAATATATAGTGCCACTTTTATATTAAACACAATCTCTCATTAGGTGGTAATCCTAATAATGCCTTTGGATACACATCAAAACTTATAGACAATAAGAAGGTTTGCCATTCTATGATCTTTAGTTGCTTCTAACGACATTGATGCAACTATTGCATGTTGTTTCCTTTCTTTTAACTCCATAATTGGCACGTTAAGAAGTTCATATGTTTAATCCCATAGCAAAAGGAATCTTCTAAAACGTTAAAGCTAATCACTTGATTATATCAATATATGGAATTATGATACTTTGATACTCAATTTATCGTAGGATCACACTAAACTCTTAAATATTGGGAATTACCAAATTTATGGGCATCTTCCTTCCAAGATTTTCTATTTTAGTACTCTTACACACTTTGCACAAAACTAAGCCTTCCCCTAAAGCTATGCTCATAGATATCTTAGATTCCAAGTCATCCAAATTACATTACACATGGAAACATGGGATTTGCATATACACAAATGCAATGCATTGATACCAAAAGCACAAAGCATTATGAGATAAGGTCGATATCAGACCTACCATGGTATTATGGTTTAGAATATCTTGATGAAGTATTGCAAACAATTGCACTTATGCTTTGGGCTTCTTTATTTGTCTGATTATTTGTAACAAGACTACCTTTTTGTTCACTTCCTTACACTCAACCCATCTACATTGGAAGTGACAATAAAAGATTGGTGGTAAAACTAAACTTATGCAAATTTCCCTTTATGGCCCATCTTACCATATGTAGAGCAGGCTCTAGTCCACTTGCATTCTTCTTTCTTATGAGACCCTAAGCAAATTATACATTTCAAATCATTATTAAGCAAGGTAGTTTTGCTTTCAACTAGTTGACTAATCTGTCTTATTGATTTGGCTTATTAGGTTCTCGAAGGCCTATTTCCCTTATATTGACTTGTCACATCGTCTGTTACTTATCTTTTTTCCAACCTTACTAATGCCCTATATTGATCAAACTCTTGAATCTTTATCCATCTCTATTCAACAACTTCACTTTATTGATCACAATTATATAATTAGCCAATTCAAAGGACCTCATTTTGTGCTTAAGATGCGGACCTAACCCATTAAAGTTACAGAATTCTATCCTTTTTTTTTCCATTATCACAAGCAATTAAGGAAAACTTAATAAAGAAAGACTCTATAAGAACTTCACATGTAATCCTCTAATCAATCATTCTTTATACATCCTTCTATTAATTTGATGCTTCACCTTTCAAAAGAACATAACCTAGCCTATTTCTTATTTGTTATTAATGTCCTCTTATGTTGAATAAGCTTCTTCCAACACTTCAATCCATTCTTCTGCTTTAAGTTGAGTCTCCTGGATTACATTAAACAATTTCACTAAGTATACAATCCTAGAAAGTCCAATAATCTCTTTTAAACTCCATTATTTAGCATTAAGCCTTATTGGCCTTCCCACCTTATGACTAATGTTATCTTGTATCATTTGAAAATTTTGTTGCTTCTATTGAAGTTGTTCCTTAATAAGTTGTTATCATCTCATGAACCAAGCAGATCAATTGCTCAATCTTAGTCAAGAGAGTGGGATACTGATGGTGATTTAAGCACTTCTCCATTCTCAGGAATGTCTTCTAGCAATGAGATAGCTAACATAGTAATATGGTTGTTGTTTCTTCTAGTCATTTTTTTATAATTTAATAGAAGATAAGTAAATATTTCTTCAACATATGCATATGTACATATTATGAAATCTTTGAGTGTGCTACTAATATTCATAACATATATCTCCATACTCTATAAAATAAAATTTCAAAATCCACCATTGCACCAAAATTAATTTTGTTTTTAATGGTAAAGCATATGCTATTGATACCTTCAATCGTCAATTCACCATACTAAAGATCATTCCCATTAAATTTTTGCAAATTGATTAACCTAAGCTTTAATATCATCTAAAGTTGTTATGCTTTAGCCTAGGGTGTGATTGCTCCACCATATATTCATACTAAAATAAAAATACACTAAAGCTCGTAACAAAAAATAATAACCATTAAATAAACTTTTACATGAGTCCAATAACCCTTACGAGTCTACATCATATATCAAAATAATTTCTAACACAAACTTGCAAAACATTTCAACTAAAGAGTCTAGCAAATGATGTTTGTCACAACTCCACCATCAATTTGGATGGTCTAAAGATCAGTTTCCAATTTAATCAAAACAAGCCATGCTAACGTTATTCTCTTCACCCTATATAAATTTAACTTCACTTCATTTTATGTCAACAATCATCACCTCCTTGATACAGAATCTCAAAAGGATGAGCCATGAAGCTTGGCATGTAACCTAGATCACATTCAAACATATGTCAATCCACATACGAGCCGACAATAACTAAACATAGCAAACAAGATTTATTTATATGGTTGTTCAAGTTTAGCAAATAATATAATCTCATTGATCTAATATTTGGAGTAATTTAGACTCCCTCACACATTAACCTAACCTAAAGAGAATCCATATCAAGGATAATAACAACATGATGAAATTGGTTAGCTTAGGAAAGAGCATCGTGGAATGTGGAGCCAATGCAGAAACATGTAAGGAATGATTGAATCCATATTGTAGGAATTAAAAGTAAATGTACCATGTCGACTTCACACCTGCATCAAGCCATCAAGAGCCTAATCCATCTACAACATTTGAATATATGTCCTATATGAACCTCATTCCTACTCAATTGAGCCATTTTAATTATAATTCCTTCATATTGATGACCCTTCAAGTTATATCCAATGGCCTAAGCATCAACTAGTGACATCATTCCAAGAATATGACTCTGTAAATGCCTAATGTACATAGCTATTTTAATGTAGTATATGGTTTCTTGTGTATATAGTAGTTATGTATTGGATTACCTAACTCACTGATTTAGGATTTTTGAATTTTAGGTGCTTATGAGTTTGATGGGACCACTAAAATGGGATGGAAGCAATGTTAGTTTAGCTGTTGGATTATGGTTTTCTTCTGATATATTGAAATTGCCAATTTTTCAACAATCTTAAATGTATTTGAAGAGTGTAAATATATAAAAATTATGGACTTGATAGAAAGTTATGAATTTGCATCTTCTCTTTTAGTAAGAATGTGCAATAAGCTAACTTTGTTCTTTTGGTTTTGAGACTTTGAAAGTTTATATAGTAATCCTTAAACGGCTTTTATGATTCCACATGTTATTGATTATAATTTTAGTTTTTTTATAGTGAATCAAAACCCAAATTTTGCATACTCGTTGTGTAAATTTTTAGCTTTTCCTCTCTCCTATTATAACAAGAGAATTCTTGATGAAATGATTTATAAAAAAGACCTAGATCCTATTTATAAAGCTACATATGTTATACTTGGAAGGCTTCTGAATTTTTTTGTTTCCTATTATATGTCTTTTAGTCTAGCTCGCTCGTAGATTATATTATTTGCCTCTAATGGATATATATAAGATATCTCTTATATGTGGGCAGCATTAATTAAAACTTTTAGAGTCTTATAGTGCCATCTAATTCATAATCTAATTATTGAGATTGTTATGCATAAAGAATTTCAAGATTAGAACATACGCTAGATCATAAGAAACCTTATTCTTACATGCACTAAGTTTATTTATTTTATCAAATCTTTGGGCTTTGTAATATATCATTTCTGGGTCAAGCTCTAAACGAGATTTTTCTAATGCATCTGACTTTCATTTTTTCCAAGTTTCATAAAATTATTACACCTGAGTGGTTT
Source organism: Combretum micranthum (assembly GCA_024138025.1). Taxonomy (NCBI): domain Eukaryota; kingdom Viridiplantae; phylum Streptophyta; class Magnoliopsida; order Myrtales; family Combretaceae; genus Combretum; species Combretum micranthum. The sequence continues at coordinate 284,599 of JAMXBD010000479.1, read as the reverse complement.
GTGCGTGTATTTCTCCAACTAATCTTTTAAAATCCTATAAAGCAACACACACGTGCACGCATATTTTATGCAGTTAGCTAGATTGTCTAATTTTTATATGTATTTTATCTATATCTAATCTACATCTGTATATTATCTATATTTGATCTATTTAATTTGTTTATAAATAAAAATATCTATTTTTTCATTTGTATATGCTTTTTAACAAATATCAATTTGAAAAAAATAAAAATAAAATGTTATTAAAAAAAAAGATGAAAAAAGCATACCCATAAACTAATCTTATAGCTATCATATTCCCTTTTGTTGTTGTATATTAGTATGCAAGACTTAAGCACCCTTTTCTGTTTGGCCAAAAAAAAAAAAAAAAAAAAGCACCCTTTTCCTAGTCTTTAATAGGGTATGGTATGCACCTGTTATATTTTCTATGATAAGCTAAACTATAACCGTTTTAATAATTAATTATCCAAAATTTAAAAATTCTATTTTATATTATACAAATATTTTTAAGATCATTTATAATATATGATTAACTCCATCTAGGTAACTAATTGTAAAAATTGAACAAAATTTATGTACCAAATTAATAGTTTTGAGATCTAGGCTATGAATTATAAAATGAAATAATGTCATGAGTGATACTTGAGTTTTGACAAAATATATAACTAAATACTTGAACTATAAAATTGATCACTTGGTACCCAAATAAACTTTTCATATATGACTATAATACCTCTCTTAAAATGGCAAATACTGTTAGGGGTGGGCGTGGTTCGATTAACCGGTCCATGACTTCATTTTTCGAACTGAACCAAAATAATTAGTTTTTTAAAATCCCAAATCTAAACCGATCCATTATTAATGGTTAACTAGCTTAATGGTTAACAATTTTTTTCGATTAATATTTTCGATTTTTAACCATTTAATATAATGATTAATCAAAAGTTACAATTAGCCATATTTTCAATTGGTCCATAAAAAGTTAAACCATTTTATTTCATAATTAGATTCAAAAATTGCAAATTAATAAGTTAAATATCACAATTACATTTACAAATTGCAAATCAACAAGTTAAAAAACTATAAAACTAATAACAAATGAGGAGTATAAGTTTAATACAACATTACATAAATTAAAATTTTATAGTCTTCTTATTTTTTCAAATTACAACACAATGGTAATATAATAATTAGAATATAAATGTTCTAATTATCAATTTTTTAACTGTTAACCATTAACCACTGGTTTTTCATGGTTATAAACCAAAATCAAAATCAAAAACCGAAAAAAAAATTGAAAACCATGATCCTAAACCAAAATCGATGAACTGGTTAAACATATTTTTTGGATTGGTTTTCCTATTTTGATTCTGTTTTTTAGGTTTAACAGTTTTTTTGCCTATCCTTAAGCATTGTCACCCTACGTGGATTTTGAACCAATATAATGAAGGTACTATTGGTATACATAAAAATTTTAATTACTAAATGGATTAGTTTTAAAATTTAGATACTTCATTATATATTTTATTTACGGGAGTGCAGATAGTATTCGCTAGATTTAGCCCCGTAAAATTGAGTGAAGTTACCAAATATGACAGCAAATGCCTTCCGGTTCGCTGTGCCGAATACAGACCCCTTTCGTTCCTTCTTCATTTTACTACCCTTCTGGTTGGTCTTTTTTCTTTCTCTTTTTTTTCTTTTTTTTTTTTTCCCCTTAATGCATAACATATGCATATGAAATGAGGTTAAATAAATCTATGGCAATGTTTAGCCGACAATATCATTTTAAAATTATTAAATGTTAAACGTTATTTTCTCGAAAGATAAAAAATCAAGAAATATTATATTGTGGAAACCACCCACATCGAAGCAAGCACCTTATTTTTATTATATACCTCTTTTTCATCATAATATATTCCACTCCACGAACATTGTGATGAAATGCAATTGAACGTGTGCTGTTCTCCAATTGGAAGAGACTTAATAATAGGGTTAAGGGTCAAACACGAGGGGTAGAACTACGAGAGCACGAAACACGACCCTACCTGCAACATTATTATTATTATTATTATTATTTATTATTATATTATTATTATTATTATTATTTTATCATTTTGACATCATATTTTTATTATTTTTAAACAGATTTTTATCAACAAACAAATACCATTGAAAAGATGACAGTTTTTACTCGTAAACAAACAAAAAAAATACGATACAGATATAATACAAATAAGTTACAGATATGAATCTAATATAGATATGATACTGAAAAAAATCAGACAATCCAAATAGAACATATATATATATATAATTTGATATTTATATTTTATTTATAAAGGGTAAATGCAAATTTTATATCTAAATTTTCCACGAAAACTTAATTTAGTATCTAAACTTTAAAATCGTTAATTTAATATTCAATTGAATTTTTTTGTGTTTGTTTTTACTGCATTCTTAACATCGTTTATTCTTTTAACTGATATAAAAGATACTTGAATAGAGTATTTTAAAACTAACTCAATTATTACTCCAGTAACTCAAATTTAACCCGATTATAATTCGGTTAAATTCAATGTATCACTTAGTAAAACTCGAGTAGTTAGCAAATAGGTTCAACTTGCTTATACCTTTGATTGACTAATTTTATAGAGCCTAATCCTGAACTCTAACAAAATGGCTGAATTGACTAATTTGGTTGGTTGGACTCAATAATTTGGCTCTCTTCGGATTCCAATTCCTTCCTTTTTTTTCCTTTTTTTTTTCATTCTTCTTGTCTTTTTCTCTGCTTTTTTTTTTTTTTTAAGCGTGATTCTATAGGTAGCACATCTCAACAAATTTTCCAAATATTGGAATATTAGTTTGGTCAAATTGACCTTTCAAAATTTTTAAAAAAAATGGCAACATTGGTAGAGTGGATGAAAATGGAAGATGCACCATACTCAATTTTCATATATTATTTATAAAGGTAAAACCTTGACCTAATATAGGATAAAATATATATTTTAATTTATCATATATCAACCTCTATCTATGGAGGCATTAGTTACATCTTATCAATAAAAGGGTGGTGTCGAATTTATTAAGGCTTTTTAGGTACAATTCTCCCATTGAATTAAGAGTTTTTTGGTTTGTTGTTTTCGTATCGTTTTGGCATCAGATAGATATCGAACCGATACTGATATAATACCAATAAAAAATTGACAGTTTTACTCATAAACTAATCAAACTGAATCAATATTGAACGATACCGAATCGATACTGATAAAAAACCGATAATCCAAATAGACCCTAAGAGTATGATCTTTTCTCACGTTTCTATTTTATAAAAATAAATTAATAACATATTAATTTATAATATTTATGGTTATTAAAATTGTGAGTTTGCAATATAATTTACCAGTTTATAATTATATATATTTTCTTAATTAAAAATGAAATAAAATTCATTTATATATGGACTTTAGATAGAATAATCAACTTACATATATAATTCTATCAATTTAAAATTTTATTAATTTTATATAATTATATATGAATCTAGGATTTTATATATTTCACTGAATAGTTTCACAACCATAATAACATTAAAGCATAATGACATAAGATTAGAAGACATGAATGCATATAAATGCTTCGAAGAATCCTCCATGGAATACAGTAGATGGCACTTTCATGATTTAACCCTATCGTGCAAGAACAAATCAAAGAAGACATTAATTAATAATTACATCAATTATACATCCAATAACTAGGTCCAAAAAGTAAGGTCGGCATGTCGCTTTATTGTGCCTCGTGTGACCGGCCATGGCATAAAGGTCCGACCCCAATAGCTTCAAATTCTTCCATAATGACAAATGCCGAAAATTTGATAAAAACAAAATCTTCTATTAGTGATAGAAAAGTAGATTAGTTTATTATATAATAGTAAAAAGGCGGTTGTTTTCTTCATACACTAAAAAACTAGGGTATACAGCCAATTTATTGGGTTAAGATAAAGTTATTTAAATTGAAATACAAAATTAGCATAATAATTATAAGTACCATATTATAAATATTTATTCCTATTCTATTCAGATTCTAGGTAGATACTAAATGTCATGTGGTAAATTTAGTTTTGCTGAACTTAGGAGTATAGCATTTTTCATACTATGAATTCTCCATAAAAGCTATCTTCTAAGGAATTTGTACTCTAATGTATACATTGGTTCTAAGGTAATTTGTATCCAACTTATAAAAATTATTAACTAAAAATGATAAATGTAATATAATATTATATTTCACCATCTAGTCCCTACCAAAAGGGAAAAAGAATTAAAAAGATAAAAATATAGGTTGTACCTAAATCCATCTATAAAAAACCTTATACAGCTCCTACTTAAGCTTCTCTTATCTCATATGCAGGTTTTCATTTTCTATCATCATCTTATTTCATCGAGCGATGTATTTATAAATTTACTATCATGAATTTAGTATCATATATTTTAACTAAGTGGACAAGTTTATAAATGGACAAAACTTAGACATGTTATTTTGTCATTTGTGATTGTATTGTGACTTTTATCCATATGTGTGTGGATGTGGATCTAACTAGGGTAGTAACACAGGATGACATTTGGTGGGATGGTTTTGAGAGAATAATAGGGAGGAAGAACAAATAATCTTAATGTTTCGAATTTATAGGTTACTAATAAAAGAGTTTATGGGAGCCTACACTTCAACCTTACAGTTCTCGTGTAGTAAAGTGTGATATTTACTTGGATTGTTTATTTGATCTTTGAAAGCAAGGTTTATTATATAGAATGTTGTTTGTTTTCTCTCTAGAAGTTGTAGACAAGGAAGGGTGATTGAATATATATAGGAACTTGGAGAAGATGACGGCCGTCAAATCATTTTTGTATTGAAGGATGAAATGGAGCGAACTCATTTCATTCTTATCATGAATAAGCTTGATTTGAGGTAAGACTCGTAGCCATCATCTGTATACATAAACCTGCTTAAAGAGGTTGGATACAGAAAGATCGATCTAACAATCTCTGTTTCAAGTGTACTAAGTGAATTCATCTCGAGCCATTCTAATATTCTAGTATATTTTATATAATTGTAATCACCTCTACAATGTGTTAAAGTATTCTATATGAATTACATTTTGTGATGTTACTTTCCTAAATCCATGTACTTGTGATTTGAAAGAGCACGATGTTATGAAACATAGAAAAATTCAAATTGTTAAAAATTCCATCCTAAATTTTTAATATATTTTAAAAGTGAAATAGAAAATTCCCAAGATTCAATAAGTTCATTTAATGTTGTAAACAAGCTGAGCAACTCAAGCTTGACTAGCTTGATGCTTGATTAGTAAAAAAGCGAAGTTTGAGCTTAAAATTAAGCTCGCACGTCTATGAGTCAAGAACAAGTTTCAATCTAGGCCTACACCTTGCTTGTGAACAGGCTCATTTAGGCTCGTTGACAAGTACGAAATAGGTTTCGTTAATAAACTCGTGAACAAGCTCGCTAGAAGATTTATTAGTTTTATATTTATGATAGATAATATAATTAAAATAACAAAAACTAATTTCTTTTTAATATACTTGTATATATATTTCACAACTCTTATATATTTTGAAAAAAAAAAAAAAAGGAAAACAAACCATCTAAACAAGTTAAACTCAAGCTCAATGAAAACTTAGTAGGCTTAATAAAAAGTTCAACTCGACTCAAGCATGCTTTGTAGACAAATCAAGCTCAGGTCAAAATAAATTTTATTAGGTTAAACAAGCCAAGCTTAAGTACCAAAAAAAAAAAAAAAAAAAACAAGTCAAGCTTAAACCTAAATTATAAGCACAAAAATCTCATACTCGAACTCAAGTTTAATAATTTTTAAATAAGACAAGCTCGAGCCTTCGAAAACTTGGTTCAACTCATTTAAAGCTTAGATACATTACACCTTTTAAGTTTTTGGAACACATATTATAAAGTAGTTTATGGTTTTAAAAAAGGTCCTATTTCCAAAGTTTGAAAATCTATACCCATGATGTAATGTAAAGTGAAATTTCCTATCCTACTGACCCTGCATTTTACTCACCCTCCTAATTTTGTTTCTTGACAAAAAATATATAATGCTATAAAGGCTGTGGATTTATGACTGAGAGAGAGAGAGAGAATAAAATGGATATAGCTAGTCTAATAATATGATGGCCAAAAAAAAAAGTACTCTAATAATATAAATGCTATATTTCTATCAAATTGTAATATAAATTTAAAATTTCCATACCGTTATAATAATTTTTTTTTTCTTTCCCAATGCTCCGTTATAATAATAATAATAATAAAAACAACACAATAATGAGACGACGGTTTCTTAACCTATTCGGTGGATTGTTATGTATACTAGGAGACACAAACCTGGACGACCAGAGATATAAATTTCCTTAATTGGATAAACAAAAAATAAAAAATAAAAAAGCAAAACAACACAGCCCTTATGGGGAGACCATGTGACTTAGTGGACCCCTTTCAATATTCCAAGAAATTCATCAAAAATTTCCTATGTTTAATCTTATATCAATCATGTGTTCCAATCTTATTTTCTGAAAAATAATATTATCTTTGCTTTCTTCTTCTTTTTTTAATTTTTTGCTACTTTTGCAGGCAAATCTTTGATTTGGACACTACCTATAAATAAAATTATTAAAATTAAAGATGAAAGGCCATATCTAAATACATTTAAACTTTTATTCTAAATTAATCTCTTTTAGAATCTTTAATTCACATAACATAAGCTTTTTCTCCATTGAATGGAGCTAATTAAATGGAAATTTTTTCCTCATGATAACAGAAGATGAAAATTTCCAATGTTAATTTTACTTGTTCTCTCTCTCTCTCTCTCTCTCTCTCCTTGTTCCCTTCCTTCTCCTTGATTTTCCATTTTGTGCTGATAGTTTCAAATATATCACAATAAGCAGTGTATGATTTTAAGATAGATCCTACTTTAGTTATTTGATGATTCAGCTAAACTTTTGAATAGTAGTACTGTAAGAAAGACCCTTGTCCGCTTTCTAAGGAATTTTTTTTTTCTTTTTTCCATATATTTTATCATTCTCGACTAATTAAACTAAATATTACTTTGAAAAGTGAAAACCACAATTAAAGGGCATTATTGATTTAAATTATAAATATATAAGGATATTATTACACAGTAAATATATGTGATATTTGAAATGTTCATCATATGATGTATCATAACTAAATTCTTCCCATATAAACAAATAAAGATAATCTACTATTGGAAGGGGTGTTTTTTTTTTTTTTTTTTTTTTGGGGGGGAGGTGGGTGAGTGGTGGGTGTGCACGGGGGTTGGGGTGGGGGTTGAAGGGGAAAGAAATTTAAGGACTTGGACATGGTTTTTAATGATTACATCAAGAGACCATCCAAACTAATCTATAATATGATTATTAAAATGTTTATTATATTATTTAATACCATGGTTGTCAAACTCGAGTTTCTACCTAGAATCGGAACGTAAAATCGAACGTAGAATCGTAAGATTCTACAACTAATGTAAATTTACTTACAAAAACTATTGATGTACTTACTGAAATAATAAAACTTTAAATAAATTTGAAAATAAAGAATTTAGTATTAAATTAATATGTATAACCAAAATTTAAGTTTTATCAATCATAATTCATATACTGTTATTCATATATTTACTGCAATTTTATAATTAAAATAATTATTTTTATTTAATAATGATTCATAATCTATAATTATTAAGATGTATTGCAAATCATTTAAATTATCATGTCTGAGTAGCTTGTTTTGTGTAGTAATGAATATTTTCATGTTCATATATTTTGCACAAAAAATCATTATATTTATGGCAAATATTTATAGATAGAAAATTATTAAAAAAGGAAAAACATAGCACTGTATATATTAGTTTAATTTTCATTCAAAATGTTCAAAATTATCATAGTATATAACCTAAAGAAAATAACTCTCTAAAAAATACAAAAAAGGAAATAAAAGGAAAAAAATATTAAAAAAACTAAAATTAAGTTAGATTAAGATAAATATCAAGAACCAACCCAAAAACCCTAAATTTAAATATATTATTGATTGCATTTTTAAAGTTCAAATTGAAAAAAAAAGTGTAAAATTACGACTTTAAGATTTTACTACGATTCTACTTATGATTCTACTACCGATTCTACCGTTTCTACTCACGATTCTACGATTCTACGATTCTACTTACGAGTTTACTCAAAAAACGATTTTGAATGCGAGTTGAATCGAAATATCATCATCAACTCGTAAACTCGTAGAAATGTACGAGTAGACTCACGAGTTTGACAACCATGTTTAATACTATCAAATCTATAACTAAATAATGGTTAATACTGCAAATAGTATGTGAAATTTGATAAAATATGCAATTACATATCTAAATTTTACAATTGATCAGTTTGATAACTAAAATGACTTTTTGTACATGCTAATAATGCATCTGTCAAATTGACTAATATTGTTATCCGACATAACATTTTTAACCAATATGACCAAGGTGCTATTGGCATACATGAAATTTTTTATATATTAAATTAATTAATTTCAAAATTTAAGTACTTAATTGATCAATTTTAAAATTCAGGTGCCCAATTGCATATTTTATGAATGTTTAAGTATCATTCTCAATATTTATCCATTAAATAATTGAGTGGATGGTGCGATAAAATTATAAAAATTTAGATGTATCTACCAATCTTATAAAAGAAAATTATCAAGTATAACTTATAGAAAATTAATTACCATTTTATCAATGCAAGATACCACTTTTGAAAATACAAAAATCGCTTCTATAATGTGAGATAATTATAAGAAAATATACAAAATTACATTTATAAGTAACATAACGTAAATCATATTTATGATTTGTGATTACCAAAAGTATATAATGTCCATAGACCTTATATCACATTTAAAGTTGGGATTTCTTAAATAATATAATCTAAAATATAATATAATAGTAGTAGTTATGTAATTATTTATATATATATGGTATTTATGTAAATAAATTTATGAATATAGTTAATAGTTTTATAATTATGTAATGTGCAAGGTATTTTTTTTCTTTACAGTCTGTAGTTCACCAGCCTTACCATAAAACCGCCATTTTTAACGGTCTCTCTCTCTCTCTCTTTCGATCACTTTCACTCATCTCCTACTACTACACCAACAACACCTACACACTCTTTCCACTTACTTAAAAATCAAACCCAACCCAACCCAAACCCTAACCCTAACCCTAACCCTCAAAGTTCCTTCCTTTTCCGTGTTTAATCCCCACATTCACCTCAATTTCACTACTTAGGGTTACGGTTTCCCCCCAAATGTATCCACAAAGTTAGGGCTTTTGGTCCAAATGGGTCTCTCTCTTCTACTACTACCTCTCTCTCTCTCCTTCTCTCTCTTCTTCCTCGTCCTTGTCTCCGGCAATGACGCCACCTTCCTCTTGGAGTTCAAAAAGGGCATCCAAATCGACCCATCACGTAAAGTGGTCAACTCGTGGATCCTCCGATCCGGGTCGGATAAACTCTGTCCCGGGTCGTGGACCGGCATAATGTGTGACGGCACCGGCTCATTCGTCGTCTCCATTGCCCTCGACCAGCTCGGACTTGCTGGGGAGCTTAAATTCCACACCCTCATTGGGCTTACGATGCTCCAGAATCTTAGCCTCTCCGGGAACAACTTCACGGGTCGGGTTGCCCCGGTATTGGGTACAATTGCCACTATTAGCCACTTGGATCTCTCTGGTAATAGCTTCTATGGTCCGATCCCGCCGCGGATCAATGACATGTATAACTTGAATTATCTTGATTTGTCTAGTAATAGGTTTTCGGGGTGGTTCCCGGTTGATGGTTTGAGGAATTTGAATCAGTTGAGGCATTTTAGTGTGCAGAATAATCATCTTGAAGGTGATGTTGGTGTTATATTGTCGCGATTGGTGAATACTGAGTATGTTGACATGAGTAGGAATATTTTTTCGGGTGGTATAGGTGTTGGTGCTCAGAATGTTTCTAGTTTATCTAACACATTGAAGTATTTGAATTTGAGTCATAATCAGCTCAATGGGGGGTTTTTTGATTCCGAGTCCATTAGTGTGTTTAGGAATTTGGAGATTTTGGATATGGGGGATAGTGGTATTAGCGGCGTGTTGCCTTCTTTGGGTTCTTTGTTGAAGTTGCGGGTTTTAAGACTGGGAAATAATTCGTTGTCCGGTACGATGCCAGCTGAGTTGTTTCAGACTTTGATCACACTGGAGGAATTGGATCTCAGTGGCAATCAGTTTACAGGTGAATCGGGTTTGACTTTGCTCCAGTAGTATTCATAGCTTTTGCTTAACCAGTTCCTCACTGCCATTTACATGTTGAGTTCTTCTTAATTGGATATTGTAAGTTGTTGGCATCTAGGCTGGTAGCTCTTGTATGTGTCACACTTTGCACGGACTTAGAACTTACTAATTCATGGTTTATAGCAAAGGCCTTCATTTTGGTGAGTGAGAACTGGAAGAGAGTCATGATTCATGCACTTTATTCGAATTATCTTTCCCGACATGCTGTTTCATTCATAAAGTGGGGAAAATGTGGAAAAGTGTGCATGCACATTGTTTCTCAAGGGCAGTCATAAATGATTTGCTCAAAATTAATGCTCAGATAGTTGCAGACATCTTTTTCAGATATCTTTTGTTAGTTTTAATTCTGAAAATTCTATGTGCTGCTGTTATGTGGTTCTTTTCCCCCAACAGAAAGCAAGAAACTGCACACTCTTAACGGTTGTACTGAATACTTTCAAATATAATTTTGGGCAGTTTAGTAAAGGAATGAGAGTTAGTGACAAATCCTTTTTTATGATAGGCCTTATATGTAGTAGAGACATATTCATGCTGTATTTCTCAGTGCTTGTAAGTTAACAGTTTCTGTCTTGGCCCTGTTGGATTATATGCTAGGAAGGTTTATATATTCCTGATATATAAACTATGCATTGTTCATAGATGTATTATGAGGATACATCACATTTGAAATTTTCAATTTTGAACTTTGTGTTTCTAGCAATGAACGTTGTATTTGTCGATCTTTGTTCGCTGCTGAGTTAAATTATCCTTTTGATTTGGGTCAGGTCCAATCCCAGATATTAACTCTACAAGCTTGGGTACATTGAATCTCTCAACCAATCAATTGTCTGGATCTTTGCCCAGTGCTATTAAGAATTGCACCAAGTTGGACTTGAGCAGAAATGGAATCTCCGGTGACCTTTCTGCCCTGCAGGAATGGGATTCCAGGTTGGAAGTTTTAGATTTGAGCTCAAATCAGCTAGCAGGAAGCCTTCCAAATGTAACATCTCAATTTGCAAGCTTAACAATTCTTAAGCTTAGCAATAATTCTTTAGTTGGTGCCTTATCTTCTTTGTCGGGGTATTCTCTTAGATTATCTACCATAGACCTTAGCCTGAATAGATTTGCTGGGACGATCCCAAATGAACTCTTTACGCCGACTTTGACTTACTTAAATCTTTCTGGAAACCATTTTAGTGGTCCAATATCTTTTTCTGGTTCACGTGTTCAACTATTGTCAATGCCTGTAATTCAACCATTAGAGTTCCTTGATCTTTCTAGGAACTCTCTGAATGGCCCATTGCCTCCAGAAATAGGTAATTTTGGGAGACTCAAGTGGTTGAATGTTGCAAGGAATCAGATATCTGGTCAAATACCAAGTGAGTTGAGCAAACTGAGCTACTTGGAATACCTTGACTTATCTGGTAATCAATTTGTTGGAGAAATTCCCGATAATCTTCCATCCAGCATAGTTTCACTTAATCTGTCAGAAAATGATCTGTCTGGAAAAATCCCAGAAAACTTGCGCAAGTTTTATCCTAGTTCATTCAAGCCTGGTAATTCCTTACTGATGGTACCAAAGGGTCCATCACCACGTGAAATTCCTCATCAGAGTGGACATCATCATTCGAAGGGTAACATAAGAGTAGCAATCATTGTTGCCTCGGTTGGGGCCGCTGTCATGATTCTTTTTGTTTTGTTTGCATATCATCGAGCTCAGGTTAAGGAATTTCATGGAAGAAGTAGGTTTGGTGGACAAGATACTAGCAGAGATGTGAAATCAGGAAGATTCACCCGCCCTTCCCTTCTCAAGTTTCACTCGACTGACCAGCCTCCACCTACATCACTGAGCTTTTCACATGACCATTTATTAACTTCCAATCCAAGATCTCTTTCAGGGCAAGGTGAATTTACAACTGAAATTGTTGAAAATGTTGCACCAGAGGGAGTCACAAGAGATTTGGGCTTGACAAATCCAACTGATATTCATCCTGCAACTTCTGGAAGAAAGTCTTCTCCGGGATCACCTTTGTCATCATCACCTCGATTGATTGATGTATGTGAACAACCTGTTAGATTGGATGTTTACTCACCAGATCGCTTGGCTGGAGAGTTGTTCTTCATAGATTCATCATTAGCATTTACTGCAGAAGAGTTATCACGAGCTCCAGCAGAAGTTCTTGGCAGAAGTAGCCATGGAACTCTGTATAAAGCTACTCTAGACAATGGTCATATGTTGACTGTGAAGTGGTTAAGGGTAGGACTTGTCAAGCATAAGAAAGAATTTGCTAAGGAAGTTAAGAGGATTGGCTCCATGAGAAATCCGAATATTGTTTCTTTGCGAGCATACTATTGGGGACCTAGAGAACAAGAGAGGCTTCTTTTAGCAGATTATATCCATGGTGATAGCTTGGCTCTGCATCTTTATGGTAAGATCACTTAGAACATTTTTCAACTATAGATTTGCATTGTTTTTTTTCCTTTCCGAAGTTTTACTCAAGGCAAGAGTTTTTTTCTCTTTTTGATCTATGCCTACATATGATATATGATATATGTTGAACTTTGAACTTTGTTATATGCTTTGTCAATGTCCCTGATTGCACTCATGTAGTTTTGGAGTCTAATAGTCTATGCTCATAATGCTTTGATGGATTTTAATGGTAAAATAGTGACAGTAATTGTCTTCGCCATCATTTGGCTCACAAATTATTTCCGAGATGTGTGTGCGGCAGAACTGAGTATTCTGCTCACCTATCTTGTATTTTTCTTCTCTGTCTAATTTTTGGCTTTTGGCAAACTAGTGGAGAGTTAACTTGTTGCTAAATACTGTATTTACAATATAATCAGATGGACATTTTTTCCTGATCATAGTAGTGCATCTCCATTGGACCAGCGCAACCATTATCTTAAGCGAACTTATTTGAACTTTGTGTTTTGTATGTATACTTACTTGCAGTTGTTCTACCTCTCTCTCTCTCTGTATATATGCATTACATATTAGTTATTTGGAATAAAGAACTAAGAAATAATTTATCACACCCAAATATATATATATACTTTAATTATAAATAATAGGTCTTGTATGTTTTACATTGATAATTTAACAGGTAGGTTCTGTGAATGGAGTTGTCTTACTTGGATGTATTATCTTGTACATGATCTTGTACAGAGTACCTACTTGATACCATTCAATACAAACACCTTCTTACTGTGAAAAAAATGGTCTTGAGCCTTCTTCCACTCCAATTGAAATTTAATGATCTAAGCAAAAAGGGTTGGTGCTTCGTATAAGAATCTTTTTAAACCATAAAAGACAGTTTAGTGTGTGTTGTTTTAAATTTTGGAGTGTCATTGCATAATAAATAAAGCAGGCATAGAAAGTCAATGTACTCTGCCAAGTGAAACTTTTATCATTTTCTGAGCAAGAAGTGTTGGTGCTTGGAATAAGAATTTTTTTTTTTTGTTTTAACCGTAAAAGATGGCTTCAGCATGTTTAGGCTAACTTTTGGTGTATCACTGCATAACTAAAAAAGGAACATAAATGTCAATGTAACCTGTGAATACATCAAAGGTGAGGATGCTGGTTTGAGAAAGATCCAGCTACTCCATAAATATGTGGAATTATTCAGTCTTGCAACACACTATTCAACATGCCTGTTTGAAAGATTTTGGTCTAAATATCTTTTACAAAGATGGAGAGACAAATTTTCTAGACATCCGTCTTCCATCTTGATACTTGAGCTTTTCTGTATGTCAACTCATCTGTTGCATAATGCATCAGCTCTAGTGGACTGTCCAAGCACATTAAAGGATGCTACTTTGACAAACAGCATAATTTCTTAATGCGCTTATGGGTTATTGAGGTTAGATTGTATGCAGTAGAATTAGTAGGATTAGGGACATAATCAATTTTTTCCCCCTCTATCCATAAATGTTTCTGTTTGCTCTCAGAGTTGCAGTTCGTTTAGTGTGCTTGAACCCTGTAGACTGTTTGGCCTCCCCATTCAATTGCTTTTAGAAATTCACATTCAATTCAGTGTATTCCAGTGTTATGCTCAACTCTCTACTTCCTCTTGTACAAAACTCTGTAATTTGGAGGAGTGACATTTTGTTGCATTGTCATAGAATTTGTTGATCGGTGACAAATTGGAAAACCTCATGGAATCATTCAAAGTTTTGAAAGGGTTATGTTGCATTGAATATTATGGAGTAAATAAAGTTATGATGTATCTTATTGAAATAAGGATCCAATGGAAAACTCATTTAGAAAGGCAAGTTGAGGTGGCAATCGGTTGGTAATCATGGCAATAATCACCTGTAACATTTAAATTAGGAATGGTGGGTATGGATAATGATTGTTTACTGTGAGTTCATGGGCTCAGGTGCTGTTTAAGTGTTGGAAATGAGGTTAGAATTTTGGTGTTTGGTCATGGCAAAGGTTAAGATATTTGTGTTTGGCCTATACAAGGTTCAAAATATTGGTGAGTGCTTTGAGCAAGCTTTCTGGTGGTGCTAGCGGTAATACAGTTGGTCACTCTTGGTGGTGACTTTTCTTTTAGTACTGCTAAACATGCTGGGTTCAAACTCTCTTCTGTTAAGGAAGAGCTCTCCTGAATAATTCATGGGAATTGGTAGATAGGAGAAAAGGTTTCTGTGCAGTCAAGTTTGGCATAGGACTGGATACCTAGGAGTCACCGTTAAGGAATATTCATGGAAATTTGAAAATTGGAGAAAAGGTTATTGTGCAGCAAGTTTGCATAGGAATTGGCTTCGTTGCTGGAGTGGCGAAAAGTGGCTGTCCTTACTAAATTTTGAAGCTGGCAGTGGCTTTTGCTAGTTACTGATGATGACCACCCTTACTGTGCCATTGTGAAGCAGTTGCTATGAGCAATCAATGTTGTGCTTGGTCACAGGTTGAAGCACAAGAGCAGTATTCATTGTTTGATGTTGGTTTCATCACCTCATTTATGTGACAAATTTTTGTTGAATTGGTGGCTGTTCACCTGCAGACTATGGCTGGTGACATTTATGGCTATTCACAAATGTTGAGTGAGGAATGTGGTTATCATTGTGAGGCAGATATGATACTGGTGAAGTCTGGTTAGCTGATAGAATTCTTAATTTCAAATTTGGTGACCATGCTGTAAAGGGGCATCCTTCTATAGAATCATATACCTCACATAGAAAGCTTTGTATCCACAAAGAAAAAGGGAGAACGTCAGTGTCTTGACAGATGGTTTATTTTTCTAAGGGCATAATTACTTAAAATCAGAATGTAAAAATTGGTTGTCCATCCATATAGGTGTGGACAGTATATAATAGCAACCACCAAGAGCCATATGGTCTAGTGGTAGAGTTACCATGTACTTAATCATAGATTTAGGGTATGGTTCTTTGGCATTGCTTATCAGCAAAGGGGAGAAATGCTAGAATAGCAATGCACTTTTTCTGCTCTTCCAGTAGAAACTTGCATACCTTTGCAGCAACTGGCGAAGACAGTTGTTAGGCTGCTGTTTTTTCTGCAACCAGATACAAGAACATTGAAAGGTTTTTTATAGACTGTATGAGATCTGGAGTTTAAAGAATTCTATTTCACTCTTGTTGATATAACCTTTTTTGGCTTTGACAAAGAGGATTTAAGGATTGTCAAGGTCATTGGATGGGAAGAGTTGTATATCTAAAAATGATAATGTTGTGGATGCAAATAATGGAAGCTTATGTTCATTATTAATACAACTGTGTGTGTTATTTTACTTTCATTATTAATGCGGCTTACTGAATTTTCTAAAACAAAAGAGCAAAGAATTTTTGGGATGGTACATCCCTGAGCCCACTGAAGTTGAAAGCAGAACAGAGATGGGATGCATTATATTACTGTAGGACAAGATCTGCTCAAAGCTGGAGACTACTGGAATGTTGTAAAAAGGAAATCCAAATGTTCTCTGCAGACCTTAAGATTAGAGCGTACCATTTACAGCTCCTAAACGTCAATTAACTTATGAGTGCAGTCTGGAGTTGAAGGAACTTGATGTGGAAAATGCTGCAACTCAATATTATTAATTATGAAAACCTCTTACTAGATATCTTTTTCTCTGAGAGGATTACATTGAAAGTTGACCGAGCAAGTGCTTACCTATTTTGTTTTGGGAAGTGAGCTTATCTGTTCTTGTTCTTTCACAGATGAGGGGTTTCATTCGTTAGTTTTGTTTCCCCTCCATCAGATTTAGGATACAGATGACAGAACAGGATGGGCTTACTGTGAAGACTAATTTACATAGTCTGTAAAGTCCTCACATTCTTTTTTGCAAAGATACTGTTGGCATTCTTTTCTATGTATTCGTTTGTGTATTATTTACATGATAGGCAATATGCTTTCATCTTAGTGTCTGACAATTCGTCTCTATGCTTTATGCAGAAACTACTCCTCGAAGACATTCCCCATTGACTTTCAGCCAAAGACTTAAAGTCCACTGATATTGCTCGGTGCCTGTTATACCTCCATGAAAGAGGTCTGCCTCATGGAAACTTAAAGCCAACAAATATCATCCTGGCTGGTCAAGAGTACAATGCTCTCCTAACAGATTATGGGCTTCACCGCCTAATGACCGCAGCTGGTATTGCTGAACAGATACTAAATCTTGGAGCCCTAGGATACAGAGCTCCTGAACTTGCATATGCTGCTAAACCAGTACCATCGATTAAAGCAGACGTATATGCATTTGGAGTAATCCTGATGGAATTGCTAACT
Source organism: Combretum micranthum (assembly GCA_024138025.1). Taxonomy (NCBI): domain Eukaryota; kingdom Viridiplantae; phylum Streptophyta; class Magnoliopsida; order Myrtales; family Combretaceae; genus Combretum; species Combretum micranthum. The sequence continues at coordinate 267,458 of JAMXBD010000479.1, read as the reverse complement.
AGGAGAAGTGCAGGAGACATTATATCAGGCCAGTCGGGTGCAGTTGATCTGACAGATTGGGTACGCCTATGCGAGCAAGAAGGGCGAGTAATGGACTGTATTGACCGAGACATTGCAGGTGGAGAAGAGCACTTAAAAGCAATGGATGAATTGTTAGCAGTATCATTAAGGTGCATTCTCTCTGTAAACGAGAGACCTAACATCAGACAAATTCTTGACGACCTTTGTGCAGTATCCGTTTGAAAACTGTACATGTATGTTGGGTTTAGGGCTTTTTTTCTCCATTTTCTTTTCTTTCTGGTTGTTTGACCCATTGTTTTGTTCCTCAATTTTTTTCCTTTTTCTGATTGGTTTCGCTGCCTTATTATTTGGGCTAATTATCGCATTTTTTTGATGAAAAGCTTCTTGTAAAGGGATTCATTGATCCATTGATTTATTCAAGTGTTGTAGTTTTATCTGAAAGCATACAAGATTGTCTTCTCCGTTTTTTCATCATTTTTCATTGGTAGGTTAGATATCAATGTCAGTTTTCTTTTAGTAGCAACTTGCAAAGCATCTTGTTTGGTTGTATTTTATGTCGAAATCATGCTGCTGTTAAATTGGTTGATTGGACATAATAAATAATAATATCAATGCAGAATTGGATCGTGTCATTAGATTTTAATTCTAAAATTGGATGGATTAAGCTCCTGTAAATAGAACCATTCTTGCCCTTGCCCTTTAGATTATAAATTTCCTAAGGACGCACTTGAGCAAGTCAACTGTTATTAAGAAAAGCTACCAGCTTCCTATGATTTATTTTAGTAGCATGCGAATGCTAAGATTAGATTGTGAGGATGGTAATCAAATAGTCTATAGAATCCCATTACGAAAATTTAAATCAGATTGGCTCACTTGATAATAGTAAGCTACCAATATGAATGGAAGAGAGTTTGACATGTCGCATCAACTTGTCTGTGAATATACTGTGACTGTATTACCCAAGTTAAGTATTAGATGCAAAAGATAGAATTTGAAGTAAAAGTTGCAATATGATCTGAAAGTGGTTTTTGACTGTCCAATGGACAAGCCTTTAGAGCTGTGATATGTCAGGGGAAAAGAATAAAACTAGTGAATCTGGATATAAACAACTAACTTGGGATTGCAATGCAATAAATACATCTATCAAAAAGCGACCTGTTAAAGATACTGCAGGTACAGGTGTATAATCCTCAATGCTTTCAGTTTTACATGACAGGTGCCAGAAAACCCTGCATTGAAATTTAGAATTTTGCTCTATGGGAGTAAGGATAGAAGCTTATCACGCACTGCAGTTCAGGCCTGAGTGAATCAACTTTGCCTCTTACTTCAAACTCTTTGCTGCTCTTATGATCTCTTCAGCATAAATGATCCATGGACTAGAAGGCACCACAAGCTCAATTTCTTTAGATCAATGTGCAAGCACTTTGACATGCAGATCAGAATGCCCACACTCAGAATAAGAGAGAAACGAAAAATACTGGTGTCGATCTTAGAGACCTGTTGAACATGTGTAACTGTTCTACCGAGTACTGCTACCCCTCGTATACTAGAAATTTGGAATATAGAAGCTCTTTGACTGCGAGATTTCCAGCCTGATTACTTTATTATTCGTTATTTTCTCCGTAAAATTTTGAGAGCAGGAGCAGCAGCAATAGACCCTGCACACACTGAATGGGGGGTTAAAAAGATAAACGAAGTATGTACAAGAGACACAAAGGAATAACAAAAGAAATATGTTCAGCGTTTGAGCATGCATGTTCTGCAGTTACAAATTTCCATTAAATTCTCACAATTCAAATCAAGTGGAGAAAACAGATACAAAACAAATCAGATCGCCAAAGCAACATAGTGTGGGAGTCAACCCTTAAAAGGTAGCAAAAACAAACAGCTAGAGTACCCCTTAAATACCATAGGAAACAAGAGAATGCTCTAAGATTCTGAAGATATCAAAATTTGATTCCTCATTTCCAAGCAGGTTTTTTCTTATTCTTGATAAGTGAGAACATACAAGTTACTTAATCAGGACAATCAAATATCAGTATAACTAAATTGCTAATAATTGAAAATCAAGGTCCTCTAACTTACCTCAAATATCCTAGCGTCACCTGCCAAAACAAGTTTCCACTTTCCAAAATATTGATCTATGCTTGCCAGCTACTGCCAGCTCCATAGCTTAAAAAATTTCAGAGGAAAGATTTCCTTGAAAAGCAATATGCAAGGCCTGTATAGAGAATTAAATAGCTTAATAACAAATTTTAAGTTTTATGGATTCTCAAAATCTTAAAAGGGAAGTTATTAAAAAGAGAGCAGACCTGATTGGTTAGACCATCATGCAATTAGCTAGCAAGATCACTTGCCAACTTTATGCATCCTCACCTATCATGAAAACACTCCAATTCCGGCTTTGTTGCTAATTCTGCCCTTGGCTTTGCTGGAAGCCCTTTGGAAAGCATTTCTTCATCATATTTTCGAGCCAAATCTATCATACCTTTCTCCACTAAAGCATCGATTAGAGCATTGTAAGCAAATTCATCAGGACTGGCTCCCATTTCTTCCATCTTTTTCCATATTAAGAAAATAGGCCTAAGAAAACCCCATCTTCCGAACTTTCTTATAAGCTGTACATATGTGTCCATAGTTGGATAAACACCACTGGCAATCATTCTATCAAACAACCTAAGTATTTCCCTGGGTTTTCCAAATAACCAAAAATGCAGTGATATGTAATAACATTTGGCTTACAATCATTCTTATACATTTGATCAAGCAGCATATTTGCTTCCGTAACTCTACCATTTTGGCACAAAAGCTTAATAACTGTATTGTATGTGACAACATTAGGTTCACAACCCAATTCCTTCATCTCACGGTACAATCGCAGTGAGAAATCTACACCCTCTGAGAGACCAATTGCAGAGATGACAGTATTATAAGCCACGACATCCAGCTTTATCCTTTTTCTCTTCATCTCTTTGTACAGCTTTACCGCTTTCCATGGCTTCCCACTTTTGCTAACAATATCCATGTATATCGAATATGAATGCAAGTCTTTCTTCACACCTTTCTTGTCCATCTCCTCCCAAAACTCTCTGCACTTACTCCACCAACCAATTTTATACCACCCACGCAGAATCATATTATGAATCTTTGTGCTATCAACATCAAAACCCAAATCCACCTGCTCTTTCTTTCCCATACAGAACTCATGAGCTTCTATGACATGTTTGCGCTCACATAATGCATCTACAAGATTATAATATGACATCTCATCCTTCAAATTATATTCATCTAACTTCTCATAAGTGCTCATGACCTCATTAACCAAGTGGGCAGATGCATAACGCTTGAACATAGTTCGAAATATCTCATGATTGGGAAAAGCAAATGGATTTTCTTTCATACGGTGAATTAAGCTCCAACAAAGATCAAACTCAAAGAATTTTCCCAAAATATCAATCATGCGGTTGTATGTCTCAGTAGTATGCTTGAAATGACACTCAGTTTCTATCCAATCAAAAAACTCAAGTGCTCGTTTCCAGTCATTGTTATAACATGAAAGAGTATTGCAGACAGACTTGGGAGATAGGTCACTTGGGATTGATGGGTACTTGGGGTTGTTTCCATTACAATCTGAAGAACCCACCACCAAAGTTACCTGCATTATGATACATATCCTGCTGATCAGAACCTTCAAGGACTGAAGGGGAATAAAAAGATGCAGGTATAGATATATGTTTATATAAAAAGGGAAGAAAGCACTTTTAAAATTAGCACCTTTCCTTTGCAGATATTCCTTAGGAACTCTCTGCTATATTGATGAGAAGGCCCAATAATACCACCATTACACCCCTGGAAGAAAAAGGAAAAAGATGGAGATTAAGTTGCAAATCTCAATACTAAGATGCAAACATAATCCCACATCCACAAAAGGTGAGTTAACTATCTATATGTACTTATATGTGCTACTCCCTTAATCAGATACAGTCAAATCACAAAGAATAGAGGTAGGAAAGGAATGCTACAGAAATACCTGGTGAAACCTATGAACCTCAATGTTAATTAGAGAGAGGAACAAAAAATCAAAATGGTCAGCCTAGCTGTTGTAATAGTTGTTTCCACACACACACACAAATGGCCAAGAGCCATGAAATGGCTAGTTAATAAGTACAACCTACAATGTGCGGTTGCTAGTGACTGCTTTGAGTGAAAAATAATACCATATTCATGGAAGAACAAAAAGTTCATATCTGAACCAAACATCGGACAATAAAAGCAAGCAAGTATTTAAACGCCACTTCACCAGTCCTCACATTCAAACCTTCTCATCGTGAGAATTGAAATGGGGAAAATCATAAAATTTAATAGCATGAAGACAGAAATTCTCCATCTCATATCCGAGACTGTGTATAGTAACCTCACTAATATTACAAGAAAAATCCTGTTTGATGTCTTCTGGCAAGAATCACCAGAATCAATGGACAAAATTTGATCATGAACATTCCATGAGATATTATTAGTGCAAAGAACCCAAGAACCACCCTTCTAGATGTTTTACTAAATTTTGCCCAAAGGTCAGCTTTTCCAAGAAAAAGTTATGGAAAAGAAAAGACTACAATGATGAACATTTCCAAATTGCTAGAACCTTAGAAATGGCACTTCGTGCTGTCGTGTTCGGGTTTAATTTCGTATCCAATTCATGTCAATGTCTAAAAAATACATGAAAGCAGTCAACTATATACATCATAAACTGACCAATCTCGTATCTCCGGAAACCAAAAGGCTGAAATCGACTCCAATGAAGCATCTTTTAGCCAATCTATTCCCTCTTAACCATAAGGCCATGCCCTACACATACGCAAATCAGTTCAGGACACTGAAAAAAAAAAAAAAAAAAAAACCGTAATCAAATCAAAATTCATAAAGTAATTTCCTGCCAATCACATGCTGCCAGTGTTCTCTCTCTCGGGTTTTGAAAACTCACCGTCGCCAAGCACCGGTACTGTTACCTTCGACAGCAGTGGGCTCTGGATTGTCTATATCCTAAGGCTTCTTACTTCTTAGTGAGGAGAGAACCGGACGAAGCCGAAGCTGAACCGATTGGAACCGAAACCAGACCGACATTTGTGGTTTTTTTTAATTTTGTTTTCAGTTGGTTCGTTCACTGGGTTTCGATGTGTTTTTTTTTGCCCTCCCCCAATTCTTCTTTGATAATCTTATGAAATGGATCCGAGGAATATTGGGGGAAAGGAAATTAATATTTCAAATTTTTTAAAAAATTATAAAATTACCACTATGACTAAAATAATCTTAATTTTAGACAACATAATATCATTTCTTGAATGACCTCATCGGTCTAAATAAATGTAGCAATCTCGTCTCTTCAAAAACGAGATCACGCAGCAATATATCACCAAGCAAAACATCCATGGGAGAAATTCAACTAGTTTCTTTGCCCCAAAATCAAAACTCTAATTTGTTGAGGCTTACGTTACCAACTAGCAATATGCTTCTCATTTTTCAATGCCAATGGAATTGTGACCTGATTGTAATTGTTGGGTTTGAGTTGATAAATTTAGTTCCAGTTCAGTCGTTGAAAAGTTTGAAATTCTCAATGGGATTAATTTCCATTGGCAGCTTAGGATGTTGATGGACGAACTTGTCATCAAAGTCTTCATCTTTAAGCTCTTATTTTTCTTCAATGTCAGAAAAATTTATGGGAAGAAGAAGGTCAAGTTGGGTTTATATCATGTATACCTCGTCTCTTGGAGAAGAAGGTCAAGATGAGCGAACTTGAAGAGACGAGGGTATTGTGTATTTACAATGACCTTGTCTCTTCAAGAGAGAATGTCAACTTGCCTAAAACTGGTATTATTTTTGTTCTGATGGTATTTTTGTAGTTTTTAAAAAAAAAATTAACAGTATTAATTTCCTTTTTCCAGAAATATTATCTATTTCTTTATTTATTTATTTATTTGTTAAAATTGCAAAAACATCTTAAAAGTTTAATGAAAACTTATAGCTATTTACTCTTTGTAAAATAATAAAATAAATATTTTAACATTTTTTATCCTTTGTTTACAGATAACATGATATAATAAAATTCAAAAATATTTGTTGCAAAAGTTTGAATTGGAGGGCGAAAGATGTCAAATTCGGTATCCGAACTTTACCAAAAAAATTCAATTTAATATTTATACTTTAAAATGGTTAATGCAATGCTCAATCTATTTTTTTATGACTATGTTTACTATCTCACTAACATAGTTTGCTCTATTTTCTTGACTTAAAAGAGACAGTCTATTAGTGTTAAACAATATTAAGAAAAATATTTAAAAACTCAATGATAGATTACCTTTTCTACATCACCAAACAATATAAAAGAGGTAATGACTTGCCTTTACTTTTTTTTTTTTTTTTTGGCAAAGCAATGCTACATTATAATTAGTATTCATATGCTAAGGCTTGAAGTCCAAAGGTCAGCATAATCAAAAGATATGATCATGATATGCAAAAAGTGTCCGAACGCCTTGATTTGACATGATCAATAAGCTATTGGTCATGTTACAGTTGCCTAAGTTTAAACATCGACTTAAACTAACATGGTCAAGATGCTATTGAGATGTTTCAATTGCTTAGGGTCGAAACGACAAGGTAAGAAACAGTATAAAGTTCTCTATTCTCTTTTTTGCGGTCAAGGTTAGATGGTTGAAGTTCTTCAGATAACATCGACACAGTAGTACAAAAAACCTAGTGGTTGGCAACATTTAATGATGGGGCAAAATGGAGACAAATTAGGTAATAACCATCTTTTTAAGAGAAATATTATATCTTTTGAAATCTTATTTATTAAGAAGTTATATTACATCATTTGTTAGATTTGTCTCAATTTCATTAAATTTGAAATTTCAATTTAAAGAGAATCGAGTAATGCTATTGTGAGGGTTTGTTGCAAACTTGCAATATTATTAAAAGACACCGCTCGCATTCTTCGTTTGTATATGTGTGAAACTTGTGTAGCTACTTATGAACAGAAATTTGGTGATTAATAGAAGTATGTGTGGTTATTCATTAAAGGCATTTGGATCTATTAAGAGTAAAGAGTTGTCCTAACTCTATGTGACTCCAAGTTTTAATTATCCATCCCTATCTTTTTTACATTTACATTTATATTACTATACTTATTGACATTCATCTTGTTACATATAGATAATTTTTCTAAATTATAATTAAAATAAAAAAATGGTTAAAATTGAACTCGAACTCTTGATAAGGCTACAGAATTTTTGCTTGAGGGGAAGTTACTCACAACTAAAGGAGAGATCACTGAGATACAAGTGCGAGATTAGTAAACCCCTACATGGAAGGAATATGGATTATGTGAGGACCTACTATCATAATACCGTGTTCCTTCATAATGTCAATCTGTAGAATTTATACCTATTAAAGGCTCTTCCTCTCCTCAACACAAGGTAGGGTATAAACTCCTAAACTTGCCAACCTTGTACCTATTTACCCTTAATAAAAATTGAAATTCAAAAGTGTATTTGAATCATAAGAAGTAAAGTACATATCTCGCTTATTTAGATATCTTAAATGCTACTAAATGGGTAGGTTTTCATGGGGTTAACAAAATATTTTGTTAGGATAAATTACGCCAAAAAATCAAAACATTTGGATAAATTCATTTAAAATCATAACATTTCACATGGTTGAAAAAAGGTACAAACATGTGGTTAAGTAGTTCAAATCAAGTCTTCGTTATAGTGATGTGCTAACTCCATTAATTACTGTTCCAACGTGACCGTTAATTGCCATATCATTGCCTACATGTACGTAATTTAATATTAAACAAACCCTTCAGTATGGTTATACACAGGGAAAAAAAACTCATATAAACAAAACGATGAAAGAACTAAGGAGACAAAACAATCAAACCTGCATCAAAACACAAAACCTCTCATGGAGACACATGAAACCCTAATTATTTCCAAATCCTAACACCAATACTAACCAAATCTCCCATTTAAACATTGAAAACCCTTATTCCCTAATGCGTGTTACCATAAATTCACTTCAAAATTGAAACCCCCAACTCGACATCATCTAAAACCTAAATACGCATAAGAGAAAGGAAAATTAAGCAAGGAAACTATCAAGCCCTGAAGAGTGTCCTAAATATGGTAGTCCATCATACATAATATTAAAGCCTAGGAATGACCGCCTCAGTCACGCGAAGGCTTCCATGCTATGTACAAGGCGTCTAACACATGTAAGAGACACATCAGAGTGATACATTTTATATTGATACAACTTGAGTGACAATGTAAAGGAAATACAATTTACTATACTTCAATTACAATTCATCCACATATTTCACTACACAAACTATTACAAGACAATTCATAAAACCTAGCTAATATCTTCAAGTATCTTACTTTCTGTCGGAATCCCGAAGTCATACTCGGCTCCAACCATCTCAGTCCCCACGTAACATTCTTGAGCTAACCTATTTAATCAAACATCTATTGGGATATAAGCTACACTAGCTTAGTGCCTTAATTTCGTGCCATAACAAGTAAGTTATAAATCATCCATATGCTATGCACGAATAAACACATGAGCATACAAGCATATGACTTTTCGGTAGCCATATGTGAATGGATTTACCCCCTCCATTCGGGGTTGGGGTGGTCCATAAGTCATGCAACCATAATTCCAATCTTGCGTGGGGTGGTCCATAAGTCATGCAACTATAATCCCGATTGGAGTGGGGTGGTCCATAAGTCATGCAACCATAATCTCAATCTCTTTCTCTTAGTTTTACAACATCTGTTGTTTTATGTAGTTGATTCAAGTGCCTACACCACTTCCGTTAACTTAAGCGACTCGCATCCTTAATGTTCACACAGGCTCCATCGCCTCCACTAATATACTTTTGTCCCACCAAAGGTATATTAGCCAATGCAATGTGACTCACTACATGATATGCATGTACAGTTTATTCATATAATCGTGGCAAGTTAATTATGTAGGTTAAGAGTGATCATAGAGAATTTCAGACAATTCTAGTCTATGCTAGCTCATACAATGATTTTACAACAAGTCTCGCCTCGATATACTTATCATTCATTCAACCAAGATTATATCACAACTCATCACAATTTTATCTTTTCCTAATTCTAGTGCGACTAGCTACAAGCACAAGCGAGTAACAAAATAAGAGGAAAACTCACTCGGCCATTGGTTCACTGATCTCTTGGTAAAAGTAATTAGATGGTAGGGAATCATCGATTTCGGGGTCACCTAAAAAGGAAGAAATACCTAAATGAGTATTTCAACCCAAAACTAATCCACTCTATCTCATACAAACTATCAAATTCGTAATTCTCATCCTACGCGGGAATTCCAACTTAAAACGGTCATAACTTGGTCGTTTTAACTCAGAATTTAGCAAATTATATACCGATTTCTATCTACTTCGAAAGTTCTATCTAATTCTAATATTATTTTCAAGTTTTAAAACTTTAAAGCTTTGAAAAGATCTGATCAGTTCAGATCAGTAGCGAAAACAATTTTTAGAAAATTGATTTTGTTAAAGTTCATGAAGTTTCTACCATCCAAAGCAAGTGTTCATGCAATATGAACAAGTTACTATCATAGATGATATGTCATAAGATATATATGTATATGTTCTTGATGATATTGGATAAAAGAAATTTCTAGAAAACTTTTTCTTTGTAAGCCTTTATGAAAAATCATCTTAGAAAGGTTAGTTTTATAGTCTTTACAATCCTCACTTGTTTTTAGAAAAATTCCTTGATAAAATTTATTTATTCTTGTTAAAATTAAGCCTTCATTATGCATATTCTCTAAGGCCTTTGTTTTTCATTAAAATTTTCCATTTTACACTTTGCAAACATGTTTTTAAATATGGCTCATTCCAAAATCCGAATTTTGTAAAAATTGTTTTTGTGGTGATTCCTTTAAATAAACTCATTTGATACTTAGAAAATTAAGGCTCAACCATACCTAGTCACTAAGGACTTCATTTCTTTAGCAAAACTTTCATTTTGAGTTTGAAAAATAGGGTTTTTATATCATTACTCCATTATTACAAATTTCTTAAAATGACAACAACTCAAATTTTTCCTACTTTATTTCTACTCCTTGTTCTTCATGTTTTTTCTTAGCAAATCCCATCTTAACTTATAAAAATCATTAATTAATGATATCTATGACCTATACTCTTCATTTTTCATATAAAACATAAGTTTTGGAGTTGATAAAAGGGCTTTTAAGGCATTGTCTTGAAACCATCCGAATTTCACAAAGTTAGGATAAAACTTAAATTTTATATTTTATAATCTCTTCCTATTTTGAAAATCTTTATTAGTAGATCTACCATTTACTTATCAAAAACATCTCCTATTGATACCTATTCCATAAGCTTTTCATTTTTTAAAACAAATCCTTTATTTTGGTGTGAAAAATGGGTTTTCAAAATTGGTCTTGGTTGAGATCCGAATTTACAAAATTTGTTTTTGGATATATCTTTTGATAAAATCCATCTAAACTTATGAAAATCCATCCCTTACATATCCTATCTTAAGAGCCTTCTATTTCTTGAATAAAAACTTTATTTTTGAGTTGGAAAACATGTTTTTAAGTTAGGCCTTTGTCCAGATCCGAAAATAGAATTTCGTTTTGAAAAATAATATTTGAAAATCACCTTTGAACCATATAAAATGAAGTCTTGATGATATATACCCATTAAGCCTTCATTATTTCAAGTAAAACTTCCATTTTGACACTTGGCAAAATTTTTAAAAATGGGTCTTGCCTATATACGAATTTCACCACTTTTGTTTAAGTTCAAAACTAAGATCTACACTTTCTATGAACATAAATATAAAAAAATCCATGGTAGTAAACTATAAACTCATAGATCTAAACATAAACATAATCAAAATTACACAAAAATTAGATCTACAAAATATAACTACTTCTAGTAAAAAAATAATAATATCACAAGAGAATAATCATGGATAAGAGGAGTGTTACATTTTGGCATCATCATTCTTAGGTTTTAAGCTTATGGAAAGTTATTTGATGCATGAAACTTTCACTATACTTTACCTACATCAACTATGGAAGCTTTGGACAAGAGTTTTATCAAAGGATCTTGAAGAAATATGTGTTGAAGCTCATTTATTGAATAGGGGCAGCAAGTGTTCTTGCAAGAACAAGAACAAATGAAGAGAGAAAGAGAGGAAAATGAGGGAAAGTGTAAAGAATGATAAAGGGTTAATGTGTGAATGAGAGAGAAAAATAGAATGATTTAAAGATACTTTAAATGAAGAAAAAATATAAATGGGCAGCCAAGACATCCACAACGCTAGCGTGAATTTGACGAGGAGAGAGAGAGAGGAATTTAGTTGGTTTTTAACTTGAAATTGTAATGTGTAATTAATGGTATGTGTAGCTTCTTGAAGAAGGATTGAAAGATGGTTATTTCAATTAATTTTTAGAGTATTTCAAAGGACAAGGCAACCAAAAAGAAGTCAAAAATCTGCCATGAAGTGATGAGTGAAGTGTAGAAAGATTGAAGTGAAAAAAAAAAGTGATGTGTGAAAGGTGTACTTAAAGATATGGGTTTGTAAGAGTACTTTCTTAATAAATAAAATAAAAATAAGAAAAAAATAGAAAATTCATTCCAAATATTTGTAGCAGATTTTTCATAATTAAAATAAGATAATTAATTTATTTATTTTAGTGAATTATCAAATAAGTTACCGGTATGATTAAAATACACGAATATGAGCTATAAATGATATTTTTATAACTTGAAAAATTCTAAAAAATTATTTTATGAAAATAAAAATATTTTTCAATTATTAAATTAATTTATTTTATTTTATATTTGGGTCTTAAATAAAAATTGATCCCGTAAAAACCCAAAACGAACTAAATATTTAAAAAAACAAAATTTTCTATGATATATAAAATATTTATCTAAAAATATAAGGGTTTAATAGAATAATAAAATTGTGCAATGAATAGTAGTGAATAGTGCAAAAGACTAATTAATTACAAATACGAATATAATTGCAAAATCAGATATTTCTAGTTATCGAAAAATTATATAACTGATATTTTTTAAATCCTTATGAAAATACGAGTCTAACGATATTAATGGTATATTTTTTATATATCAAGCCCTGGGACACGCTTTTCAAAGTCTGTGTCCAAATGAGTTCGAAATAGGTAAAAAATTTACCAATTTGATATTTTTAAGCAACCTTGTATTACTACGAGTTATTCTACGCACTTAGCATCTAGGGTCAAGAGCGCGAGATTGCCGGACTAAAACTATTATATTCCACTTGGGGTTCCCGGGTGATTTTCTGGTTTAGATCTTTGCCAATTTGAAACTGGGGGTTTATGTTTATATAACATATTTAGTTTGAGAGATTTTATTTAAATTTTATTTTTGTAAGTATTTAATATCTCTTAACGTTTTCGAATTATTGAATTGGGTTTTATTTCTGAAGGTTAATTGTTATTTACTATTTAATAATTTTTTTTCGGGTTTTATATTACCCGATTTTATAAGTCAGAGTTACGTATAGAATTTGTCATACGTAATGGTTTTGGATTTGAAGACTGTTGAGTTCTTATTTTATTTTTAAGGATTCTCATTTTCTTAAGATTAAGAAATTTCTAGATTCGTTTGAGATTTAAAGCTAGTCAAAGTTCGGTTTTAATTTGAAGTCATTTTAGAGTTTATTTTCAAAGTTTATTTTGTAATTATTTACTGAAATTTTCCAGAGCTTATAGAAACACCCTAATTTGGCAACTGGGCAACATTGAAACCCTAATTCACAACTGGGCATTGTCGAATTGTAGGTATTTCTAAGTTTATGGTAATGTTATATCATGGTACTGTAAATGTTGAAGCTTGGATTTTTACGAATTAAAAGCAGTTTCATAAGTGGAGTAGTCATTAAATCTCTTCAAAATGTTAGATCATTCAAGCAACTTTTAGCTTGTGTTGTCCATATTCCTTTAACTGAGAGTTGATATGGTTTTAAGCTTTAGTGAATAAAGTAAGCTAAATGAGAGTGGAAGCATATTTGATTTTTGAAATCTATAACCACTGTGGGTTTTTTTACTTTTAAATTTTTTTTCCTTAACTTCTCTCTTATTTGATGTTAATTTTTTATCGTTTTAGAGCAGCAAAATGGAAGAGTCAAATGTTAGAAGGAGTGGGTGAAGTAATACAATTTCTGATTTTGTGCAAGTTTCATCCTCTATGGCAAACTCAATTGATAACATAAATGGTGTGAATTTTTGCTTCTATGACTTGTCCTCATTCCAACAAACTAGTTGGACAACACAAAATGAAGGGAGACAGTTCTACAGTTGTCCCCATCGTAAAGGAAAAGGATATTGTACGTTCTTCAAGTGGGTAGACCCAAAAATATCTGATTGTGCAAAAGAGATGATCTTGACCTCCGTAATCGCTTAAGAGTGAGTTTTCATATTCAAAAGTAAATGTCTAACCAAGTTTCAATGATTTAGCTCTAGGACATAATGCGTTGGTGATTGAGTTAAACGCAATGAAGGAGAAAATTGCTTGTGTTAAGAGAAGCTTAAAGTCCAAAAAGAGGATGAAGATGCTTTTAGGCCATTGCTTAGTGCTATCATGGCTATTCTTTGCAATTTGTATTGTTGTTGTTGTCATATTGTTAAAAGAAAAAAGTGGGCAGCTTAGTGGTGATGGAGTTTGCCAATTTCACTAAAGTGAAAGGGACTTGATATGAAGAAATGTTGTTATGCTACATTGCTATATTTGTATTAGATTTAATGAGTCCTTAGTAATATCCATTTATGTCTTGTTATGTCCACTAATTGTATATGGATTAGTATTGATTCAATTAACAAGCAATGCTTAAAGGATGCCCATCTAGGGTTATATGACTCGTTTTTACTTATTGTACATTATTAATAGCCTTCACTGTGATAACATCATATAAGATGGATATTGAAGATTATTCATGGAAGGAATTTAAATAACTTCATTTTATGTTTTTTTTTATGCACTCAAAAAGGGCCATTGTGCTATTTACCAACTTCTTGCTTTGGCATAACAGCAGTAGTTATTGTTAAATCGTCCTAGTGTATTGTTCATTTTGTTAGATTAGCACTTTTAATCCTCAGCCATAAGTATGCCGAAGGAGTTAATTTTTGCTCTTCATTCCCATTTGATTACTGTGAGAACGAAAGATAAGCATTTTGTTATTGAAATTCCATTATCTTGGTTTATGTGTTTTCCATATAAGGTAGTATGAACTCCTATCCATTTGAAGTTCCTAAGACAGTGATAAAGAAAATGGTAGTTAGCATAACTCTTTAACAAAAAAAAAAAAAAAAAATGAAGTTGAAAATGAGAAACTCCAGTATCGCATTTCCCATCTCATGCATCCAGTTAGGAAGCATGACCCGAAGTCAGCAACTAAGCAAGAATAAGATAAATTTGAATGGCTTATAAAAGTACTTATAGCATTATAGACCCCTTTAAGCACTAATCTATTCAAGATTAGCAGAAGAGTACATACAAAATATTTGTAGTCTGGTAGCATTTGATAAACAACAAAAATTTGCCACACTAGTTAAATTTAAGTTGTGCATAATTGGATCTTATATACACAAAATGTGGCCTTAGCATACTACTTAAGTGGTAAAGAAAAGTCTATCATTTGCTATACAAATATTAACACAAAAGACCTACCCATACTACTGAAATCAACTTCATATAAATTGCTTCTTAGTCTTCTAAGTCCACTACATCCACTTGTTATGTGTTGTCCAATGGTTTCTTTGGATTTATGAAGGCGAGATTTAAAATTCTTTGGCTCCTTTTGGTTGATGTTGTTGCATCTCTTCTAATTGGTTGTTTAAGCCTGCTCATCGACATAGAAGTTGGGACTCTTGATCCTCCATGCTCCTGTGTGACAATGCAGATATCAGGTTCATTCTAACTTCCTATGCACATGAAATATATACAAGACACATAAAATGAGCCAGTAAATTGTTGTTGTATAATCTTAAATAACCTAAAATTATTATAGATTTGCTAAAGGAAAAAAAATTAACCATACTTTGTGTAGAAGCACAATAGTAAAAGCATTAAACAAAAAATTTCAATTCCTCTCAACCCTTCATGTATAACACTTCCATTTTTCTAATGTATGAAGTAGAATTGTTAGGTCATATGTGCATTTTTTAATTCCCACGTAGCAAACAAAAAAAAATAATTGGATCAAGTGGATGTGCTATATTCTATATGAAGTAGTGTTCTACTATATATGATTGATAATAAGCCCAGCATCAGCCTATTTTTCTGCCAACAAACAGACTATATTCTCATGGCATAAAAAGGAGAGGAATTTACTAGTTACTACTAACTATTATCAAAATAGAAATGCAACAACTACATCTCATAAAACAATATTTCGTTCAAGAACACAAGAAAACAACAGCAACAACAAAATTAATAAATGCTAACACCTTACACAGCTCTTACTACACATAAAAACATTACAAACATTGTAAAAAGGTAGGAGACATCATACGTTGCCCATTAGCCATCAACCACCACAAAGATGCTAGACCTACATCACCCAAGCATGCAAACCACGACCACCAACAAAGAAACCAGCAATATCTAAGTCACATCCACGAAGCATACAACCATCAGCCTGACATCCTCCTTCAAGTACATGACCATCACCACCAGATGCATGTCCTCAAATATGCAACTATGATTGCAACAAGCAATTTGAATCATGGAGACACCTGCTATCACTATGCTCTCATCCAAATGACTACTACCACTACTAGATAAAAGCCTTCTTCAAACACATAACATGAGTGCATAATAACCAAAGAAGTCATCATCAAACTTGCTAGACAGCTCATCATGACATCAGCACATTTCCAGCTAACCTCTTCTACCCCTATAGATCAAGATCTCTAGGAAAAATCTAATCGTAAACTTAGTTAACTTAATGGCCCATGGCATTTGAAAGCATGTTTCCAAGATATAGCTGAAAAAGGCTGAAAAGTTTCCAATACTATCAAAGTGTCTAAGTATAAACCATCATGAACATTCAATACTATTCAAATAAGTGACATCAAGCTGCGTATCATCCTTCTTAGTAATGATTTTATTGTAAAACAAGATTTTCAAAAAAAATTGAATAAGAATCACATTTTAGAAAGAATAATGAGATGATTGTTAGAATCTCCATTATCACTTGATTGACACATTTTTCATTCAAAATCAAATATGTTGTAAAATACTTAGTAATCACATATATTGTAAAATAGGTAACATTGGGTTGATTCAAATTGGATGTCCAGAATGTGAAATTGATGAGCCAATGGAAAAATTAATGATGTATGATGGAAGCAAAATGATTGCACAAACTACTTGTAATTAAATATCAACCAGTCATATAATCTTTGAGACATGGATGGCTTGCATTTACTTACATTTCCTACCAAGGTTTATACCTATCAAGTATAAATTGTATGTATGACTCAGACATTTGCAAGTAATGGTTTTTTACAAAAGATAAATATATTTGAAAAAAAAAAATGCTAGGTATTCATACGTTGCCCTACATGCGCATATTCAATTGATGGCTCATGAACTGCTTGAAGATTAGTGGGAGCTTCGCTAATGGCAATAATTCTCTCGCTCATAGTTCCAGGCTAGAAAGAAGCACAAAGTTAGCTACCATAAATTAATCACATTTATCCACCATAAATTACTTACATTTAGAAATGTTTGTAGGCTTTGCTCATCATAGTAAATACCAAAACCGTACGACCTTCTCTTCCTTTTAGGATTGGAAGATGATGTACCCAATTCAAGTTATCGTTTCCTGTTATGAACCAAAATGGCAGAAGTGAAATTGTCATTCAATGGATATTTATTTTAAATTTATTAAACAAAAAACATGAAATTCAACACTTAGGTGATTACTTAGGTGACAAGGGCAGTTGACTCTACTCCTTTGTACCCCCTTTTATTATGCCAACATCCATCGCATTGACTACACTTCTAGAGTTAATCTTTTTGTGTCATCTTGACTCCCATTGATTAAAAGCCTCTTTTCACTTGTTTTGTTTTTGACCATGTCTTTTGCGATGAGCAAGTGGAGCAAGTTCGATACATCCATTGCTCTCCCAAAACCACATTCCTTGAACAATTAGGATGCTATATCCATATGCTGTCAAGAATGCTGCCTTCTTATAGCAAACATCAACATAGGCCTTTAATGTCTTCATTCATGTAATGAATAGAAGAAACACCATGCAGGCAAGGTATCCCTCTTACTTGCGAAAGCTTGTATGTGCAACTTCTACTATTCACATCCACTACGTAAATGCCATTCTAGTGTTCAATCACAAACCCTTGATGACCCCTAAACTTCAGTTTGCATAGGCACCTTGCACATCGTGTTTCATCTAAAAGTTTCATTGCACAAGGCGGACAGTCACAAACCCACTTTAGTGCCTTATTTTTTTTTTTTTTTTTTTTGCTTATTCATTTGTCTCATCACATAATTCCTTATACCCTCCAACATAGTCATGATAGACTTCCCTCTTAAAACAACAATATTCCCATTGAATGCTTCGCACATGTTATTCTTGAACAATTCGACTTCACATAAGTTTGGAAGTATGCCTTCACCTAATGGCAAAAATCTACTTCCTTCATCACAGCACAAGTAGAGGGAGAGTGCGATTGTAGAACTTCCATGTTTCGGCAAAAATCTACTTTGTTTGCACTCTTCACCAAGCCTACAATACCTCATTTAACTTCCTTGCTAAAAAAGATGCTCTTAATTTGCATTCGAGTGTCTGTATAGTAGTGATGTTCACTTTTGGTGAAATGTGTCTTCACACCATCGATCAATCCTTTAAACCAATTAGAAAGCATGAATTAAATCACAATTAACATCGTAAATACAAAAGTAACTTTCAACCCAGTCATTTACCTTCTAACAATCACTAACGAAGGTCCATCAATCACCTATGTCCATGATACCGAGCTCAGATTTCAACAACCTAAGAAACTACCGCTAATTATCCTTGTTCTCTACCCTAACAACTTCTCATGCACTTGGGTACGTTCCATCATTGACATCCTGCCTAATTATGCATAATAACTAGGAATGCAACCGGGTCGGGTTTCAGGTAGATCATATGAACCTAAACCTACTACACCTATAGGGCATACCAAACCCAACCCTATAACCCTGTAAGGTTTTCCTGCTATATCCAAACCCGCCTTATAGGGTTTACTCTAATACCTGCCACCCACCTGACCATTAGCTTAATTATCAACCCAAACCTGCCTTGCATATTATTATTTTTTTTCAATAGATTCAGTAGAATTAAGCCAATAAAATAATAGCCTAATAATATAGAAATTCACCTTCCTCTTTGCCAACATGTTTTTAAATTTAGCTTGTTACTATATTTATATTTAGTAAATGTATTTACATTACAATTTTTTTTTACTAGGACTAACGGGTCGGGTTGGAATCCATCGGGTTTTCAGTAGTATCCAAACCCAACCTTAATACTCTATAAGGTTTTTTGCCTATATCCAAACCTCATCCTATTACCTTATAGGGCTCAACCCTATAAGGTTTTTATCGAGTTGGCCGGGTCAGAAACCCATTAATGGCCGACCCGGTTGCATCCCTAATAATAACTAGCCTTTGCAATAACCTATCAAAAAGCAACCATCTACTCCAATAACGTGATGGTATCTTGCTAAGACACCTCTCCTACATGCCTCAAAGCACACATAAATATGAATGAAGTTAGATTTCTACTCATCTTGAGACTGTTTAACCTCAAGAATAACTGTAGTGTTACTTTGATTCAATTCCTCAATATAGTCCTACAAATGTTCATACTCCTCCACATAATCACACTCCATTTACACCAATACCCCCTCTCGAGTCCTCCAGCTTTGCTTACAGCAATATCCAAACCTAACTGATTCTTGACCTGGTCCTTCAACTCACCTTGTTGGATCCTAGGAGTTTATGTGACTGTATCTCGATACTCATCAGCTAGCCATTTAGAAGTTGCCCTTTTATTCTTGTAATTCTATTGACACACATGTTTTGGTTCATTCATTTTCACTTGCAACTCTCCAATGCTTTGGTTTAATGAGGCCGTTATATTCCACAAGCACCTACTATCTTTGCACTTGTCTCTAATCCTCTCAGCTCTATTTCTCTAGAAGTATACATCTCATTAGTCTAGTATTAGGTGTCGTGCCATAGCCTTCTTGAACTGTTGTGCATCTTCTAAAACCATTCCAATAGAACATACAGGAATCTTTGTAGATGTATCAAATAAAGGGAATTGATATGACTGCTTCTTAGCTTCCTGTGCTTTCTTATATTGCAATTTGTCACACTCATCATCCTCATCTTCCTTATCGCCACACATATCTTCGTCTTGTAAGTTAGCATCAGAGTTGGCATAATCTGTGTCATCGTCCCCATCAGTAGCTACTTCCCTCTCTATTCCCACAGGTTGATTGCTATCGACACCTACACAACCACCATGCCCTGTCATTTCCTCAGCACTTTCACTTATGTATGTCTTACCCCATTCAAACATGGTATCTAAGCCAAAGTCAAAATCTATTTTCACAATAGGTTCTTCCCTGCATAATGGCAGTGGATTAGAATTCTCCTCAAGATTTGTTGGAGAGTCATGTTCAATGAAAATCTCATCTTTTCTATTTAAGAAGTTGTGCACGAAATTTGCATACTAGAGTTGTCATGCACCATATAAGAACCAATATCATGACGAAGTTTATAAAAATCCCTTATCACATCATCTTGTTGAAGCCCCCTTTAGATGTTTTCCAGCAAATCAAAATAGAAAGCTTGATTGATTCTTATATTGACCATCGACTATGATCCCCCCATATACTTTATATTTGAGCCTTCACTAACAAAGCACCCTCCATGGTTGACTGCAATAAGAATGCTATTTTTTGCCATGACAGGTCTTGAAAACATCGATGGTCAATATTAGATTCTCATATTGACTGCATTACATATTCACATATACAAAGATGTTGTTATTTATATATGTATTTTTTTTTTCTTTCTAGAGAAACAGATAATAAATGGTAAGGTAGAATAAATTATTTAGGAAGAAAAAGTTTAAAAAAAATCAATGCATGAAATACATAAATTTTTCTTTCACTAATTGTTGTTCAGAAATTTGGAATTCATACAGAAAGAAAGTGGTTTTCAAATCAAATATGCTTCCGCAATCTACAAGCAGAAGTGTTAGCTTACTATACTTACTAAAGCTTAGAACCACATCCACTTTCAGTTAAAGGAATCTAGATTAAAAAAGCCACAAGCCACTTAGATAAATTAACAATTTAAAGAGATTCAATAACTACTCCATTATGAAATTGCTTTCAATTCGTAACAATCTGAGCTTCAACATTTACATTACCATAATATAACACTAATAGGGGTGGGTAAAAAAACCGATTAAACCGCGAACCAATCCAAACTGGACCGAACTGAATTTGTGGTTATTTTTTTAGACGGTTCGATAGTGGAAATTCGGTTTCGTGGTTCGGTTCGAAGTTATGAAACGAACCGAACCGTTTCACTTTAAAAAAAAAAACCTCTTAATGTTATTTTTATTTTTATACTTAATTGTGTTTTTGGGTAAAATTTTAAATTTTTTATATTTATAATTAATACTTTTAGAGTTTCAATGGTTAAAAAATAGTTGTAGTTAAATGGGTATTAGAAAGTAGAAACATTGTATCCATTATCTCTTTTATTTGTGAAGGAAATCTAATTTTACTCCTTCCCTTACATACACACACACACACACACACACACACACACATATATATATATATATATTTGTAATGACATTTGAATAGTTTTGAGTCTTAAAAAAAAGACTATATGACCAATTTATTGTTGTGTTTAGTTATTCTTATTTTAACAACGTATACTAATGATGTGAAAAAATTTGGCTCGCTATAGTTGAATGTTGATTTCCATAAATTGACAAATGTGTTGTTATTGATTTCAATAAATTAATAAATCAACTTGTCAATTTATTGTTAAGGTTTGAAATATAAGAAAATAATTCATAGTTTTTTTATTGAAATGAAAAAAAAAAAAGAAAATGTCCTTCAATACACGATTCAAACTGTATTTCGAACCGTACTGAATATTTTTTTTAGGTTCGAAAAATTAGCGAACCAAACCGTATTGATAGGTTCGATTTTGTAAAAATAATCAAATCATAATTTTAAGTTTGTTCAATTCGGGGGGTGAACCAGACCAAACCATACCGTGCCCACCCCTAAACACTACCATAAACTTGGGAATACCTGCAATTAGGGTTTTAGCTACTGCGAAATTAAGGTTTCGGCAATGCCCAGCTGTGAATTAGGGTTTTGACATTGACCAGTTGCAAAATTAGGGTATTTCCTTGCTTGATTTTCCTTTCTCCTACATGTATTTCCTATAGTGAATTAGGTTTCTAACGATGCTAAATGGGGGGTTTCAATTTTGAAGTGAATGTATAGGTAATACGAGTTAGGGAATGAGGGTTTTCAAGGTTTAGATGGGAGATTTAGTTAGTATCGATGTTAAAGTTTGGAAATAGTTAGGGTTTCGTGTATCTCCATGAAAGGGCCTATGTTTTGATGTAAGTCTGATTGATTTGTCTCCTTAATTCTTTCATCCTTTTGTTTATGTGAGTCTTTTATTTTTGTTTTTTTCTTTAGTGTACAATGGTGATTTACTAATATTAAATTACATACACGTGGGCAATGATATGGCAATTAATGCTCATGTTGGAGTGGTGGTCAATGACATTATCACATCACTATAATGAAGACTTGATTTGAACCACTTAACAAAACATTTATACTTTTTTTAACTATGTAAAACGTTATGATCATAAATGAACTTACCCCTTTACCCTATTTTGTTAAGAATGGAAAATATAGCCTAAAGATTTTGTTACAAGTAGATGAGGTAGATCAATTTGACTTTTGGAAGGACCGTTAGATTTCTTTGCTTCCATATTATATTCTCTCACCCATATTTCTTCTACCCTTGTAACAATATATGGAAATGGAAAGTAATGAATAATGAATAATGCTCTATGGATCTTAGACAAGTATACTATCTTCTATCTGATGTAAGATTAAAAAAAAAAAAAATACTATTATGAAGATTCATGCAGCCTATTTTGTGTATAAGGACATAATTATTTCACCTAGATAGAGATTTGGTGAATTCTCTATTATAAGTGGATACCTTAGCTTGATTATTAAGCAATTAGACTTAAGAGTTGGTACAACATCTATCTACCATGAAATAAACATAAGAATATAGAAAATTATTTGACATAGTGATTGTTAGCTAAAGTATAAGTATTGTTTGTGGCAACTATATTCTAGAACATCTTTCCTTTTAATGTCAATAGGTTCCATGTTGTGTGGTTTGCATGTCTTAAATTGAGAATTTAAGAGTTTGACCCTTTTGAATGTGATTTGTTGATAGGATTAAAAAAAATCCCTATTTGCATAACCATACTAATTTATCTTTAAATAATAATCTTATAAAAGCCAAAATAACTCTTTAGCATGTTTGAAAGCACCACAACTCATGTATATTCAATAATAACTACTGGGTTGATGTTATGCATGGTACCTGAATTTTGATTAAATATGTATTTGAAATTGATCAATTTAGTACCAAAACTTTGAAATTGATTAATTTAGTACCTAAAAAATTTTTTTATACATGTCAATAGTATCTATGTCGAGTACTTTCAGGTACTAAATTAATTAATTTCAAAGTTTCGATGCCTAATTTCATATTTTACCAAAGTTTGGGTATCATTTATGATATTATCCGTAAACTATTAAACCTAAGCAAAGTTGTTCCCATGGTTCAAGATAGTAAACACATCATGCGTGATTTGTGTAAGTCGCCAAAAAACAAAGTCATTCAAATTTAGACTAAGTAATATAGAAGTATTTACCTCTAAGCATTATAACGATCAACTGTGACACATCATTAGATCCACAAACAATCGTGGCTAGTTTAGGAGTGATGTGTACAGATTACAATGATAGTTTCGTCTAGTTAAAGAAGGATTAAAAGTTGCTCTGCAAAGAGATTGTCAAATTTTTGAAGGAAAGACTAATTCTTTAGAGATGGTACATACAATTTCTCCTATCATCTTATAGATCTTTGGGTGATGTCAAGAACATTTTTACTTTTAGATATGTATTTACCTTTGTCCTTTTCTTTATTCTCTAAGTACGTGCTTATTTGGTTGTGGGTTGCAATGAAAGCAAAAAAATGAGATGAGTTATAATTTTGGGATTACTTAAGTCTGAAACCCTTATCCTACTTAGCCTGTCTTTTATTTGTTGATTGTTCCCCAAAACCTCCCAATGGTGTATTTCCTTATTATTAATGGATTATCTTTCGGGGAACAACAAAAGAAAGAAAAATAAGTGATAATATTTTTTTGTTGTACTAATTAAAATATATAAGCATCATGGTATTTTAAAAAATAACAAAAATAAGTGACACGATAATCAATAATATGGTAATTTTCCTTTCATTTTTCTTTTTAATTTTTGCAATAGTATTTTTAAATATACAATCCTTCATTTTGGTCCTAATTACAACTTTCATTCCAATTATAACTTATAGCTCAAATGTCATTTTCATATCTAGTTTAGTTGCTTTTTTATATTATTATATATAAGACGTTAAAATCAATCATCCTTTTTATTATTACAAATATTTATAAAATTATGAAGATACTTACATAATTATAAATGTATAAATATTACTAAGAATTTTAGTAAAATAATATTAACTTTAATGTTATAAATATAACTGATGGTTTCATAATCAAATAAGAGTGGATAATGATGAACTTGGTTAAAGCTAAGCTAATAGCTTTTGACGAGTGAAGTATATGTCTACCAACCCTAAAAAAACGTCAATACAAATTCTATCAAGATAATTACAAGATCACTAGCGCTAAATCACATATTGCATCAACAACATGCAATTTAGTGTTTTATGTGCAAGTATATAATTGCATGTATGTGCAGTCATAGTATTTATACATATATTGTATCAATTATACACGTTTAACATGCCACTTGTAAAATAAAAATTGCATCCATGATTTTGCATTGAATAATGGTAATTATTTTCATGTAATTTATATTTACATAATTTTTATTTAAATGAGTTGGGTAATCTGATAATTTCTTTAGCTATTAACATCTTAATTACAAAATAAACACATACAATATAATTAATAGAAATAGTCCAGCCCATTACTCGTATAGATTAGTCCCTTGGGTATAAGCTCGACCCATTATATCTAGCCAAAGCTCTATAGGAATGCCAACTCTCGACATATGCATCCTGATTACTCGAGGTTGGCATGGTTAAACGTAGATTGGTGAGCTTGCCTTATGTCTACGGTAGCCATAGCCAACCATCCACTCACCCATGATCTCACGATCCGCATAACTACCATTGATCAATACATCATAAATATCTCATCTCACATCACGTGAATGGTAATGTTACATGAACTCTTATGTATTTCTATTATCCATACCTTTATCGACATGGTTAGCTGCACCGAGCTAAACCCTGGTACACCATTAACCATGTTTGGTCTTTTAGGCCTAATACACATCCAATGCACACAAGTCCAGTCCAGTAGTTACAGTTATAGTTACCTTTATCAAATTTGAGCTAGCATAAGGATGCAATTGAATAGGCTATTATGGTGTTCCCGATCTGCCCAATCTACTAAAAACCCTATGGGGTTTAGGATAGAGTTTAAATCCCGCAAGATATTCAATGGATAACTCGAGCTAATACATCTTATAATTAAAATCGAAAAAAAAAATAAAAATATTCCTAAAATTGACCTAACTCTAGCCTCTCCTTTCTTGTCCACACAATCACACAACACAGATCACACTCTCCACCACCCAACACGCATTGAAAACCCTAGCCTAGCCTCTCCTCTCTTGTCCACACAATCACACGACACAGATCACACTCTCTACCACCTAACACACATTGAAAACCCTAGCCTCTCTCTTGAATTTATTATTTCAATTTGAAAAAAAAAAAATTGGAAGAGAAAAGGAAACATACTCAGGTTAATCGAGCGAGTCCAAAGTTTTAAAGCAAACCCTATAGGACAGATTTATATATAGTATGAAAACCCTATATGGTTATAAGGTTGAGTTTGGTAAACCCTTATATCACATTTGGTATACAAAAATGATTTGGAATAGAATGGATTGGATTAGAATAAAATGAGTTCTAGGATGACAAATCTATTCATGTATCTAAAAGTGTACACGCAATGAAACGATTACAAAGTATAAAAAAAAAAAAAAAGATTTAGATATAGTATGATAATCCTATATGGTTATAAGGTTGAGTTTGGTAAACCCTTATGTTACATTTGGTACACAAGAATGATTTGAAATGGAATGGAATGGATTGGATTGGATTGGATTGGATTGGATTGCAATTAAATGAGTTCTTGAATGAAAAAAGCCATTCCTGTATTTATGAGTGTACATGAAATGATTACAAAATGGCTTTGTCTAAAATATCCTTACCAATAAATGCAAAATATGAATATGTGATAGGATAAAAATGTAATTAAACTACATGTAATCAATAAAGTTGGAATAGTATTGCAATTCTGCTTTTGAAATGCGGAATGGAATTCCTCTTCAAGAATCAACGATTCCGGCTTCTAAAAGTGTATCCAAACATGAAAAATAGAATGAAAGCTAGAATCACATTTCTATTTAAAATCTATTCATACATACCAAATATGGCATTAGGGCAGGAGATTGGGTTCCGAAATGACATAATTCATCCAAAACCCGACTGGATTGTACGTGAAGCAAACTACAATATCCAAAATGCATGCCTTCCTCTAGAAAATAAACATACTAATCGAATATACTATCTAATGAAAGAAGAACGAAAGAATATATATATATATATACACACATACCCAATTATTTGCTGTTATTTACATAATCTTCCAAAAAATTCCATAGAATTACAGATAAAACCCTCGAAAGTCCAACTCTTGAAACATACGCTCTACAGAGACTGCTCTACTACAGTGTTGGAGCTTTCAATACGAAGACGGTTCAGAGAGAGAGAGATGTATTGTGCCTTTCGGTTACGGTGCTCGTCTCCAGCAATCTTTAATCAAAGCTCGAGCTCTAACTCCGACTTCGCCGGAGCCAATTCCGCTCCCGTTCGCCGGAATTCAAATTTGTTGATCAAACTCAGGCAACCGCGAATCTGTTTGGCAGTGCCGTCTGTGCATTCAGTGCAAGAACCTGAGGAGGCTTCCTATGAGTATACCTCGTCTGTTGGATCACCATCGCTTCAGCCCTCGCAGTGGAGCCTCACGCAACGCCATGTCCTTCTCTTGAATGTCATCGCCTGCGCTGTACTTACTTTCTCTCCCTCTCTCTCTCTCTGTCTCTTTCTCTATCTCTCTAAATTCGGTAGTAGTTATACGATATCATATGAATGCCGAGGCATTCGTTGGCGGAACTTGACATTATTATCGGATTTTATGTTGATTGCATTGATTGTACAGCGGATCTACTAGCGAGTCCGAGCAGCGAGCACTTGTTTAGTGATGCTTAATAAGATTTTTTTTTTTTTCATAGCACTATTAGGATGACAAATTTACTAATGAAGTATGCTTAATAACTTATTAATAATAATTATATTAGTTCTTCACAAGGTATTGTTTGTGAGTGGCCTCACGCACTTGTTAAGAGGTAAAAAGAATAAATTTTCCGTCTTCTTAGGCTCTTTATGCATTACGTGGAAATCTAGTATTTGAAAGGGAGGAAGGACTTTTTCTTTGACTCTTAACGAATGCTGTTGCAATTCTTAGAATTTTCCTTGGAGTGGTGATGCATCTTTAAAGATTTGTTCCATATGTATCACAAAGTATGAATACTATGCTAATGTGTCTACAAATGCAAGTACTTTGACATATACCAGTGTCATGTGGAACAACCCTTCTCGCAAGGAGTAATGATTCCTTATAAATACGAGGCTTTTGTGATAACATACTCTATATCAAACCATTTGAAACAACAAATCTTACCTTTGTATTTTGGCATATATCGACTGTCAGTTGGGGTTTTATGTGATTCGACTATTTTGTGCTGTCTTTGGTTCACAAAGTAAGATTAGCAGAAGGGGAATTCATATGCTTTCTCGAGTCTGATTGTCAGTGTTATATGGATTCATTGCAAGGTGCTATTGAGACATAATTATAAGCTGCATCACAGTTGTTTTGCAATTCTGAATGTCCTATTATTTTTTAAGAACAGGAAGAACTAGAATCTATTGTGGCTATTACATGAGATAAGTTAGAGATTTTCCATGACAAACAAAATCTCTCTTAGCACTACATCGAATTTGTTTAATTTAAAAGTAAATGAGGTGACGACTGAAGCAACCAGAACAAATTTACCCTATGTGAGGTAGAGCATTTAAGAAGAAGAGTGGAGGGAAAGGAATTCTATTATCACTAATGAGCTCACTAATCCTCAATGATACATTGTACAATACTATATACTATTAAGCATCTCAAGTTTATTATTTTGCTTCCTGTTGTATGTAATTTTCAGCTACTTTAATTATTCTTGTTGGACAAGCTTTCAATCCAAAAGGCATCTTAACTACCCTTTGTATTGGCAGAATTAAAATTTTTAATTAAACTCGTCCTTAAGGTCAAAATTAGGAGGATTTGAGTTTCTGATATTCCTGGGAAGCAGGGTCTGGGGTTAATAAATGGTTCTGAACCAACATCTGCAATCAAATGGCCTTGTCTTTTAACATGCATATTGCCTTGATCCCAAGATAAAATATACATTAATGCATAATGATAGTCCATTTTTTGTGATTGTGGTAAATGGGTTCACATAGGAAAGCCTCTTGAAAATTAGTTATATTAATTTACTGATGAAACTTTTGTGCCAATACCTCTTGACAATGAAGTTTTACCACACCAATCATCACTTAAAAGTGATATGAGTTGGCAAATTTTTTAATCCTATTTTGTTGGCAACCCATTTTCACTAGAAACCAACACATGGACCTCTTATCAAAAATTGTTTCCTCCATTTTAATTACTGTATTATATACCATACCAGTCATCACCTGAAAGTTGTGAACTAGTTGAACTTTCAATCTTAATTTGTTGGCAACCCTTTCTTGGACTAAGTTGTATTCGTTCCCACTAGAAGTCAGTTAAATCCATCCCTGCTTTCATTATCAGGAGCCAATACTTGGGAAATGGTATGTACCTTATTTCCAAAGTTTTTTTCCCTTGTTCAGTCTCTGTGTACCCTAAAATATCTATAAATCTCTAGACAAGCTCATTGTGGTTTACCTCGATAATATTTGAGTGCTTACCTTGTTGGAAGGCATGGTGCATTTTTATTAGTCTTTGGGAAGCTATAAGAAGGAGATATATGAAGATCTTTTTTCATGAAATGAAACGGTCTTTCAGCCTGGGACAAATCAGAATGAACTTGCAGAAGGTGCACCTGCATTTTTACACGCTTCTGTATAACTGTATAACCATAGTAGCAGAAAATGGACATCTTTCCCCTAAATCTTTATATACTTCCTTAATGGTTCTTAAGGGAAATTTTTCTTCTATTAGAATCTGATGAAGGTCTTCAGAATGCCCTTCTTTTATAATGCTGCTGTCTATACAAGCAAACCAAGTTTCTTTATCCTATCAATACTCTCAAGCTGTTATTTTGCCATCTATTTCAACTTAATTCTAGCTACTTTTAACTGTCATTAACTTGTACTAATGATTTCAACCATCACTTGTTTGTTTATGAGATCTACCAAAAGGACTTCTGAATTATTGTTTTATTTGGAGTGACACCTGAGATCATAATTGTATCCTTGTATGGTTCACTCGATATCTCAAGGCTACTTCCAAGTGATTGGATCTTTCAGTTGCTTGAGATTTCTCTCCTACTAATCTGAAATACTGTAGCATCAGTTCAATACCTGGAGGAACATGAACCAGCAATTCCCATAAAACTACCAACGTAACTGATCTTTCAATTCTCATAAAACACTAGGTGGTGAGCACTTCAATTTCCATCCATTTGTTTTCAATTCTTAGTAGTGTAGTTTAATATATATTTTGATTGCTGAGATAAATGCAATGTTTTGCTATAAAACAGAAATTTTAGTTAAATTCTCTTAATTTGCTGGTGGGGAATAGACATAGCAACACCTTTGATGACTTGCACTGCACATAAAGCTTGCCATCTCCAATTAGGCAATTACAGATTTGCAGCTCTCAAGTAATTTGAAGGAGGTGGTGCAACAGTCTTTCCCTTAACCATTGATATACTCATTTGATTAACTTCCTTTTTGTCCTCCTGTTGATGATGTAAAAGCAGTCAGAGATTTTATGTGTCCTTTATTCCTTTTTCATTGGTTTCCTAAGCAATTCAAAAGGATTATTAACCCCACAAAGACCGGTACAACTACGGCCAACACCTTGTTAATATCCGCATTTTACAGTAAGTCAGTAACAGTAAGATGTACTGAAGAATGAGTATGTATTTGATCTGAAAGCGCATAATGGACAAGGAAACAATCATTTCTGCCATTTCTCATCATCCTAAAAGCTGTAACATACTCCAAGGTTGGCCAAAAAAGAAAAAAGCCTGCTCTAGAAGGTTTATTACTGACTGACATTTATGGGATATATTATATCAATATTCTCGACTATTAGATTCCATAAGTAATTTGTCAATTATATTAACTTGTTACAGTACTAACATACGTACTACCCATATGCATCTTTGCTTGAGCGGCTGATTTTAAACAATCATTTAATTCTATAGGAAGTGATTATTCATGCTTCAGCTGCTACTTTTGAAGGGGAATGGATACGTGCTCCATTTGGTATAAAATGCGCCCCCCCTCCCCAACACCAAAAAAAAAAAAAAAAAAAATTACGAATTTTCATCACCAATAGTGTGAATACGTGTTATTGGTGATAGCTTGTTAAGATGAGAAGATTTGGCTGCAAATTGAGATGTAAAATGCATGTCAAACAACCATTGAATGCTTATTTTTCCAGCTGTCATTGATCAGAAACACTCTTTTGGTTCCATTGCAGGTGAATGTCATATACAAGCACCAATTATAGGTGCTTATATATGAAACTATTTACATGCATTGTATTTCATTGTTGATGGTATGAGTAATGCCTTGGGAATTCATTGATGACATGACTAGATATTTCCTTTTTCAGGTGGCAGTGTCTGCAACATGGCTGTTTTTCTCTGCAATTCCCACTCTTCTGGTTTGTAGCTCTTGTCACAATTTATGAGTAGATGCAACTGGATTTAAATCTATAATCTTCATCCTTTGATTGAATCAGAAATATATACCTTGCTTTATATGCATCAAAGGCTTTCAAGAGGGCTGCAGAGTCATTAGAAAAACTTATGGATGTAACAAGGGAGGAACTTCCTGACACAATGGCTGCTATCCGTTTGTCTGGAATGGAGATTGGTGACCTAACTACGGAGCTAAGTGATCTTGGGTCAGCATCAAAAGGCCTCTATATCTTATTCTTGTAGAATCCCACACCTCAAATATTAACTTTCATCTGATTATTTTTCAGCCAGGAGATAACCCAGGGGGTTCGTAAATCCACTCAAGCTGTTCGTGTAGCTGAGGAGAGATTGCGCCAGTTCACAAATTTCACTCCAGGTTAGTTTGTCTTTTCTACAGCTTCTTATAGTTTCTGTGTCTAAGTCAGGGCACCAATTCACAGCAATTGCTCATTTATACTCGATTAGTACCAATGCAGGGGATACTGCAGGAGGAAGTTGATCATGAAGAACCTGTCCTGGCTAGATCGGTTAGGAGCATACGAGAGAATATAGTAAATGGAAGATCTTTCTTGCAAATGTTTTTTGCCCTTACTAGGTTTTCTAAGTCGGCCTTTAAATATCTTGCTCAGCGGGCCAAAAAGTAGATGAAACTATGCAGCTCACTGACTGCAAGCAACGTTGAGGGAATGATCATCAGTGCCCCAGTGCTTTCCTGCAAACAGTCTCTATGTAAATTCCGCAGTGCTGTTGGACCTAAATTCTACATGCTAAGCTTTTTGTTTGCGTACGTTTTGCTTCATAAAGGCTATTTGCTGAAAATCAACCGAAATGAAACGAATAAGTCAATGTATACGTCCTTAATGGGAACATTATAAATGTCTACTAATGAGCAACTTCTTGATTCCTTCAGTATGCGTAAATTTTAAGAAACCCCATTTTATGTCCGCTTGTCTACACAGCAAGCAGTGACCACCTAGTTTTGCCCCAAGTACTTATGATCTCTAGCATCTTAAACGCAAACAGAATCCAGACCTGTGCAGACTCATAACCATTGTGAATTTGTTGAGTATTGTTATGTGATAGGCATATATATTTAAGCTTTTAGATCTAGATAAGATGGATGGTTGTGCTACTAAGTTGAACATGATATGAGTGAGGGATTATAAATTCAAAATTTCATGATAGGTATCCTCATTTTAACCCCATTTGGTGAAGGTGTCCAACTATCCACTTATAAGATTTACTTGAAGTTCCAGCCTTTGGTATTAACCTAAACGTTTAGATCAAAATTATAGTGCTAACCTAAATAATTATTATATACATACATGGATATAATTTCTTTTTCCACTCGAAAAGACGAGATATCAAAAAAGGTCCAGCGAACGTCACGTGCCTTTTGTATTTTCTTTCATGGTAGAAACTAGAAAATCCTTTTCCTTTGGATGCTCTTCATTTTCCTTTCTCTTACACCGTGGTTGGTAACTTTATTAAAAGTGGATATTAACGGAAACAAATAAAAAGAAAAAAAAATGGAAATAAAAATGCATGGAATATTTATTCTATGTTTGGTAATTTATTGAGAAAATAGAAAGAAAAGAAAAAAAAATAGAACTAGTAATTAATAAAAATATCCCTTCAATTTGATTTTTGTCTTTGACTTACGAGGATAAAATAGGGATTTTAAGTTAGTATTCACCTTTTCATCCCATTACTGCCTGATTTTGGAAAGAAAATGAGGGTGCTTCAAAGCAAAAATATTTTCGTCATTTTTCTTCTGTTTCCTTAGCTTTCCTCATACCCAAACACTGGTTTTCCATGCACTTTCATCATTTTGCTTTCCTTTCTTCAGCTTTTCATCTATCCAAACATGGCATTAATATCTATTTATATATCAAGTTAAATTAGCTTCATTCTTGAATTATCTTATAATTCTTTTTTGTAATGTCATTTTTTTTTCCTTATAAGTTCAATTATTGATTGCGTGTAAATGTAATACCATGTTGATAAATATTGATAGAAATGGAAATAAAAGGTTTCCATGTGGGTTGATGGTTTTGGTTTTGTTGGGAGCACAAGACTTTTATCATGGCTTGTGAGCTATTAGCTTACCTTAGGTAAAAACTATTTCATCAATAAATGTTCCACATATCTGTGGTAGAAAGACCAATTCAGAAATACGAATTCGTATAGTATGAAATTGAATTACAAATCCAGCCAGTGGATAATTTACCGGCAATGTTTAGGGAGAGAGATGTCTTGTATCAGCAAATGCTATAGTAAGCAATCGATTGCTCCAAGACAACAAAATTTTACATCACACACACAATAATCTACGTACAAAAAACGTTATCTATCTTTTATTCTTCCCGAAGAATTTTCAGTCGTGGGATCAAGGCCTAAGCACTTGAGGAATGCTGTTCTAGCAAGCCTAACAATATGACAAGGATGATCAATATATGCTGCTTCCCCAGTAACAATATATGCTGGATCTTTTGATGTGGATGCTTCCCCAGCAACAATATATGCTGGATCTTTTGATGTGGATGCTTCCCTAGCAATGTTTCGTTCTCTTCTCACTATTCTTCTACTTGTAATTGCGGATATCCCACCCTTTTTGCCTTGATTTTCTACTACCTGCACAAGATGGAAAGATGTTAGTTCATCATATTCCATTTTCATTATTTTTTTCAAAAGAGCACTACAATACTCGAATCATTTTCCAGAGATGTATAAATGGAGAGAGGGAAAATATCGTCCATGGTACTTAAACTTTGACAAAATATGCAATTAAATACTTATGTTTTAAAATCGATCAATTTAATACCAACAACTAAAAAAACTTTCCGTCCATATTAACCAATGACAGGACTGGCCAATTTAAAAGAGATATCATTGACATACATAAAAATTTCTTTCAAATACTAAATTGAACAATCTCAAAATTCATATACTTAATTACATATTTTTTTCAAATGTAGATATCATTCACGGCATCAACTCATGAAAAAATGTCGAGCATATGGAGCACTGACGTCGATACATATTCTTCAATACCATATGTCGCCATGTCTATGTATGACATAACTTGTTCATATATAATTATACATAATTTATAAGAATATCATTTACCCTATATAAAAACACAGTAGAAACTCCGTAACGCGGAATGATGTAGGATGTAACGACTTGGATATAAATCATACGTATACACATTTTCTTCTTACGTTGGACTAACATTATCTTACTTATTTTTCACAATCATTTGAAAGTGTCAATTTTGTCAATAAATTTTACCTTTTTTTTTACAATTAACCATCTAAATTTTACTAAATCTCGTAATTAGCTACCCCGAAATCTACCTATTTTTTCTATTAACTAGGTTGTCTAGGTACTACAAATAATGTTAAAAAGTTTATAAGTAATGAATTGACACTATCATACTTCAAGTAATTGATTGCACAAATAGATAAAGTTCATATATAAATATGATATTTAGGTCTGTTTGTTTGTTCGCGGATTATAAATACATATACTTTTTTTAAACTTTTTTATAATAAATTATTTATAAAGAATTAGATATAGATAAAAAAAAAAAAAAGTGGACAGTTCTAATTAAAAGATCGAATAGATTTAATATAGAAAAAATATAAATATAAATCAGACATATTTACACATATCATTTTAAAAAAGATATAAATAAACAGACCCTTAACCTTCGTATTACAAAAGAAATGTTATAATAATTTGGCTACATCATGAATTTCATGTGAATTTTAGTTAATTTATTATTATTATTTTATATATAATATTTTTCAAAGAAAAGGCAAAAGGATTGGATCTGGGAGTGAGTTTCCACATGCAACATCGAAAATATTTATAGCATATTAAAGAAAAATATAAATATAAATCAGATATATTTACACATATCATTTTGAAAAAAATATAAATACAAAAGAAAAACAAACTATTTAAACAGATCGTTAACCTTCGTATTACAAAAGAAATGTTATAATAATTTGGCTACAACATGAATTTCATGTGAATTTTAGTTAATTTATTATTATTATTTTAATATATCATATTTTTCAAAGAAAAGGCAAAAGGATTGGATCTGGGAGTGAGTCTCCACATGCAACATCGAAAATATTTATAGCATATTAAAGAAAAATAACAAACGGACGAGACACATGCAAAGATTCTTGAAAATCGCCCATCGCTAAAGCAAGATAAAAGATGCACGTCTCATCAGTCTTCAACAAGAAGCATTTGTCCTAACCTAAAAAGACAACCTTTCAAGTTTCAAGGGAATAGTATACACGTTATTAATTAATAAACCGGGATTAGCTGTCCCTAGTTTTTAAATCCAAACAATATCACCGACCCAAAGCAAAATATTTCAAACCAAAAAGGGTGGCTTTTGGCTAATTAAAAATTAGTCGTAGACTAAAGTAAAGTAAAGGCCTTAACCTCTTCAAATACCAAAACGAGCGGTCACAAATAAATTCTACTACTTTAATTATTGTGTTTGAAAAAGTTCTAGATCACATACTAATAACACATAGAGTGATCTAGAGAAAATATTGTAATTTCTAATGACAGTACTTAACCTCAATAAGCTATGTCACAACTTGCCATCCTAGGTTCTATCGTAGCAGAAAGACGCTCCTAGACCCTCAGGCCACCCTGGACAAGGATCGTGATGCCAGGTAGATTGGTCCTCCTAGCACACCATCAGGAACAACCAGGACACTAGAAGCACTACATAACAATTCGAAACTCTATCCACCAAGATATCATCTGCTTTAGCCACACGACGGATGATTTTATCCTTTTGTTGCCAGCGTTTCCCAAAATGATCATCCATTCTGGGATTGCACTGCTCAAAGCACGCTTAACTTTGAAGTTTTGACAAACTCCAAGTCATCATACTAAAAAAACGCCTCTGTAATTAGAGTTCCATCATCTATGACGTCCCTATCAGTTTCATCACACAAGTCTAGAATCATTGCTCTGATACCATTTATCACAATTTGCCATCCCAAACTCCATCATAGTAAAAAAGGTGCCCTAGGCTCTCAGGCCCCTTTGGGAAGAGATCGTGATGCCAGGTATGCTAGTCCTCCCAGCATATCCTCAGGCACAACCAAAACATCAGCGGTACTATGTAACGACTTGAAATTCTATCCATCGAGGTATTACCCGCTTTGGTCACATGCCACACAGTTTTGTCATTTTGATGCCAATGCTTTCAAGGAGGTCATCCATCCTGGGATTGCTCTACTCGGAGCACGCTTAACTTTAGAGTTCTGACAAAGTTCAAACCATTACACCAAAAAAACGTGTCTATGATTAGAGTTCCATCATCTATATTTGAAGGGTATCACAAGCTATAAAGTCAAAAGTTATTGTATGCATAAAACCAAATCAAATCAATATTGAAGCATAGTTGAATTGTACTCCTACTAAGACCAAGTGAAGTTCAATCGGTTGAATTGGATAGATTTTCTTTTTGTCTTTTTTGCCACTAAAAAATTTTATGATGGTTTCGACTCTGGTCGCCACCACAGTAGATCATAGTTACACTCTATCATATTTTGTGACGAAAATCACTAGGACAATACCATACTTGTATTTGGGTAGAGTAAATGACCTACCAGTAACATCCTAACACTGATAAAAGATCAATCTCATACCCTAGACACAAGGTAAACACCTTTGCCTACAGTAAAAATCAATCTCATGATCCCAGGATCATGGTCGAATCCTTACCATCTAAGCTAACATCTACTAGTGAATCGTATAGATCAGCCCAGCCTAATTTCTAGAAATAGGCCCGCACACAATCGAAACAAATTTCCATCTTGTTATCCTTAACATTTTATTTTTACCTTTACAACTTAAAAGGGATGAAATGAAGGATCAAAATATATTCCATTATTATAATAGATAAGGATGTATGATTGGAAGATTTAAGAGTGATTTTATCCTCCCCACCCACCCCCGGACAAAAAAAAAAAATGGTTGCATAAATTAACAAATAAATCAGATTAATACCTATTATTTCAACTCTTATAATTATAATATGAGATGGTAAACCGAACAATCTCGTAAATAGAAGTAACGGAGCAATTATAAATCACAAAATCATTACGTTAATTAAACGTACAAATGATGTGATCTTTTCCTTCAGTTTATTAATGTTTTGAGAGAGCAATAACGACGAGCATGACACATGTTCTGTATCCCCCTGGCTCGTTGCATAATGTGCTTAAAAAGTTGTGGCCTAATCTCCAATTCAATAATAAAATTTTAAGTTTTTGTTTGTTTTTTCCTTTTTCTAAAAAAATTAATATATTTATCCTTATTAATCCAATTAACTGTTAGACCGCCCCAAGAAGCTGGAAACAATTATGCAACTTTCTTTTCTTTTTTTTTTTTTTAATTTTTTTCCCCTTCAATTGTTATGGTTGAGGTTTTTTCAATATATTGAGCAATGAACACAACTACGATTTATCTTAAGAAATGCAAAGTTATAAATCACTTTTAAAGTAAATCATGACGAATAACAGTACAGGCAATCGGGCTTCAGCAGTGGGGTTAATTAACAATGATGGACTCATCAATGAACGAAATAATTATCTTTACAAAAATAAATAAATAAAGTAAAATCATCAACGCTGATTATAACAAAATTTTAAAAAATTGTTTTGGATACCATACGAAGTAACGACGGGATTATAGAATTTTCTTAATCTTATTAACACGATCACGTATATAGTTATTGCTAATGTTATCGGACTCGGTCCATGGACCGACATGCTAGACCAGGTTAAAACCAGGTTGAACAGGAGACGGCAACCTTGAACAAAACATTCCCAGGACCGGGCCGATTAGGTTGAATATTTGAGAAAAATCGTACATCAACAGAGAATTAATGCAGATTCCCTTTAATCCTAATGAATTTACAGAAATCTTTATCGGATTACACACACCAAAATTTGTCTACTCTCGAATTCCATAGGAATATACCAACGAACCCACATTGATAATATCCCTAAAAGACCTGGGAATATCCCACATACCTAAATTTGATCACTATGAAATTTTAGTAAATGCTTAGATTTAAAATTAAAAAAAAAAAAAAAAAAGTCTTGCATTCTATTTTTTTTTTTTCATTTTTTCAAAATTAATTTTTTTTTTCTGTAAGGATTATTTCTAGAATGATCAAAATGGGTCCATTTAGTCAAAACAAATTTAAAAAAAAAAAAACTGCCCCCAAAAGTATAAAATTTGGCTTTAATATTTCAATAGCTATATATTCTACTTTTACTTCCCATTTTCAAATTTTCCCACTGATCCTACCAGTTTCCAACCCAAATTTCAAAATCACCACATTTTTTTCTAAAGCAGTATCAAGGTTTGATCTTTAATGTCATATTCGCTAACCCAACTTGCACTTAAAAAGAAAAAGAAAGCAAATGAAAATTTTCAATTATAGTGCAAGCTATAATTAATCTTAATAAGGAATAAAGGAAAATAGAATAGAATGGTAAGTACCTGGTCAATCTCTAAGCCGCCTGCGACTAAGGCTGCGGCCTTGTCTCGTTTTCGTGGATTCCGTTTCTGGGTATCACTCGAAGACGGTGAAGAAGAAGAAGAAGATGGAAGATCTGGGTCATCAAAATTGCTATTACTAAGGAAACTAAACGAGAAGAGAAGAAGAAGGAGAAGGAAGATAATAAGAATTTGGATCCAAACAAGCCACGGAATCCTATAGCTATCAATTAGAAACTCATCACCAAATTCAACCATTTGGATATTTTCTATATAACTTTATGTAATAACAGTTGATTAAAACCTTTTTTTTCCAGGACAACCAGTTAGAAAAAATTAAGGCAAGGTTAAGGAAAGGACTGGTAGGTAAGAAGGGAAGGAAAATATGGCTTGGTTTGTGTTTGTCTTTTGTGTTTTTTTTTTCAGAGGGGGCGGGGGGTGTTTGCTTGGTTAGTGAGGAGAGAATTGAGTGGTGAGGAAGGAAAGGGAGGTGACAGAAAGCACTCACAGGATCCTTTATGGAAGTGGGCGGACCGCGGATAAATAAATCAATGATAATCACATGTATTATATTATATTCACTGATTTGATGTAAATTAATTTGCATTTATTATTAAATTGTCTATATATTATTAGAAATTTTCTTTTTCTTTTCTTTTTCTTTTAAAATTATAACAAATTGCATGCATATTTTTTAAAAAAATATTTTAAACTCTTATATATATATATTATGTATAAAGAAATTATTGTATCAGTGACCCTATAATCTGTAGTATTACTATTATTTTTCAAAATAAGATGAATTAGATTCAAACCCTTTTTCATTTTTGTAATATATTAAAAAAATCTTTTTATTATAATAAGTTCATCAATTATTTAATAATTCATATTTATTTTTATCACATGACTGAACTAACATTCCACGAAGGAATTATAGAAGAAGGAATAATATATTAATAATTTTTTTCCTTGTGAAATTACATTTTTAATTTTTAGCTCCTAATATATTTGGAAAAAAATACTCCTATTATAAGCATTGCGAATGCAATAATTAGAAGATTAATGTTTATATTATTAAATTAAAATTTTTTGTTATGCATTGATTTTTCTTGTACATAAATCAAATTATAAGTTAATGATAATGGAAAATTACCCTCTATCGAAATATGTAGAACTGTTTTAATATCTTATTGAAATATTATTATGCATTTAACATTTTCTTTTTGTCAAATTGCTGGCGTCCCTCTTCTCCTTTTTGCAAAAAATAAGTTAACAGCGGCTGTAACATATAATATTTTGCTTTTTAAGGGTTTGGAAGTACTTTTAAAAGTTGAAATACAATTCCAAAAATAGGTGATTTTAATTTAAAGAAAAAATATGATTTATTTTTATAATCCATTCACTTTATGGGAATAGTTATTTTTGTTCCATTTTTATAGTTCTTTCTACGCAAATCTTTATTACAATATTCAATCGAAGAAAATAACAATTCATTATGAATTGTTATTATGCAAAATGATGAAATAGCTGAATTGGCAATTCATGTTCCTTGTCCTAAATTATTAATCAATGGTTTATTTTCATTTATTTTATATATACTCTTTTTTTTAAAAATATCACATATACAATTACTATTTTTTGTAATAAAAATAAGGAACATTATAGATATTTAACTTTTACTCCAATAATTTTATTTTACTTTTTATGCCAAGCAAATATGATAATAATCATTACAACTCTATCATATTCATATTAGATTGAAATTCAATTTTCCTCTTATTCCATACGGTAAAGTAAACAATCTTTTATATATAATTTATATTTATTTTATTCATGAATTAAGAATATTTTTTAGTAGAAATAATACAATATACAAATGTGATTAAAAATTCAAAGGTCGTTTCTAAAATAAAGAACAAAATTTATTATTATTTTTAAATCATTTTAATTTATTGAATACTAAATGATTCTTTTTAAGTGGGAAACAATTTAGGTGGCTCTAGTGGCAAAGTGGCTGCTTGTTTTACGCGTGGAAATAGACGTTCGATGTGCGTACACTTCAAGATATGCGCTGAAAAATATTTGGCGGGTTATAATGATATACTTCCGTCTATATGCATGCGGTACGTAACTTCTAATTATATATTAATATAATACATAATTTTTAAAATAATTATCATTATATATTTATGTGTTAAAGATTTTAGTATTTTTTAAATCGGAAAAAAACGGTAGTGTACGCCACGTGTACGTTACGAATAGGATGCAATACCGACTGCTTTTCTCGATACGTCCTCGCAAGTGGCAGTTGCCGTCCATTTCCATTTGCCAGCGCATCCAGTTTCACCGTATCCCTATAATATAATTATAACTATCCAAGGTCGTGTTAACAGATAAATGCCAAAATTTTCAATTTTTTTTTTCTATAATTCAGATTATAGACCTTCTAATTTATTTATTGATAGGTCAATGTCCTCACAATTCATTTCTGATGTTTGACCTCTTCCATTATAATTGAAAAAAAATGTTTAAATTGTAATAATGGTTTTAAAAAGTTATAAAATTATATGATCTCTATTTTTCAAATCATCAACGACTAGACCTCTTAAAACATGTGCATTTTTTTGCTTATATAAAAAAATAAATAAA
This sequence comes from Combretum micranthum, assembly GCA_024138025.1. NCBI lineage: Eukaryota > Viridiplantae > Streptophyta > Magnoliopsida > Myrtales > Combretaceae > Combretum > Combretum micranthum. The sequence continues at coordinate 226,630 of JAMXBD010000479.1, read as the reverse complement.
TAAGTTAAATATCACGTCAAGATTATAAGCTCATATAGAATACTCACCCAATATCCTCTAAGAAAAAAAAAAGGAAAAAAAGATCATCGCTTTTAACTTTTTCTTAACACTGTAATATGAGATTACTGGTGCTAATCTTAATTTGAAAACAAAAATGGAAATAGTAAAATTTCAAAAAACTACTGTAAAATTTTTTGTAAAAGGAATCTAAACGATAAAGATTAGAAATATTAAAAAGAGATGATTCTTCTTGATATCATCTCATATGTTACACCCAAATGATATATATAGTTGTAGATACAAATTGCATATAAAAAGACATCAACTATAGAAGAAAATAGATAATTCTCGGCAAACACATAGATACATCTATTAAGTATATATAAAGAAGAAGATAATGGACATCTAATAAACATATATAATAATTTATTCATAATACTCCTCTTGAATGTCCATAAGATAAGGATTATGCCTCATTAAAATCCAACGGGAAAAAAACCCTAGTGAAGTAAAAAGAGTACATATCTTGATATACGAAATATGAATCTTAACTTATTAAAAACCTTAAAAAAAAGAAAAAAAACCGAGTGGGAAAAATCTTAGTAAAGGGAAAAAAAAAAGGTGCAGTATTAATCTTTACTCCCCCTAATAATTTTATCCTTTAAGATGACCCAACTCGATCTTTTGTATCAACTTCTCAAAAGTTACGGAATAATGTGCTTTAGTAAGTAGATACATTCTCACTTGAGGGACTTTGTTGTATGCAAATATCACAACTTTCTTGAAGATTATAAGTGTAAAAGAACTTTGGTGAAATGTGCTTCGTTCTATCCCTTTTTATGTAACCTTCCTTTAGTTGAGCTATAAAAATAGGATGATTGTTGTTTTTGATTTGTAGATAGACCATATGATATTTGATCTCAAAAATGCTAAGTTATGAATGTTGACCTTATACATTCACAGGTTACCTTATAAATCGCCAACATTTTCGCATGGTTAGAAGAAGTAGCATTCATATTTTGTTTTGTAGAACATCATGAAATAGTTGTACCTCCTTATGTAAATAGATATGCAGTTTGAGATCAAACTTTGTGTGGACTAGATAAGTATTATGCATTTACATAACCAACTAAATCCAATTTTAATAAATTCAAATAATACAAACCAATGTCCATGGTACCTCAAAGATATTTAAGAATATGTTTAATATCCTTCCAATTTCTTTTGAGTTTGTGAAGAACTATATATTGTTAACAAATTCACAGCAAATGACTTGTCAGGATATGTGTTATTAACAAGATGCATTAATGCTTCGATAAGATATGTACTTTAGGACCAAGAATTTCTTCACCATCTTCACAAGGTCAAAAAACATCCTTATTTACATCAAGTGACTATATGGCCATTAGTGTACCTAATGAATAAGCTTTATCTATGTAAAAATGTTTTAGAATCTTTATTATACAATTTGATTGATGAAATAAAAATTCCATTTTGAAGGCCTAAACAAATTTTGTCTTTCCAGGATCTTTTATTTAAAATTCAATTTTAAGTAATCATTAGCTTTTGATAACTCTGTAGAAGTTCCAATGATATTCAAATAATCGACATAAACAATAATTATGACAAATTCAAAACCTTACCTTTTTATAAAAACACATGCGCATGCATGATCATTTTTATAATTATATTTCAATGAATATTCACTAAAATGGTTATCTTACATGTGTCCAAATTGCTTTAATTCATATAAAGCTTTATTAAATTTTATTGAATACAATTCCTGAAAGTTCAATTTATATGCTTAGACAACTTAAATCCTTTATAGATTTTCACACACACACATATGTATATTACTATCAAATGATCTATATTAATGAATCATAACCACATCCATTAAAGACATCTCAAACTTTTCATATACTTGCCACATTGATTAAAAATCACAATGCTATTACATATGCAATATGAGAATATGTTTCTTTATAATTACCACTAGGTTTTTGGGTAAATTCTTTGGAAAACAAGACGTGCTTTATATTTTATGATCTCATTTTTCTCATTTTGTTTTCGCATAAATACTTATTTATAGCCCATAGGTTTTATACTATTAGGTGTTTGGACTATGGGTCCAAAAACTTTGTATTTTGTAAGAGATTTCAACTTTACTTGAATTGCATCTTTTCCACTTTGGCTAATCATTTCTATGCCCACACTCCCTATAATGGAAGGTTTAAGATCTTGATGCTCTTCCAAAGTATTAAGCGTCACATTATGTGCAAAAATAATTGTTGACATTTGTCACGCCCCAAAGAGTGCCCTACACGTGACAGTCCGCCATACTCAATATTTAAACTCAAGTAAGTCAACCTTAGTCTTTCCATGAGTTTGAACATCGGGTGTAAGGCTCACTCTCAACATACAGAGACCATACTTTGCTTCGTAGTAGTTTAAGGAGACATACATAGCAACAAGAATGTAAATCATGACCGTCTCATAGAGAACTATTCTATTACATGAACTAGGGGGCATACCCCCGTTAACAATGCTAAGAGTTCTCAGGCTCACAAAATTCCTTGTATTATCCTTCAGGTACTGGTTTAGGGAACAGAATTAGAAGTTCATCTCTACTTTTAGGTCCCAACCTTATCGACAGCTCCTTAACATCTAAAAGCTGTACCTGATGTCCACGGGTCCTCGGAGATAGCCAAAGGTATTTATACTGCAACAGGAAACTATCGGGGTATAAGCTACACTAGCTTAGTGAGTGAAAACTTCCATATCACAATTAAGGCAAATCGTTCAAGCAAGTGATTATTCAAGCAAGTGAAATGCATCAAGCAAGTGAGTTCAATAAATATATGACCAACCGGAAATCATATGTGGATGGACTTGCGCCCTTCATCCTGGGTTAGCAGATTAACGAATCTTACGGTATGATGCCGTTTAAGCTCACATCAACTGAACAATATTTCGTTTTATGGATCACGATTAACCAACAATTCGTTTTATGGATCAGGATTAACCAACAAGTGCTAATGCTCCATCCCTATCGTGATATGAATGAGTTCAATTATATTTGAAGTCTAATAATCGGTTAACCAGATTCTTTTAGGTGGCTAAGCAATATTCGCAGACAATCAATTCTAACTCATCTCTACACAAGCAATAACTTATCACCCGGCTTCGATATTCTTTACTTTCAACTTCACACATCACAGCAAACAAGTATAATACCCAACTAACCCCATCATGCATAATCATTCTTTTATCTTTACTTAGCAACTAGTGCAACTATCATTACAATCACAAGCAATAATTGAAATCGGAAGAGATACTCACTCGACCATGGTACGCCGGTCTCTTAATAATAGTAGTCGGCTGGTAGGGTATCGTTGTTCTCGGGATCACCTACCAAATAAGAATAACCTAATAAGAATCTCATCACTCAACTAATTCAAGCTATGCATCTAAACTAATCAAAATCATGATTCTCGCTACTTGCGGAAGTTCCAACTATAACTTGGTCGTTTTAACTCGGAATTACGCAAATTTTATATCAATTTCTATCTACTTCGAAAGATCTATCTATTTATAATATTATTTTCAAGTTTTAAAAACATTAAGGTCATGGAACAGAGGATCCGATCTGTTTTGTAACGTTTCCATTTCCGAAAAATTGTTTCTCATTTAGTAAAAATGTTTCTAATTGATGATTCATGTATAGATGGAATATCAATGAACTCCTAGTATGAATGTCATGTAATGAGTTCAATACATGCATGATCTTGATGATTTTTGATAATGAACTCTTAAGAATTCTAATTATCATGAGACTCCACAATCATCACTTCCTAAAAATCTTTTCTTTCCAATTTTGCACTTCCTAGGGTTTTAAGATTTTATTCTTTGAATTTACTTGTTATCTAAATAAAAATGAGTCCTTAACATCTATACTATCCATGACCTTCATTTATGCATAGAAATCCACATTTTTCACTTTGTAAATGTGTTTTTAAACAAGCTTTTCACAAAAATCCGAATTTTGAAAATTTCATTTCTTGCATATCCCTTATGAGAAAACTTGTTTAATGCATCAAAATTTGAAGTTTTATTATATCTATTGTCTAAGGACTTCATTTAACTCATAAAACATACAATTTAAGCTTGAATACTAGGTGTTTGCATAGGCATTGCTCCAAATTACGAATTTAACAATTTAATCACTATCTCAAAATTTTCCATTCTAATTCCACTGCTTGTTTTACATATTACTCATGCCTAAACCCATTCAAACTTATAAAAATTGTTCCTTAAAGATACCTATTACATATACCTTTCATTTTTTTATGAAAAATATGAGTTTCAAAGTGGTTTCAAGGGTTTTCAAAATGGGTTTCAAAAATCATCCGAATTTTCCATAAGACATTTCTAGCAAAAATCTTTTCTTTTTGAGTTCCTTGTCTTCTATACAGGAAGATCTATCATCTAACACATCTATATACATGCAAGGCTAAGCTTTTATGATCATTAATGCATGAAAGCTCAAGATATCCACATGAACATAAATGTAAATAAAAATATGAGTGTCTAAACACTAGATCTACCACATATAGTGCATAAATCATGAGTGTAATGGCATGAACATAACTTTCTATGCAAGATTTCTACTTTACATGCATGAACAAGATGATATTCCGACAAAAACTCTTTTAAACACAAGATCTACTTCTTGTGATGGTTTGATATTCTTGTATTAGTGTTTTCTTGTCCCTAGCATAAGGTCATTGGGATTTAAAATGGAAAACACTCAAGAATGGTCTTATCATTACAAGATTTAGTAATAACAAAGCTTAAAATCATCACATTAATGAAGATTTGGAGATGAAAAGAAGAGAAAATAAGCTTGTGAGTGTGTGTGTGTGTGTGTGTGTCACGGCAACAAGAGAGGAGAAAGAGAGAGTTTTTCAACCTTTGTAAAAATTTGAAAGAGTGAAAATGAGGAGAAAGAGAGAGAACATAAGCTTATATTTTAGTTGGATTAGGGTTTTAACTAAATAAAATGAGTAAAAATAAAACAAAAATGAGGGGGAATTGGAGAGGGGGCATCGGCCATGGGGTGTGGGAGAGGGAGAGAGAATTGAAAATTTGATAAAATTTGTAATTTATGTAATAAATTGTAATAATTGTATTAATTAATTAGGAAACAAAATTTTTTGGAAAAGAAAATTGTAATGAGTAGTTGTAAGGATGTAAGAATATGGTATGGGTAGTATGTAGTGTCGGTTGTACTTGTGAATAGTAGACAAGACATCTACTTTACCAGTTGTAAAGAAAATATGGGAAAAGGCTATAATTGTAATTTTTATAGCCCGGAAAATTATAAAATTTCTATTTTTGAAATCCTTATAAAATTTCAGTTCTAATGATATTCCGGAATATTTTTCTGAGTTTCTGGTCCCCGGGCACGCTTTTTCGTAATTGGGCTCGGGAAGGCCCGGAATAGAAAATTCCTCGAAGTTAAAACTTTCTAAGGTTTAAAATATACTCTAAAACAATAATTCACATTCATTTATTTTATAAAACTCCTTTTGTTATGAAACCGAAAGAAAGCTGGGTCTAGGGTTTCTAAGCTCCTCTCACTAAGCTTGAACTAGACCGATATAGGGTTTCGTTATCCGGTTTCCGAAGTTTATTCGATTACTAGGAAAACTAGGGTATACATTATAAGAAAAAAAATAAAAATTGTGTAATGAATAATAGTAAATCGTACTGAAAGACTCACTAATTATCGGTAGTACTGAAATACAGATAAATTTGCAAAATCAGGTAATTCTAGCTATTGAAAATTTATAAAACTAATATTTTAAAGATCCTTATAAAAATATGAGTCTAACGGCATTAATAACATATTTTTAATATTTCGAATCTCAGGGCGCGCTTTTCGAAGTCGGTACCTGACCGGATTAGAATAGATCGAAAATTCGTTAATCTCATCCTTTAGAGCATCCTAGACTTAATACGAACCAATTACACCTTTTCCTCTTATTCCGACTCCTTGGTTTAGGAATACGGGATTGCCAGACCTAGGTTACGGAGTTTCTTGGGAGTTTCGGGGACTTAGGTTTTCTAGTTGACTTTCCGGTTTGCACCTTTGCCAATTTGGAAACTGATATTTTATGCTTATATGACACATCCGATTGGTGAGATTTATTTTAAGGTCGATTTCTATAAGTATTTAATATCTCACAACGTTCTCGGAATTCTTTAGGTTGAGTTTTATTCCCAAAGGTTAATTACTATTTACTTCTTAATAATTTGTTTTATGGCTCTATTTTACCCGAATTTATAAGTTGAAGTTAAATATAAAATTTCTCGTACGTAGAGATTTTATATTGGAAGTATATTGAGTTACTATTTTATTTCTGAGGACTCTTATTTTTCTCACGATTCAGAAATTTCTGGATTCGTTCGGGATTTGGGACTTATCGAAGTTCAGTTTTAATTCAGAGTGATTTTCAGGGTTTTATTTTCAAAGTTCATCTTCATAATTATTTACTGAAATTATCCAAGGCTTATAACATTTTTTTTACATTTGTCCCATCGTATTCTTGTCATGACATAATTTATTGATATCTCATCATTTTTCATTAATTTCATGTACCTAAACCTTTTATGAGAATTTATCAATTATTTCATGAGAATTCATCACTCTAGGAGATTTTATATCATATTCCTGATCATGTTTAACATTTGCTTCTTTTCCTTTCTAAAGGTTTTTATCTTTTGAACCGATTAATCTCTCACAGTTCTAGCTCACCTTAAACTCATTTGCAGTAATGGGTTGTTCCTTTAGACATCAATTCTAATCGGAACATTTATAGCTGGTACGTGAGATTTAACTACTTTCTTTAGGCCTATAAACGCGTTTGACAATTTCTTTACTATAGCTTGGATATGTATAATCCTTGAACTTCAAGTTCACATCGATTTGCATAAGGATCAAAACCAAATAAAAATGATTATCTCTAACAGATTTCTTTTTTCAGTTGTTTCTTTTCTTCCCTAATGCTGGAAAATTTGATTCATAAAAATGACAATCAACAAACTTAGGTATAAATAAATTTCCTATTAGTTGTTCCATATATTTAATTATTGATGGAGATTCATATTCATATATTATTAATCTTCTTTAAAGTCCCATCGTTATGTGTTGTAGTGAGAAATTAGAACATAAATCTCACACCCAAAAATTCTTAGACGAAAAATATTTGGCTCTTGACCATAAACCAATTGTATAGGGGAAAATTCATGATAACTCATTGGCTTGATGCGTATAAGAGATATTGCATATAAAATAGCATGTTCCTAAGCAGAAATGGGTAGCTTAGACTTTATAAATAATGGTTTCAATTTATAAGACCATTTTGTGTATGAACATGAGCAACAGGATTTTCAACATTAATCCATATGACTTGTCTTAATTGGATAATCGGGAAAATGTGCTCATAAACAAACGATTTGTGCTACTATTCTAGCAAATTCTAAATTACAAGCTTATAATAAATATATATGTAACCATCTAGTTGATGCACCAATTAATTCCATAAAACATCTAAATGATTCACATGGTAGATGCATGGGTCCATATATATCACCATGAATTCGTCCTTAAAATAAAGGGGATTCAATCTCAATTTTAGTTGGTGATGGCCTTATAATTAATTTTCCATAAGAGCAAGCAACACATAAAAAAAATCTTCCAATTTTTGAATGAATATCTGCATGAACTTTTAATGATTTTTTGCATCATTATTGAACTGAGATGGCCCAGTTGGTCATGCCAAATTATAAAATCATTGATAAACTTCTGGTTTATTATAGAATGAAAATCAACCATTCTAATATTGTGTAGTATAATCCAAGGACAAATAGGATAGTTTTTCCAATACACATTACTGACTAGAAATAATATATGCAATATAGAGATATTCATTACTTTTCTCATCAATTGTTTCAATACGATATCCATTCATACGAATATTTTCAAAACTTAATAAATTTCTATAATATTTAGATGAAAATAATGCATCCTCAATAATTAATCTTGTTCCTTTAGGTAGTAATATATTAACTCTTTTAGAGCCTTCTATTATTTTTAGACCATCATATATTGTCTTAACACTAACTTCTTCAGTCATCAATTTAGAGAAATATTTCTTATCTTTCAACATAATAAGCATTGTAGCACTATTTGCTAGACATATCTATGCTTCACTGATCTTGGATTTAGCCATATAAATATCTAATCTTTATATACAAACATAATAAAGTAAACAAGATGTACAATATATATATAAATATTAAATATAAATTCATTACGATAACTAATAAGAGGAACATAAAAAATAAAACATAATGGAAAAATCCTAAACATGACTATCTGCAGTAGAGATTAAGTAAACAAATATAAAATTCATCCTTAAACATTCCCATCTCTGATCAAAAGATCTATATTCCACCTTTAGGGTAGACTGGAATACTAGCAACATCAAAATTTGCTAAATCATCTTAGTCCTTATTGAATTCTTCCTAAGCACAATTTATTCCCATATTGTTTCCTTTAAATTTCAGTGAGTTTTGATAATGGTCAACAAAATGTTTTCACTATATAACAAATACAAAAATAATGACTTTTTCATGCTAAGTCAATGACAAGCATTTTCTTCATTACTTTTTATGGCACACTTTTTTTTCCTTATGTGCCATCTTCTAGTGGTTCAATGTATTTTTTGAATGGCGATCAATATAACCACCACAATTGTAATGGTTATGATGATTCCTTTGATGCCTATGAGTACCACCATGACCATAATTTTTAAATGATGTTGCATGCGCTTCAAGGATTGAAGCAGATCCAGGTAGTCGAGATTCATGATTTTTCATTAACAACTCATTATTTTGCTTAGCCACCAGCAAACATGAAATCCAATTCAAAGTATTTTTAAAGCCTCTTTCATGATATTGTTTTTGCAAGGGCATATTTGAGGCAGAAAAAGTAGAGAATGTTTTTTTCATAAATGTCATCATTTGTAAATTTTTCTCCACATAATTTCAAATGAGAAGTAATTTCAAACATAGTAGAATTATAATAACCTATAGATTTGAAATCCTAGATTCATACGGGCATTTAATCATATCGAGCTTTTAGAAGGATCACCATTTTTTATGGTCATACCTTTCTTTCAAACTTTTCCAAAGATCGTCACGATCTTTTAATATTAAGTATTTAACTTTTAATCTTTATCGACATAGTAGATATAGATTATTAATTATATAATCCATAATGTGGAGATTGTACTTAAAATAAGGAAAAAGATTAAAATGAAACAAAATTTTGGTATTCACCACAATCACGGGTGTGATCTCTATTATCGTAATGATAATTTTGTTTCAATAGTTAATCTTTTAATAGTTACAACTTTTAATCAATGTTTTAAAGAGTTTCATGTATTTGGGTTACATTGATTCATGATAATAGTTCATGTTAATTAATAACTAACTAACTTAAAATCCAAACGATGCAACCTGTGCCCAAACGATATGACTCTTACAGAAAGTAGTAATGGTTAGAATATCTAATCATTATAAATATAATGTGTTGCAATTGATAATGTTTGTATGATTAGAATTCTTCTCTTTATTTATCTCTTTTGTTAACACTATTATACACATATATCTCAAATATATTTAAGTATGGTTTGATACTTGAAAATTTGCTATTCAAGTGTCAAGACTTAGTTGTATCCTGGGGGAGTTCCGCAACATAACTCTCATAGCAAACTTTGTGTGAGAGGCGTAAATTCTTTAAGGAAAGCGATATCATTCGTGCCTCTAAGTCATTGTTCTTCTCTAAATTTATTTCATTAGAAATTCTTTCCTAGCAATCTTAGAGAATTTACAATGGCTAGTGAAACAAATGTTGTTCTTAGAGTCATGAATCAAGATTTGTTCAAACTAGATCGATTTGATGGAATAAATTTCAATTGTTGAAAGGATAAGATGTTATTCTTGTTGTTTGTGTTGAATATAGCCTATGTGCTTGATCCTAACATTCAACCTATTTAAAATCTGGAGGAAGATGTGAATTTGGAAGAGAAAGCAAAGTTTGAGGAAGCCAAAAAGAAAAGGGTGGATGATGAATTTACATGTAGAGGTCATATCCTTAATACATTGTAAGACAATTTATATGACCTTCACATGACAATTAAATCTCCGATGGGATTTTGGAAAGCACTATAAGAAAAATACAATACTGAAAGACAAGGTACGGATAAATTTTTTATGTTGAAATATTTTGAATATAGCATGATTGATAACGTCCCTATATTAGATCAAGTTCATGAGTTGCAAGTTCTTATCAATCGACTACGGGACTTATGTGTAATTATTCGTGAATCTCTTCAAGTGGAGGCAATTTTATCAAAATTACCCATTAGTTGAATGATTGCAGGAAGAAACTACTTCATATGGCTGAGAATTTCACCATTGAGAAAAATTCTTAGGCATAGACACATAGAGGAAGAAACTCGAAAGCGTGATGTAATGAAATTTCAAAATAGTTCTAAAGTGAACTATGCGAAAGATGGTGAAAATAAGAATTCCAAAAGGAAAAGAAAAACAAGCAAACCAAATAAAAATAAAAGGTTTCGCAAATGATATAATTGCAATAAGAAAGGACATTATGCTAAAGAATGCGGTTCCCAAAGAAAGCTAAGAAAGAAGTTACATCACTTGCTGCAAACTTAGTGGAAGATCAAGATTTTATTGACATGTTGACAAATGAATTCAAAGCTTTACATATTGGAATGATCACTGAATTTAACATGGCAACAACAACCAAATATGAGGAATGGTGGCTTGATTTAGGAGCAACGGTTCATGTGTGCAATGAGCGAAATCAATTCAAAGATTTCAAAATTGTGGAAAACTGTGAAGTTATAATGGGAAATGGCAATTCGACAAGTGTACAAGGAATTGGAAGTATAGATCTCTATTTTACATTCGGAAAGAAATTGAGTCTCATGAATGTATTATATGTACCGGATATGAAAAAGAGTCTAGTTTCTATAGCTTTGCTATGTAAGAAGGGATTCAAAGTTGTAATTGAGTCGGTCAAGTTTGTACTCATGAAAGGTGATCTTTCTGTAAGGAAGGCATATGTTTGTGATGGAATGTTTAAATTAAGCATCGAAATGAATAAAGTGAATGATTCTATTTATTTTATTGACTCTTGTAATCTATGGCATGCTAGATTAGGACATGTTAATTTGCAAACCATGAAATATATGAATAGAAATGGTTATGTAAAATTAAATGACATGGATAACATGAATAAGTGTGAAATTTGTATTCAAGCCAAAATTACCAAGAAACCTTTTCCTCATGTAGAAAGAAATTCTCATGTTATTGATTTAATTCATAGCGATACATGTGAGTTAAACAGACATTTAACTAGAGGAGGAAAAATATATTTTATAATATTCATTGATGATTGTTCAAGATTTACCTATGTGTATTTACTAAAGCATAAAGATGAAGCATTTAAATCTTTCAAATGTTATAAAGTTGAAGTAGAAAATATACATCAAATGTTTACGTAGTGATAGATGAGGTGAATACTTTTCAAATAAATTTCATAAATTTTGTGAAAAGAATGGAATTGTGCATCAATGCACTACTCCCTATACACCTCAACAAATGGATTAGTGGAACGTAAAAATCGAACATTAGTAGACATAATTAATTCGCTAATCATTAATGCCAAATTTCCTTTTAATTTATGGGGAGAAGCCTTGTTAACTTCATGTCATATTTTGAATAGAATTCCATCTCGATCTTTAGGTTTGCTCCATATGAAAAATGGAAAGGAAGAAAACCAAATGTTGAATATTTTAAAGTGTGGGGGTGTATTGCCTATTTTAAGGTTTTTGATCCAAAAATGACAAAATTAGGTGCTAGAGCCTTAAAAGAATTTTTTGTAGGCTATGCACAAAATTCTAAAGGATATAGAATATTAGATTTGGAATCCAACGTAATAATTGAAACTAGGGATGTAGAATTCCTAGAAAACAAATTCCATGGTGGTCAAATTGATAATGAAATCACATAACAAGATACTAATACAAGAAAGGTCAAATTGATAATGAAATCACATAACAAGATACTAATACAAGAAACTCTGTTGAAAAGAATAGTGTGGAAACCAATGAAGAATCTACAAAAGAGGCTAGAAGAACTAAAAGGTTAAGGAAAAGTAAAAGTTTAGATCCTGGATTTATTGATTCTCAAGCTCTTTGTTTTTTAGTAGAAGGAAATAGAAATTCTGTATTTTGTAAAATTCCTGTTGTACTTAGTGTAGATACTGATCCCAAAACGTATCAAAAAGCTATGACTTCACGTGATGCGGCTTTATGGAAAGAGGCAATAAATGATGAAATGGATTCCTTATTATCTAATAATACTTGGGTTTTCGTTGATTTACCTTAGGGATCTAAGGCAATTGGATGTAAGTGGGTATTTAGACGAAAATATAATTCAGATAGTTCTTTGCAAACTTTCAAAGCAAGATTAGTAGCAAAAGGTTTTAAGCAACGAGAGGGAATTGATTATTTTGATACTTATGCTCCTGTTGCAAAAATGACATCGATTAGAGTGTTGTTGGCCCTTACCTCCATTTGTAAATTATATGTGCATCAAATGGATATCAAAACAGCTTTTCTAAATGGTGACCTTAAAGAAAAAGTATATATGGAACAACCGGATGGCTTTGTGCTTCCTGGAAATGAAAAGAAAGTTTGCAAATTAATTAAATCATTGTATGGACTTAAACAAGCTCCAAAACAATGACATGAAAAATTTGATAGTGTAGTCTTGACAAATGGTTTTGTTCATAATAGTGTCGATAAATGCATTTATTCCAAAATGTACTAATGAATATGGTGTTATTATTTGTTTGTATGTTGATGATTTGCTGTTGTTTGGAACCAATATGATTGAAATAAATGAAACCAAGAAATATCTTACTTCACAATTTAAAATGAAAGATTTGAATGAAGTAGATACAATATTGGGAATTAAGATATTGAAACAAAATGAGAATATTATATAGACACAATCACATTACATTGAAAAGGTTATCGAAAATTTTAAACACTTAGTAAAGAAAGAATATATAACTCCTTATAATCCTCACATTAAATTACAAAAGAATACTAGAAGAGCAATAGCACAGTTAAAATATGCTAGTGCTATAGGGAGTTTGATGTATGCATCACATTGCACCAGACCTGATATTTCATATATTGTGTGCAAGTTGTCAAGATTTACAAGTAATCCTAGTACTGAACATTGAAAGGCTATATCCATATTTAGTTATTTGAAGAAAACTATAAAACTTGGATTAGTCTATGGTAACTTTCCAACTGTACTAGAAGGTTATTCAGATACAAGTTGGATCACAAATGCAATTGATAGAAGTTCAACTTCTAGATGGATATTTACCATAGGAGGAGGAGCCATAAGTTGGGCTTCAAAGAAACAAACATGCATAACTCACTCAATAATGGAAGCTAAGTTTATAGCACTTGCTGCAACAAGAAGAGAAGCAGAATAGCTTAGAAATTTACTTATGGAAATAGAGTTATGGCCACAACCATTGTCAGCCATTTAATCTTCTGCGATAGCGAAGCAACCATGTATCAAGCCTACAGTAAAATTTATAATGGAAAGTCTAGAAACATAGGGTTGAGACATGAATATTTAAGAGAATTAATAAGGGGTGGAATTATAACCATTACCTATGTCAAGACTAATGATAACTTGACAGATCCTTTGACAATAGGATTATCAAGAGATCTTGTAAAAAGGAGTGCTACTAAGATAGGTCTTAAACTCTTATAGTTGGAAGTGATGGGAACCCTACCTTATTCTAGCACATCACTAGTTTCAAGGTTCAAAAGGTAAAAACAAGTCATTACTAACTGAGTGTATTATAAATACAATAAGTTAAAAGAGGATGATATGTAGTAATCATTTTTTAATGGATAGATATTATATCTAAATCAATCTGTTTGATGTATTCCATTTATTTGAACATAAGAATGGTGCCGCTCCTAACAAAAGCTTAAGGAGTTTGCTTTTGTAAATGTTCATGAAACTAGGATGAGCATATGGCCTTTATCGTGCTATCATAAAACCACTATTTAAATGTGAACATGTTTATGTGTATGAAATCTCCGGCTGTGACACATAGCGTGGAAGTTCAAAGCAAAAGCCACTTATCACCCTGTTACGACTTTGAGAATTCATACTAAGGAATAAATCAAATCTAACAATATAATTCTTTAAGCATAAACATGCTGGTATTTGTGTGTGTACAAAATCGACAATCTAGTGAGGGATTATAGATATAGATTATCAATTATATAATCCATAATATGGATATTATACTTAAAATAAGGAAGAAGATTAAAATGAAACAAAATTTTGGTATTCACCACAATCACGGGTGTGATCTCTATTGTCGTAATGATAATTTTGTTTCAACAGTTAATTTTTTAATAGTTGCAACTTTTAATCAATTTCTTAAAGAGTTTTATGTATTTTGGTTGCATTGATTCATGATAATGGTTCGTGTTAATTAATAACTAACTAGCTTGAAATCCAAACAATGTAACTTATGTCCAAATAATATGACTCTTAGAGAAAGATGAAATGGTTAAAATATCTAATCATTATAAATATAATGTGTTGCAATTGGTAATGTTTGATGTTCAAAATTCTTCTATTTATTTCTCTCTTTTGTTAACAATATTATACACATATCTCAAATATATTTAAGTGTGGTTTGATACTTGAAAATTTGCTATTCAAGTATCAAGGCTTAGTTTTATCCTGGGGGAATTCCACAACATAACTCTCATAGCAAACTTTGTGATGAGGTGTAAATTCTACAAGGAAAGCGACATTATTCATGCCTCTAAGTCATTGTTATTCTCTAAATTTGTTTTATTATAAATTCTTTCCTAACAGATAGTAACTAAGAAAAAATATTGTCTGGCCTTGTCTTGATTAAATACTTAATTGTCTTCCTTTTATTGTGTCTCCAAGGCCATAGCATCTAAATGAATCTTAGTATCTAATATGCATGATAGATAATTGTTCTCAATAATATCAAGAGCCGCAAACTCAAGCTTTTTCAACTATGTCGTTATGAAAACTAAAAACATATAAAGTGATAATTAATAAAATTTTATGATGAATATTAGGTCAAATAAATTAAAATTTTTATCGAATTAAATAGAAAAAAATTAATTTGTAAAAAAAAATCACACTAAGAAAAGGGATGAGATAACTTACAATTTCGAAGAGATTTCAAACGTAGCATAGAGCTTCATGTTATAACGTATTATAAAATATCTAGTAAAATGGATCTAAACAATAAAGATTAGAAAACATAGAAAAGAAATAATTCCTCCTAATATCATCTCACATATTATACTAGAATGATATATATATATATATATATATATATATAGATACAAGCTGACTATAAAAAGATAGGAAAAGATAATTCTCAATTGATACATGGATACAACAATTATGTATATAAGGAATAAGATAATGGACATCCATCGTAATTTATTCATAATGGAAACAAACTCCATTTAAAGCCCCCAATTTTGTTTCACTTGTTTTCTTTTGATTCTTTTCATGGAGTAAGTATCCACTTGTATTCCTTTTGCTTTTTTCTCTCTGATCTCTTTGAAACTTAGTCCTTCATTGAATTGTATAATTTTACTTCATTCCCTCTATGATAATTTTTCTCATTTTAGGGTTAGAGAAAAGTTACAATCTTAGCCTTGATTCAATTGTCTTTATCAGGTGTGTGTTTAGGATTTTAGGGTTTTAGTTATGTTGCTGTAAAGTTGTTAATGTTTTGGTAAATTAGTTTTAGGATTTTTTTTATTATTGAAGGGGAAGAAAGTTTAATTTTTTAAATGATTTAGGTTTTATTAATTTATTGATTTTTAGGTTGGATTTATTTTCATAATCTAATCAATTGGGTCATTGTTAATGGGTAAATTACACAGAAGTTCCCAACATTTTGGGGGAAATTTGAGGTCACAATGTTTTGAATAATTCATTTGAGGTAAAAACGTTTAGAAAAGTGGGTCAATTGAGGTCACAATTAACATGTGTCACAATATGAAAAATGTTATGATTTTTTATTAAAATTTTCTTCTGTTAACACATATAAATGGTGGCCTCAATTGACCCATTTCTTTAAACGTTGTTACCTCAAATAAGCTTACTCCTAGACTTTTATGACTTTCTGGTGTAATTTATCCCATTGTTAATTGGATTGTGTGAATTACGTTGTATATTCATAGAAAATGAGTGGAGTTATCTCATTATAAAGTTATGTGTGTTTTTCCTTTTTCTATCCCATAATATTTGTTAGGTTTTTACTTTAAATCTTGGGGTAGACATCATCACTGGTAGGATCCGAGTTGAGAATCGACCCCACCCATCACCATTAGTTCACGAATCGAGAATTGACTCAGGGATGGCAAGTGCAAATAGGTAAAGGACTCGCCGATTCTAACGGATCTTTATGGTTCCACCCTTCAAAATCGCTTGACGCGACTATTTTAGGATCGCTAGTTCAAGAATCGGTTAGAGAACCAACGAATCCTACGGTTGTATGCCACAAAAAAAAAAAAAAAAGGAAAGAAAAAAAAAAAAAAAAAAACTATAAAAAATTAATTAAAAATTATTTAAAACTATTTTCGCACGAATAGTAAAAAAGTTATTTCCTATTTTAGGACCGCTAATTCAAGAATCTGTTAAAGATATATTTTAAATAAAAGTTTTCATGACCAAGTAGTAATAGATATATTTTAAATCATGTATTATTGAGTTTATGTAAACTTCTAATAGATATTAACAACATATTCACTAGGTTCATGGTATCTTGACTCACACAGGAATTGAAGGATGATGGATAAGTTTATATACTGTGAAGGCATCACAACTTGCAAGTTGTTCTTAAAGTTTTCATGACCAATAAGAAAACCAAATTGAGATTAAAGAGAGGGACCTACAAATAACTTAAATTAGAATCGTCGAATGAGCTTTTCAAGAAGCAATGAGGTTTTTAATATGCAAAATCGCGAGTTCTAAAAGGGAATTTTACGTGCTAAAATTGAGATTAGGGTTTTAATGATTACGATCTAGGGTTTCGGTTTTTGAAGGTATTAATGGCTAAGACGCCATGGTGAATGAGGATTATAGTTTCGATGAGAGATTGAGTTAGTGTTAGTATTAGGGTTTGGATTTGAGTTTATAGTGTTACGGTTTCAAAGTATGTCTTGATGAGAGTGTTATAGAGTTTAATTGCTCCTACCATCGTTTGATCGTATTTATTCTAAAGTATGATTGTACCTTTTATTTTATGCTTTTTAAGTGTTATATCTCTGCCTTAATATTATTTAATATTAAATTATTTCCACATCATCGATAACATCAAAGATAATGGGGTTTGTTTTAACAGAATCGAACGGCATCAGCATAGGACCATGCAAAGACTTGATTTGAACCAATTAACCAAACGTTTAAACCTCCTTTTAATCATATGAAATATTTAGACCTAAAATGAGCTTACCTCCAAATGTTAAGACCTTTTGACGTAATTTAGCCAATAGTATAATCACAAAGCTAATTAGTTGAACCTTACATTTAATATGATGGAAGCATTGATGCTTTGTTGATGGCAGACATTAAACAAATTTAAGATTATTCTTTTGAGTTTAGGATTTTTCTTGAAATCATTTGATAATTCGAATGATTTAGATTTGGTTATCTAAAATGGATTGTGGTTCATGAATGTTGCCTATTTGGCAATTAAATGCTAAGAACCAAACTTTCAACTAACATATGTAAGCTTGACTTGGTTGCAGTTTGGATAAGAATCGAAGGCCTTCTAATAAAATATTATTTCTCAATTGCTATAGGGAAAATCGATGAAGTAATTGGGCATTTGGGCTTGTGTTAAGATATGATGTGTGTACTATTTGAAAGTATTGAGACAAATTTCTTGTATATATGTGCAAAAAAACTTTAATATCTCATTTGTTCATCAATTATTATTAATAGATTTATTATCAAGTTTAGTATGAAGGGCTACCTAATGTCTATTCCAAAAGTGGTAGTACAGGCCATGATGATCATTTCTGCCTTTCAAAGAGCAAATCATCCGACACAACAAAGTGATGGGACCTATGATAAGATAGTCTCTACTGGTCTAAATCAATTAGGTGATGGGGGCCAAGAAGACTATTCCTGTAATCTTAGATGTGATGTATGCTATTTAACTGCTAGACACAAGGTAGAAGGACAATCTAATCAAGACCAAGTGGCTACCCCATCAAGTCAATTAGATGATGATGGTAGTGGAAGGGTGGTAAGTGCTGGTAAAAGTAACAAGAAGCATGGGAGTAAAAGTAATGAAGTTTTAGAAGAAACAAAAAAATGCACTAAAAGAGAGGAAGGCAAATAGTTGGGACAAAATATTGAAGCAAGTTAACTTATTTAGTGCTCTAGGATCTATCTATAGCTAAACTAATAACAATAGCAACTTTAAAGACATCACTACCCATAACAAATCACTTATTAAGAACCATAAAAAATCCGTTTTCTCGAAAATTGACTATCATATCAAAATCTAGATGTGAAGGGATGTTCTATGCCTGCCCCTCTAATGTCACAAAATACTTAATGGCCTGTTGTGACTCAGCAACATAGAAACCCCATAATCTTTTACAATCCTGTTGAGAACTTAAATAAAAAGACCCCTTCTAAAAGGAAGAACATTTTAAACTTGAGATTTTAGTAAGGATCTTTTAACATTGATCGGCTACTGTATAGGTTAATATCAACTCCTAGTTGTAGCATATCTACACAAAGCATGACATGCCAAAGGTGCTAGTGAAACCAGTTAGATGAACAAAGTCGAAGCCAACTCTAACATAGGATCAAATCCCTTAATTCAAATTTCAATGGACCCATTAGGGTAGCTGCGAAATTCAATCAAAGATGAGGATAACCCAAACTGCTAGTGAGGGTCTATTGAAGGCTAAGATGGCAATTAGGGAGAAACTTGAAGCAATGAGCATCCTTGACCAACAGAAAACCAACCGTGAGAATTTTGGTGAAGTACATAATAATGGCAAAGGTTCTAACAAATGTGATGGAAACAATTTTAATTGGAGTCATACTTTAAGACTTATCATTAGAGTACGTGCCAAAAGGTTGCAAAATCTCACATGTAGAGTTCTATTCAACCAGCTAGTTACCAATGAAGCTTAACTGATTCTGTCTTTTCATTTGCATAATATATGCCATTTTAGAGTTGTAAATTTGTTAAACTCATTTGTAGGAAGTTGTGTTAGCTTATGTGTTCATACAGGTACATGTACGTTGGAGGAAGAAGTAAGACTCGAGGAGTTTAGTTTTGGAACCAGACCTATCGACTTCCGATGCATGTAGTTTTTTAGCACAGAGCACTCCTTCATGCTGGCTTGACAGTATACTTATGTGATGGCTTCCCATTACAAGTCCCCATTATGTATTCTTTTTAATATTTTTAAGTTCTCTTTATATATCAAAATGTCATTTTAAACAGTAATATAGATACCTCATTTGTCATTAGAAATTCACTATGTTTTGTATCAATATCACTATTATGGAGTCTTTAAATGTCAAATCCTTACTCTTATCAATCCAATTGATTGTGGCAAGTACTTTGCACTTGATTTTGTTGTGTGTAATATTAGTAGATATCTTATGCTCGAGACATGCTTGTTAATACATTATATTTGGTAAGTGTATTCTATTTACCTTATAATCTGAAAACTCTCATTTAACTACAAATTGGGGTTTTCTTCTATAGTTGGTCATCAATTAACCTAGATACCCTAGTGATAAGTCCTTTTAGGTGTATTAAATTCCCTTTGTCCAAGCATTGGACAAGGAGCAAATGAAATAACGGTTGATCCTATAATGGGATATGATAACAGTAATGAAAAAAAGGCGAGATACAAGCTACACTTTGTGAGAGTTGAGGTGTAACACTTCATGCTAAGATATGACCAAGAATTCTGGTATCACTTTTCTTTTACCATGATGGATATATTTTGAATCTAGCCAAAGGCATTTCAAAACCTGGCTTAGAATACGAAAGGTACGAGTTCGACCAATCATAGGCAAGATATTGTAGACTTGAGGGCTTGGAATAGACCAAAGATTTTAATCCTCACAAAGATGAAGTTTGACTCATGATAGAGCTGATGATATAGGATAACTTATTAACTTTGAAAAATAAAATGCAATAAAGCACAAGGATTTAGTGGCGGAATTATATCGTCGTAGTATTCTAATGTGGCTAAGGTTAAGGAAATCTTTATCACCCTTCAAGCCATCTACATGTAAATTAAAGTAATTACCTATCAATTTTCTTGGTTTTTATCGATTTTTCATTTTAGCCCTAAATTTGAGGTTCAGAAACTATTCTAGGATTAGCTTAAGTCATGGGCTGATTTAGTTAGTGTAGATTGGCTAATGACTAGAGATTACAATGAGGTGCTATGGAAAAATGAAAAATGGGATGGAAGAAGGATGGCTTAGTTGCATGCACATCTCTACCAAGATTGTATGAACTATTGTAACATTTGTGATTTGAGGTTTGCTAAGCATAGATACATATGAGGTAATAGGAGTAAGACACTTGTTAGCTTTATTTAGACCAAGATTTATAGAACTTGGTTTAATTAGGCCTAGTGGACGTCTATCTATAAGAAAAAGTGTTCCATCTTGTTTGTAATGAGTCAAATTACTATCTAATTTCGTTGAAGACCCATCCGCATCTAAGGGTTGGGTTAATGGAGAAGAGGCCATTCTATTTTCAATCTACGTGGTTAGACTAACCATCCACTAAAGAGGTAGTTAGAGTGCATTGGACTTACCTCCTTTTCAGAACTTGAAAGCCTTAGTCAATTTATGAATACTTTGAGGAAATGGAACTATGATTGTTTTGGGTTCATTCATAAAAGGAAGATGGATCTTATAGAAGTGTTCAATAGTGTAAAAAGATAGTTGTTTTCCTTACTTACTTAAGAGCTTATTGATAAAGAAGTAGCCCTATCTTCTAAATTAGAGTAAGTTCTATGCAATGAAGAAAAACTTTGGACACAAAGGCATGCTCTAAGTGACTCATTGATGGTGAGAATTTTCATGCATTTGCTATTTAAAGCAGATCAAAATCTTAAATTAGTGGGCTCTTTATTGATATTGGACAGTGGACTATAGAGCAAAATAAGTCTCAATGTATGGTAGGGAAATTTTCAAGTTCCTCTACTTAACTTGCCAAAGAGATGTTCTTAATTGGACTAATTTTGCTTAGAGGAATATGGTTGGCTTAAAATAGGGGCATATCCAGTGTAGAGGTGTATTAGGAGATTTAGAGCAACGGAAGTGATAAAACATTAGGTATCGAGTTGACCACCTCGTTCGTTTAAGCCGATTGAGGATAATCTAAGCATATAATCAAAACAAAAAATTAATCCAACTCAAAAAATGGACAACAAAATTTGAGTCAAGCTATTAAAATAGTGAAGAATATTAACAAATAATTTGAAAAGAAATTATATCTCTCTCATTTTCAAAACCATATATTAACATATTATTTGAGAAAATTCAACTTTTACTCATAACATAACTTGAAAAATCATATTTTAGTATACACTATATAATTAGCCTAACCTAAATAATTACAAAAATTTGAGTTGAGTTTCATAGATCATATCACAATTAATGTGAAACGATAGAGAGAGTGACATAGATTCTAATTTTCTAAGATTTTCTTTTGAGTTTGAATTGAACTTTCATTTAATTATTTTATTTTAAATTTCATTATATTTTGACGGGTTGGATTTCTCATTAGATCATAATTATAACTTGTAACCCAACCCTAAACACTATAGGATCATAAAATTTTTTCCAAACCTAGGCTAAAACTCAATAGAGTTTTTAACGGGTCGAGCAAGTAGTGTATCTTGTAAGATTGTAACGACCTACCTAATTGCGTCCTTAAATATACTTAAATTGAATGTTCCATCGAATAATTTGGCAACCCTCAAGACAACATTGAGGCATGGATTCGAAAAGAGCATGTTGCACGATTTATTAATTTTAAGAGATCATTTTATTATGAGCAGACATTTTAAACCTATTGCAAGTACATAAAATAAATTACTAAAAGTTGCTTTAAAGTAAAAATGGGAGATAACTAAAAAAATTTGGATAATCTTACGACAGTTAAGTATAGTTAAAACAATAAGAGATAAGAGTAGTATTTGAAATGTAAAATTATCGAGATCATGATAGTCGAGAACTTAAGATGCAGTTAGGATGTCGGAATGGTTGATAAAGGAAGTCTCTATTGAAATGAAAAAGGACTAAGTTGTAATTTAATTGTTACTAATAATTTTCAAGAAGTGGAAAGGCAAACAAGTAAATATGGGCTTAAATTTAGCCATTAAAGATTAATAAATGAATGAATAAATCACAGTACATAGTTTCTGAAATCAACAAGATAGCCCAATGGCCCACTGGACTCTTTTAAAAAAAAAAAAAAAACTTTAAATGGGCTAGAGAATTTCTCGTCATTTTCTTCTTGATGAGTCTAACCAGACCATTATAACAAATTTTAGTTCATATTATTTATTGTCTTAATAAAATAAGTAAAGTAAATTTTTGCTTGTTGAATCTAAATTTTGAAACGGAGAACCATAAGTTCAATTAATAAGTTCAATTATACACCACGGTTGCAAAATTGTTGAGATGGGTTTGACTTGGGTAAGAGTAGATCGTGGTGACATTTTAACTATTTGAAATTGCGTAACTTAATTATGAATTTGATAAGATCATAAGCGAGCTAAGCCTGAGTTAAGATGATGTACCGTTGAGTTTGATTTAGTGTTTAACTAGAAATATTACAACTCATTCTAGCTTAATTAGAATTAAAATTTTATGTTTGAACTCAATTTGAAGTGGTTCCCAACGATTATAAATTTAACGGAATTCAATCAACTCCATTAAGATTTGATATTTTTAATAAAAAAATACTAATATCTAAACTCTACGCAAATTTAACTAACATTTATAATCAATTTGAATTAGATTAGCCTTAGTGGACTAATATCATGAGACTAAGTTAACGATTTACCTGAATAATTCAAGGTCCAACTCAAAGTCATAACTATCGAATCACATCACTCGTGTAATTCATAAGTAATTAATTACACCCTTCGGATTCGAGAATATTGTAACCATCCCCTTGTACGGGGTACAAGTCCCCTCTCTTTTTTTAACTTTATTACCTTTGCATCGAGCCTTTGAGGTGGATGTAAAGCATTTCTTTATTATTATTATTATTATTAAAGCTCCTATCACTTTTAACGTTAACTTACATTTTAATAGTTATATATATTAATTTTAAGACACACGATAGAACAAAATATTAAAATACGTTGTTTTCAAACTAGGATGAGCAGGTATAGGATTAGTAGAGTAAAAAGTCTTATTTGTACCCTATCTTATAAGGTACATGGTGCTAGATTTTATACCCAAAACCTATCTTATAATACCTTATAACCACCCTACGTCACGTATCATGTAAAACCTACGTGATACAGAACTCCCTATGGAAGCTATGATTTTTTTCTTTGAACTCATAAATTTTTTTTTTATTTTTTAAATTTATATTTATAATAATATATATAGTTTCTTATAATATGTAAAATTAAGTTATTTTTATAAATTCACTATAAAAACCTATATAGAAAAATAAAAATTAATTTCTTAATATCACAAGTTCTATAATATATGAAATTTGTTTACATGTGGAAGTTGAGATTTGTAACAATCACTTATCGAATCCATTTAGATGATGTCAAACAAAATTGTAAATGACGTAGTAAATTCTAAAATTAAAAACTTTCAAGGTATTTTTGCATCAATTAACCTTAAAACATATACATTACTTTTATTTAACTTAGAAATTGAAGAACACAAAATTAAAGTTCTTCCAAAATGAAATAACAAGTTATTTCAAAATAAAATAATGCAAATTCATACAAAATTAAAATTTTTGAAAGATAGCTTACAATTGAGAACCACATGTATGATAGGGTTACCCACATAACCTTATTTCAAACCACATAATATATAAAATTTGTTTGTAAGATATTTCAAATTTTTATATTTAATATATAATTATAAAAGTTGTAAATTATTATAAGACTTTTGGCGTATTCTTATCAATATTTTCTCCCTTAAAATTATTTCAAACCATATAATATTTTAAAATTCGATTGCAAGATATATTAAATGATAATATTTAATTATAAAATTTATAAAATATTCATGGACTTCCGGTGTATTTTTATCAATATAAACTATTGTATAAGATTGCCAAGTGTGGACATACCCTTAATTATATATATTAATATATGCTTAATTTGGTTGTTCTAACGTATAATCTAGTGAATTAGCACTTAAATGCTTCTATTGTAGTTTCAAGTCTCCAAAGTGTAAGTAAAGATAAAGAATAGATTCGAAAAAGTTTTACTCACTTTGGAGAAGAATTGAGCAAGAATTAAGGTCTTCTGTTAATGACATACAGCCGTGATATCTATTGAATATTAATAATGTCCATATCTTAATTTTATATTTATTTTAAGGTAAAATGTGAAATTAGGTACATGAACTTTATAAAAAAATTTAATTTGATATCTAAATTTTAAAATGGTCAATTTAAATACTCAATTAAACTTTTCATGGTTGTTTTATGATATGAAAGATAGTGTTAGATAATGTTTGGAAAAGGAGTAAAAATTCAATGATATACTACTTTATTCTTGTTAGCAAAAATAGCAACCAGAAAAGAAGTAGTAAAAATAGTAATAAAAAATTTGGATGTTAAATTGATTATTTAAAAATTTAATTACCAAATTGAATTTTTGTACAAAGTTTAAGTACTAAATTTGACATTTATTCTTAATTTAATAAATAAAAAACAAATCAGTTTTCACGTTATATTAGAAGAAACCACCATGAGGGAAGCATCAGTTCGGTCTTAGAATAAAAAGAGACATGCATTACTTAGATATGCTTGCCATAGTACAATTGAAGATCAAATAGCCATTATTTATACTATGGCAACAGTCAAAACCAAATATAGGTTATCTAAAAAATCATATAGGTCACATATCCTTTAAATTATTTTCTTTTTCAGCACACAACGAAAAAGGATGATACAGCTGCCTCATATATATATAGAATTAAAACTCACCAAATAAAAAATAAATAGCTTATGGTACCTATACATAGAATCTCCTCAAGTCAGGTTCGAACTGAGACCCCAGGAGGATCAGCCATGGCCAGTCTTTCATTAGACTTGCCTTGTGGACCCACTAGGGTCTATCTCGAGGACCCTTGGACCCGACAGAGTCCAAGAGGATCGGTCTAATTTTTTGTTAAAAAAAAATATATATTTTGGTTTGTGGAATTTTTTTTTAAAATATGCGGCTTGGAACCGTAGGACCCATCCTATGAACTGGCAGGTCTATGGTTCGAACCCACCTCACCATCCTCACGGGTGGTTCTAGATCAGACCCAACTCAGACCAAGGAGAGATCTACCTATACATTTCATAACAATAAAATAAAGAGGAGTCAAATACTCCAACAAGAGTATGCCAAATGAAAAATTTTATAATTTTATCATTAATTTTGATGGGATTAGTCCTATTACCATCCAACGGTCTATACCATACTCTATTGTAATTGAATCATTAAAATAGTTAATATTCAAAACACTATATTTATTTTAATGGTTTGATGGTTGATTTGACAATCCCGTCATGCTAGATTAATGAAAGTATGCAATAATTTTGGTCCAAACATCAAAAGCGCGACCATAGTAGGCTCTTAAAATATGTAAAAATTGCACCGTATTTAAAATTTCAACTACCACATTAATAATCATATATATATATATATAACAATTCTTTAGCTAATGATGTTTCACACTCATTCATCATAGACCAATCGCCAATACCATTTCAGCCTACTTAATTTGGATGAGAATTTGAATTTTAATATAAATGACCTACTCCTCCGAACAAAGAAAACTACTATTAATTTTACTTTCTTTAGTGATAATAATTATCTTATAGTCTATGCAGAAGTCCAGCTTTTACAGCAGAAAAACGCCATAAAATAGTATGAGAAAAAGGTAGAATGGTTATTAGAACATCGTGTATCAATCAATGTATATGTTTTTATGATAACTTCTCCTATGTAGAATCTTAGAGAAACTGGGGTTGGGGAGGGGGGTGAATAATCAAAAACATCCTAAAAATTATTGTTTTTTTTACTTAAGCTTCTATGCTCGTATTAATAAGATCATCTAATTGTTAAAATAAATATAATAATTAAAATATTAACTATTTTAATTATTTATTCACGATTGACTATGATGCGAGCTATCGAATAATGATGAATCTATCCAAACTTTTATAAAATTTCACATTACCTTACAAGTATAATCATTACAATTTCTACTCGGTACAATTTGAAAAGTAACACGATTCTGATCACGATCCGATTGGTCCTATTATTAAATGTTTCGAGATCCCTAATTAACAAGTTTAAAAAGAAAAGAACTTTTCAGGTTTTCAACAATAATTATACTACACGCTTTTTCAATAAAAAATAAAGTGTATAAAAAATCTATAATTTTTTTTTCCTTTTCCGACTTTTAACAAGCTCATCTAGCTACATCCATGGAGATTTTCCGAATCAAAGCGAGTATGCTTATAATTCACATCACCATCGTCATCCAATCCTCACAAAGAATATACTCAACTCGGGTCCATTGTTTCCTTCAGGACTCAACATATAGAACGTCTCGGAGTCTCTCGAACCCACCACCCGCTCGAAATGCGCCCGCACATAAGCCAACTCGCCGTCCGGTCCATCGGTATCGGAATTACTCGGAATAACCCCGGCTCCCATGGAGACCGCCTTGAGGAGCTCCATAACGTTAAGATCCTCCTCATTCGCCTCCCTCTTCACCCCATAACCCGTCTTCTTCCCATTACAATACATGGTCCATAAGGGCTCTTCCAAAAGCTTGGTCTTGTCCTTCTCAGGCCTTTTCTCACATTCTAACGCGATCCTAACCATCCCTAAGCTCAACTCCTTCTGTAACACGTTCGTCTGCATGGCTAACTCTACCACCAACGTTGGGAGACACCTAGGAGATTCTTGTATGGAGAAACTCACCCTTCCTTTTCGATACCCGAACAGCGTACCCGTGATGCGTGTGCCAGAAATCGTCCGGTTGCTGTCCGGTAACCCCATGGGGAGGACCGAGAGCTTGCATACAGGGGTAATGATTGGAAACGATCGGAAAACGGATCGAAACACGCGGAATACTTTGGTCTTGCTTTTTTTCTTCTGGGATGGTGGTTGTACGAGGGAAACCGATTTGGGTGGAGGTGGTGGTGGTGGAGCAGCAGCGGCGACGGAGGATATGGAGGAGGTAGAGCTTTGCTGGTTATCTAATTGAGTTGTTGTTGTTGCAGCATAAGATTTTGGCTCTTCCATTTTTTCGCAATATTCATGAACAAAAAATGGAAGGGTGCCATGAGAGAGAAGAGAGAGGAGAGAGATTGAAAGTACGAGGCACGAGGTTAGGATTTGCGACGACAGGCATTATTAGGCTGAGGTTAGGCCGAGTAACCACCCTTGAATTGTGGAATTCGTTAGTAATACCATTTATATTTTTTATACTATGGTTCAGTCTATTTTTATTTTTTTTTTAATATACGTTACAATCGAAACACCAGGAATTAAATAAATTATATAAATTTAATGTAATAAATTAGTAACTATAATAAGGTTGTAAAATAAGTCAAGTATAGACAACGGAATTTAAACTTAATTAAACTTGCAAGTTATCAAAACTAAATATTATAACTTATAAGGCTTGAGTTAAATTCAATGAACTATCCAATTAGTAAAGTTAGAGTTCAAGTAAAAACCTTGTCTAGTTCGAATAATTTATGAATAATATAATTCGTTTATAGCTTTAGCTATGACAACATATCAGGAAAGTTAACATGTAACTAAAAGAAAGTAGATAGTATCCTTTTATAATTACTTTATATACACACACACATACAACACATAGAATAAGTGTATAACACATGAAGATTTAAACATTTAAGCCACCACATAAGATATATAACAATAGATTTCACTTTTGTATTATAATTATACATGACACATATTTGTGTATTATTATTAGTGTTAAGTGTTGGTAGATATATCTCAATTAAGGGCCTAATACTAACAAAACGAATCACTTGTTACTCTCTTAAAAGCCATCGGGCTCTCTAAGCTGTCTTGGTCCAGAGAGTTCTTGGAGCACTTGAAGACCTGACCTAGAGTGTTTCCCCGGACACTTTACTTTCTATTGAACTCCTCTTTAGACCATATCTCCACGACTCTCATACCACCTTGGAAAAACACTACGCTTCCTTGATTCTCCATATCTCAAGGAGGATAACTCAAACCTCCTCGGGATAGAACAACGAGATCGATTGCCATCCTAGTCCAGTTACCCTTCATAGAAGAATTCACCTACCATCTTGAGTCCAGGTCAACTACCTACTGAGGACCATACTAGATAACAAAAAATATATTATGAGCCACATTCAAGTATAATCATATATATAAATATTGCTCGAGGGTTCAAGGTATGCTATCTAGACAAAAGGAATCCATGATTTCTATCTTTTTTATTCTCTCACGATCCTATATTAACTTAACTATTGGAGTGATTGTGTCAGGCAATCCCTTATTGCACTACTACTGAAGTTTCTTTCTTTTCTTTTTTTTTTCTTTTTGTAGGTCCATCCAATCTCTATGGCAAAATTTCACTTGCAACATTAAGTACTTTATGTATTATATACTAATATAATAAAATGAATTTATTATAAATAATAAGGTGTCATGTAGTGCATACACATACATAGAATGTAATGCGCTATACATTACTCATAATGTGTTATGTTTCTAAATTGTAGAAATTTATTTCAATCATATATTAAGTATAATATAAAGAATCTTATAAACTATCTACTATCTATTGTACAAGAGAAATAAATATAAATATGAGTAACCATTATATGTATTATTATTATATTCTATAGGAACTTTACAATCCCGTCAATAAGACCATCTAGTCAATTATTTAATGTTAAAATAAATATAGTAATTGGTATTTTAATAATGCAATCATGGTTAGGTATGAATCTAAACTTTCAAATAGTTGACACAATCAGTACTGTTAAAATTAATGATAAGATTATAAAATTTTTATGTATTTATAGTGTTTATAAATTTAAAATATTTTAAAAATTAGTCATATTAGGTAATTAGATGATATAGAGAAATTTTATTGGATATTATAAATGAGCAGGGTTAAAGGGAATGGATAAGGAAGTTGCTAAATGAGAGAGGAAACAAAAATTAAAGCACTAGATATATATATATATATATATATATATATAGACACATAGAAATATATAGGCAATTTTATAAAATGTACATATATATAAAATAATAAATTAAGCAATTTAATTTATTTACTTTATTATCCTTTGTTAGCATTTGTGTAGGGATTTGCTAGCATTATATATATCATCCATATATTGATATATATCGATATTATCCATATCTACCTACCGCAGTTTTACTCCCTTCCATGGAGTTCCACCTTCTCTTTCTGTTCCCACCTCACTTTCAATTCTTATTCCATAGCTCTTTGTATTATACTCCTCATCTTTCGTTCTCATTTCTTAATATAACTCTTCTCTTTTTTCTTTTTCTTTTTAAACTCTTCATAAGTACTAAGTTTTAACAAAAGATAAAAATTGACAATACACAATAAGTGCTTAAATAAAAATGAAACATCCATAGCTTCAGTTCATCACAATTTTCATCAATATCTCACAAAATCTCTCCCTACATCTCTTCATAATTGTTTTCGTTCATGGTTAGTTTCAAATTCCACAACACATTTAAAATTTAGGTGATGGTTATTGAAATATAATGGGGAAATTTGAGGCTACAGATAAATGACTTGTTGATATATATTAGAAATTAAATGCTCAATATTTGATATTGTAACGATTTTTTTAACCCTATAAATTATGGTATGTAAAATCACCACTACAAAAAAAAATTAGGATTTAAAGATAAAATTTTTATCTCTGAATATAAATTTCTATAGCAAAAATCATTATTGTTGATTATATTTGTGAAAATATAACTTATCTTGCTAGTATTTTATCATAATATTTCTGTCTCTAAAGGTCAACACTTGATTTTCATCTTTCTTAATTGCTTAAACCCGTAGATTTTTTAAGTTCTTTAAAAGAAATTTATAAAAATGTCGATAAGACAACACTTAAAGTTGGCTAGCAAAACTATTTAATTTTTGTATACTGCTTAATTCATATGCTCTCTGAAAAGCTCAACTTTTGTTTCATATAATTTATTGATTTGTTAATTACTAAGCATATTAATCCTTTTTATTAGATATGGATGGAAATTTGAGGATAATTTATTTTACGACATATAGTTGGTTGAAGTGTTATGTTTAGTGCTTGCAATTTGTGTTACATGACATTTTTTTTTTTATCCGTATCTAAATAGGTTTGCGTACAAAAAACCTCATACTATGACACGACTCATGTTAATAAGCGTCTCTTATTTGGATCGTACCTACTTGTCAATCATAAAGTAATAGATGATTTATAATTTATAAAATACTTATAAATACGCAAGGGGAAGAAAAGTGATGATAAAATTAACTTCCCCACATACAAATGGCATGGGCCACGGGTCCTAGCATTGATACAGCCTAAATAAAACTTAGTGAGATAAGTTTATGATCAAATATGACAAAATTTAAAATTCGTTAACTATATTTTATCAATATATCAAGTTGAAGTATAGCCTGAATGGATGTCATTATTGGTGGTGGTTTCAAAATTCACTGCATTTTTTGACGTTACATCAAATGAGACAGTGAAAGAACCTATGCATAACATGAGTTGTCTTTAAGATTCTTGTGTAAATTGTTGTCTTTTATAATATATTTCTCAATGTATGTTGATCCCCACATGTTGGAAAGAAAAGATGCAACACTAGCATATTAAACTTTAGAGAAATCTAGTGGTCAAGAGATCGATTTTGCCCATAGACAAAGATGTTTTCCTTGTGCCTAAAGTCATGAAGTTGATCATTGCTAACATTCTGACACTGCTAGTAGGTCACCTATCCTGTCCAGAAAAGGATATGATGTTGCCCTAGTGGTCTCCCTGCAAAATGGGGAAGGGTAGCTAAGTCTTTTGTGATAGCAATTAGAGCCAAAGCTACTACGAAATTTTTTTAATGGCAAAAAAAAATAATAATAATAAAAGAAACTCTAGACAACCTACATATACATCTAAACTTGTGTAATATTTTAGGATGCAAATTTATATAAATAAAAAGTATTATATAAAAAGGCCAAATGAATGAGAGAAAAAACAAATAAACAAGTACTAAGTTTTATGAAAGGAAAAAAAATAACAATATTTAGATACTATTACTTAAAACGCATATCAAAGTAATCCAACACTGCTATTTAGTTACTATTACTACAAAATTCTTACTTGAAAGTCAAATGCACAAACCAGCTAAATGTTGTCGATAGACACAACTAAACAAGCAATATGAGAAATATTTGCAGTGCTTTGAAACTAGATAAATTTAGACATGCAAAATTACTAGAACAATTAAACAAACAATAAAACTAGACCCATATGAATACTTGTTTAAAAAATGTGGAAAAAGTTTTATATCGATGATCCATCATGTGCAATGCACGTAAAGGTTGATCTTGGAGAAGTCTTGATTTGATGACACGTGTGTGTGACAAATCAAATGTGATGTTCTTCATGAATTTTTTATCCATTCTTGATGAAGTACGTCCGTTAATCTTATAGGAGTCATATTGACGGAGTGATAATGTTTGTGCATAGCTTGTTGATGCTTCGAATGAACCAAATGATGATGAGGAGGAGGCTCCTATATGTAAAATTGGGCCTTTAATCTTAATCCTTGAATGAAGCTAAGATAGATGAATGAAATGTGTTATTACCAAGAATCATTAGATTCTTCTAGCAAACAATTCAGATTGAAACCTCCTTTTCTTACATGACTCATGAGCTTCATATTAGCAATGGATTTAGCAAAACCCAGTTGCTTATAAGATGATTCCACTTTTATATTAAAAGAATCCTTATCCCTTCATATTAGCAATGGACATATGAAGCCCCAAAAAATTGAATTTTTTTTAATTGTCTACCAAGAAAAAAAAAAGAAAAAAATTGACTTAAAATGACCTTTTTTGAGCTTACTTCACAAGAATTCTAAATAATGTCTATATGCACCCCATTTTTACCTACTAAAACTTAAATATATATATTTTAGTATTTAATGAAATGTAATATTATATTGAATGCAAAATCACACATTTTGATGTTACAAGGCATGAAAACGACATGAAAAAAATTATTTTATAATCCTTGAAAAATTATTCAAGTTTAATATAACATAATTTTATTACATATTTGATTTAGTATTATTTAAAAAGCCTATCACAGGATAATCAATTTAAATGAGCTTATAATAAGCTTTAAAGGCATATTTTGTGCAAACATGAATAAGAAAGAAAGGCCAATGGCCTAATGGTATGACACACACATGCACACATGAGAAGTCCTTGGTTCGTGGTAGCTTTAGATTAGCCCACATCAGCATGATGTCATCATTGATGTCATCCATCTTCTTCCTTTAGCCAAATAGAACAACCTAATGGAGCTACTTTTAGGCCTTTTTTGGCCAATTTAGCTTCGCAATTTCACCAAATTGATGGTGAAATTGCAGAACAGGGACGAAGTATTTTGATTTGATACCAAACTTGCAAATTAATCTATGGTCTTGCTAAGCTAAATTGAAGCAAGAATATTGGGAAAAATCAACTTTCTACTTATTAAAAATATGAAGATTTTATATGAATTTGCATATTTTGAGTAACTTAAAAGATATTGGAAGCTTTTAATTGTTCTTAAAAGTGAAAATATCATAGTTAATTCAAAAGGATCAAACGAAATTGATACAATTCCCAAATCCATGATATAAAGAACCATAGAAACCGTAGATTCTACATTACTACAATTAACAAGCTTCCAAACTTAATTAAGCCCTCTACTAGTATAAATAAGACACTATAAAGATTATGGAAACACGAATTGCACTTTAAATTCACCCAAAATTTAGATCCTTACACTTGAGTTCTAACTAGGATTTCAAGAATTTTCTCTTCGATTACTTGTTTTGCAGGTAAAATTAAGGGACTTGGATCTCGTATGAAGCTTTAAGAGGTTTAGAGCTTCAATTTGGTAGTTCAAATCACCTTGGAGGAGCTAAAGATTGCGTCAACGTCCGTTGCACACTGCATATTACCAACTAGCCTTTTGAAACCACTCCATAGTCGAAACCACCACTGTTATAGTGTTTCTAAGGTGAAGCTCAGTTCATTTAACTGCTCCCCAGTTGCTGCGCCACCCTTTGGTGGTTTTTTCCTCCTTTGTAACCTCGTCAAGTATGTTGACTTTGTTCGCTACCAACCAACCTGACTTGCTAGAAATTTGCTTTAAATAAGTGTTATTTCTTTTTTTTTTTTATATATATAAATGCAAAAACACCCTCAAAAACTTTAGGGGTAGCATAGATTGACTCCTGAACTTTTAAAATGAGGTTTTTGACCCTCTAAACTTTTAAAAATTGGCATTGTAAGGACAATTAACTGATTTGGTACGGAGGAGGGGGGTAAATCCACACATTGATGAAAGTTTAAGGAATGAATTTGCATATAGATGAAAAGTTTGGAGGGTAAATCTACACATTTTTCCATTTGTTTTAATGGTGTTAGTTTTTGAAAGTTTAGGGTGTCAAAAACCTCATTTTGAACTTTTTTTTGTTTTTTGTTTAGGGGGGGAGGGGGGTGGTGTGTGTTTTTAATTCGCCACTCTTAAAGTTTTTGGGATGTTTTTGCATTTCTATCATTTTTCATAATTATTACTATTAAGGAAAAAAGAAAAAGAAAATCTAATAAGTAATAATAATATATATGTGTAGCATGAATGAATGGTGTTGGTGTTCTTGAAAATCTAATAATAATAATAATAATTAATGTCTATTAATGATAGCAATAGTCATAGTAATAGTGAATTCTTATAAAATAAAGTACGAATACAAATTAATGAATCTATGTGTCTCATGAAATTGTTCCTAAGATACTAGATTAAAATTTTGGTTTTATAACACATAAATTTTCATGATAGAATGTATGTGTTATTTTGACAATGTTTGGGATAATCATTGAATAATGTTCCATTATGCCATGATTTTGCCTTGATATGTTTAAGATGATATCATAATACAATAATAATCTTAATTTTGACAATACTATAATTTGTGAATATCTTATCTTTTGCCATGATATGTATTATAATACATATATGTTCATGTAATTATCTTATCTAAATTTGAGATTTTGTCATAATATTGCTTGTGTATGATTGGTGGAAATTGTGATTTTAATAATATTTGAAATAATTTAATATATGAATATTGATTATGTCATTATAATGAATATATGATCGTCTTGTCAAATTGGCTTGTTGCATTGATTATCCTAATAGGAATCTTACTTTTGATAACATGTGGAATAATGTGATATATGATTCATGCTATAATATGTGATCATGTTCGCTTGTAATTTTTTATCACGTAAAAAAAAACTTGATTTTTCATAAAATTGTAAAACTTTCATTTGCTAGATTTTTATATCCATATAAAAAATTAACTCTAGCAAAATTAGTAAAACTTAATGAACTTAAAGATTTCATAAAATTAAAAATCACGAGCAAATTAAAATTTTCATTAAAAGAACTATGTTATGTTTTATCCTGAATAGTGGGTACGTAGGCACCCAATGGACAACTTACAATATAAAAAAAAAAAAGAAAAATTCCTATGATTGTAAATTTGATGTGATTAAGATAATTCTTGTGAATATTGTTACTTTGTATAAATTGGTTAATAATTGCATGTAATTTTTTTTTTTTGTAAACTTTGATAAAGTTTACTAGTAATTTATAAATATCTTGAATAGTAAAAAATGTAAGGATATTAGGGGAATGAATTATAATTAGAGAATTGAATTTGATCATTGTAAAGTTTTAATAGGATAGCCCCTGAATTTAGTATCGTTTTAAAAAAACAATTTTTTTGCAAATCAGTAACTAAATTAGAATTAACCTACCCATCAATCCTAATTTGGATTTTTCTCGACTTTAGTCGGGTGGCTCCAAATTTTTACAAAATTTCAAATTTCTTTCAATGCTTAGTCAATGATTTATATTAAACGGATTAGGATTTGATATAATTCAAAGTAAAAGAAATTAAACCAAAAATGAATAATACAAGCTTAACAATGTCAAAGCAGACAAACTAGTTTGGAGATCCATATTTTAAACCTACCAAGTGAAATCACCCTAAAAATCCCTTATTGGATCCAATTTCCTAGGCTTCATTAGTAGTTGTCTAGTAAATCGATTCATGACATTAATTACGTTAAAATCCAACAACCAAAATAATCCTCTACAAAATTTCAATTAGAGTTTGATGAGTAAGTAAAAATTAAACCTTCAATTAAGCCATAACCATTACTATGACTAGATAAGATAACACCTACATCATTAATAATATAAGCACAACATATGAAAAATCTATAAAGCACCATACAATAGAGCCCTTTTACAAAGGACAAAGATGTCATATGGTCTAATTTGCAGTTGAGCAACTTTCCAATCATAATTGAAAGCTAAATTGAAAGGGAAAAAATACAAAATTTTAAGGAGAACCCACTTTTGTTCAAATGTAAACTCATAGGTTAATAGTATAATAATAACATGATTTAGCTTATAACTTATTAAGAGAGGTCAGTAAGCTCATAAACATGCAATTATGTGCACAATGTTACTACATAAAGAAGTAAAGCTCAATATAAAAATCAAACACAGACACTACTAAATGGTAAATTCCCCAATTAAAAATTATGTGTAATAAGTGAAAAGATAAAAACATTAAAATGTAGGTACCCACAAAAACAAATTCTAACAACAAAAAGTACATTATTTTCCTTGAAAATTAGTTTTTGGTCTAATAAGGCTCTAGCTCATATCAACCTTAGGTAATATTCACCACATTCAATAATCATACTATTGAAATGAAAAAAAAAAAAAAAAACCTTCATAAATGGCTCAAAATAGTTAAACAATTTAAAATTTTACCTTTAAATAGGCTAAATAAAGATTAAAAAAAAAAACTAACAATTGGTGCTTAAGGCTATAAACGAGATTTAATACAAATGGAGGACAAAGAAGATAGAGAGAAAAAGAAAGAACTTGGAAGTAGAAGAAGAAAGACAATTATGTATAGCAACCAAAAAGTAAAAGAAGAGAGAGAGAGAGAGAGAGACATGCATGTGAAGCTTAAACTTGATGAAGAGTTGGCTCAAACTTTTATGGGAAAAAAAAGGAGGATCTAATGAAAGGCAAGTTACAATTAAGTGAAATTAATTGAACATAAAGGGAGTGTTGGAGAATGAGGTATACAATAGTTTAATATCGTTTAGTATAGGACAAAATAACTAAGATACAAGTAATAAAATAAAGTAACAAGTATAAATAACCTTAGGCATTTTAGATTAAAAGCTACTTTAATTAATATGACATAATTTCATAGTTTGGGTTAATGTCATGAAATGTACAAGAAGTTTGGCAAAATATGCAATTAACTACCTATACTTTAATTTGATCAATTTAATACCTATTTCAACTTTTCTTATTCGCTCTGACTACCTCCATTAATTTTATTAATTATGTTATATTGTGAACCTTTAAACAACTAACACGTGCCAAGAAATATTAAAAATATTCTAATTGATTCACAACAAAAATGATGTGGAAGTGAAAAAAAAAATTGAAATCATAAAAGATAAATTAAAGTTTCTGATGATGATTCTTCACTGTTATAGGAATGCACATTCGATGAACAATAACAATTAGGGCAATCTTCACTTGCTTAGTAACCTTGAAATACATTGGACAGATTTTGCAACTAGCAACCACTATGGCGTGGTCTTTGTCCACATTCTTTAGCCGATCTCAACCCTAACTCCCACCTCTAAATTAACCCTTCAATTTTAAAACCCTAAAATGGATTTGAATCATTAGATTGTAATACTTGTCCTAGATCACCTAAGTTAATAGATGTTATTCCCCCTATGAGGCATCCTACGGGCTTAATGACTTAAGTTACAAGACTCACTCAATAGTATTTTTTTTGTTAAGTGAGTTTCCTCGATCAGCCGATCCCAGGCCAGACGACTTTAGGTAACTAGGTTTAAATGGTCCCCATTGAACCTCCACCACTTAACATAATCTTTTTTTTTTTTTTTCAATACATAAGTAAAGGGATTATAATTTAATAACTTCAATTGGACTTCTATCAGTTCCACTCAAGCTTAAGCCTTCAAGACAATTGAATGAAAAACTATACAATTAGTCAAGATTTAGAAATTGACTAACTAACTCTAACTAAGAATCTTTTGCTAATCTTAACACACGAATTCCTAGTTAATTGACAAGTAAAACTACACCACTCAAATTTCATCATGCAGGTCTAACACATGAACAAAAACGCAAAAGTAAGTAAATCTTAGGACAACAGTCATACTAGTCACTTAAACAAAAACTCACCTTTTGAAGTTGAAGCATCG
The DNA here is from genome assembly GCA_024138025.1 of Combretum micranthum. Lineage (NCBI taxonomy): Eukaryota > Viridiplantae > Streptophyta > Magnoliopsida > Myrtales > Combretaceae > Combretum > Combretum micranthum. Next base: position 188,476 of record JAMXBD010000479.1, on the reverse strand, counting down.
GATCCATTAATTCAAGTTTTAGTTTCCAATCTTGATCACAACCATGATGTGGGTCGTGATGCCCACTGATCTCGAACAATTTGACATCCTCTTCTTCATCACCATCATCTCATTGGTCGTGATCTTCTCTAGACACTAAAAATTTGGTATCACCCCCTTGATCGTAGGTGTAACAAGGATGGTGATCTCCTCTTATCAAGTTTGTGTTATGTCTTTAACCTAGTCACAACCATTGCCTAATACGGCTTCCTATTTCGCTCGTGATTAATGAGGGGATCTCCCTAAATTTTCATGCCAATGCGTAATGGGCATGATGAGGAGTGTCATCTCCTCTTTTTGGTGCTTTCCTTGTATATTCCATATTGAGCTTGAAATCTCCAAAATAATCAAGATAAACTCTCCCCAGTTGGTCCTCCTTGGTACACAATCATCTTAGATAATTTAAATACATGAAAAGACAAAAAAAATAAAATAAAATAGATCTAAGATAACTAAAAATTATTATAACAAACACAAATAACATAAATCAAAACATGGGTCGCCTCCCCTGAAAAGCTTGTTTAACGTCATTAGCTTGACGTATCAAGGGGGCGCAGCGTAAAGCGTTCAAAGATCAAAATTTGCAATAACAATGCAAACTTTATGAGAGAATTTCTTAATAAGGAACTTCAAATATCAAAAGTTAATAATAATCTGTACAAATGGTTACAATACCATTTATAAGGCTTGAATACGACCTTTAAGTTCCCTAAAATAAATGAAATGAAAACGGTAAAATAAATAAAATAGAAACGTCAAAATAAATGAAACAGAAACGGTAAAATAAATACGACCTTTAAGTCCCCTAAAATAAATGAAACGGAAACAGTAAAATAAATAAAATAGAAACGTCAAAATAAATGAAACAGAAACGGTAAAATAAATTAAATTGGCAAGCCAGTTTATCTCCTACAGCTTGGTCTTCCTCCGTTGCTTCTTCGATAACTCACTTGTTCGCGATCCCGTCTACATTAGTCTCCTCCACTTGAACAAGACTCGTCCTTGAGTCATTGGATAGGTCCGGATAGAGAGCATCTCTAGAATCATGAAACTTTGATAAATCTGCTACATTAAATGTTTTGGAAATACCCCAGCTGTCGGGCAAATCCATTATGTATGCATTATCATTTATGCGTTGCAGCACTGTATAAGGATTATACTTCTTTGGTTTAAGCTTGCTGTAGGTTCCTATAGGAAATCTCTCCTTGTGTAAGAAAACAATAACCTGATAACCCTCTTGAAATATTTCATGCCTTCGATATTTATCAGCAGCTTGCTTATAGCGTTGATTGGCTTCTTCCAACCTTTGCTTTATCTCTTTCTGAACATCTACCACTTGCTCTGTCATATGCTTTGCTGGAATATTTATAGTCTCTCCTTTGGGCAATTTAAGTAAATCAAGAGTGTGTTGTGGTACCTTAGTGTAGACAATTGAAAAATGAGATCTTCTTGTAGCACTATGAACAACACTATTATAGGCAAACTCAGCCCGGGGAAGGATGATGTCCCATTGCTTCGGTTTATCACCACAAAGACTGCGAACCATATTTCCCAAAGTTCAATTGACCGCTTCTGTCTGACCATCAGTTTGTGGATGAGCTGTGCTGCTAAATTGTAAAGATGAATCAAATAGCTTCCACAATGTTCTCTAAAAATGACTCAGAAATTTGCTATCCCGATCTGAAGTGATGGTCTTGGGAACTCCATGTAAACGAACAATTTCCTTAAAGAACAATCTAGCCACACCAACCGCATCAGTAGTTTTTCTACAAGGAATGAAGTGTGACATTTTAGAAAACCGGTCAACAATTACAAAAACAGAATCGAATCCTCTCTATGTACGTGGCAATCCCAGCACAAAATCCATGGACAAATCTTCCCAAATGTGTTCAGGCACTGGTAAAGGCATGTATAAACCAATATTTTTAGAATACCCCTTTGATCTCTGACAAGCATAACACTTCTCTACAAATCTACTCACATCTCGTCCGAGTTATGGCCAATAAAATCTCTCCCTCACCGCTGCTAGAGTTTATCACACCCTAAATGACTAGACAATCCACCCCCATGAAGATCACTAATCACCTTCTCTCTCAATGAAGTTCTTGGCAGACATAATTGATTCTCATGCATCAAATAACCATCAGATAAATAAAAACCAGAAACAAAATGATTATTTGATACCTGGTGCCATATGTCAGAAAAATCCTCATCTTGGGATATGCATCTTTAAGCTGCTCAAACCCCAAAATATCCTGACTCAAAGTCATCAACAAAGAAGCTCGCCTGCTTAAAGCATCTGCAACTTTATTCTGAGCTCCAGATTTGTGTCTTAATCTGAATGGAAACTTTTGTAGAAATTGACACCATCTCACATACATGTCAGTACTTATTATCTTTTGACTATTCAGATATTTTAGAGCCTCATGATTTGAAAATAACACAAATTCCTTTCCAATCAAGTAATGCTCCTAGGTTTTAAGAGCACGCACTACAGAATAAAACTCTTTGTCATAAGTGCTCCATTTTCCTCTGGCATCACTAAGTTTCTCATTAAAAAATGCAATTGGCCTCTTCACTTGAGATAGAACCGCTCCTATGCCCACTCCACTGGCATCACAATTCACTTCAAACAACTTCTCAAAGTCTGGGAGAGCAAGTACTGCTACTGTACTCAATTTTTCTTTTAAGATTGCAAAACTAGAAGCTGCTTCTTTAGTCCACAAGAACTTCCCTTTCTTCAGACACTCTGTCATAGGTGCAGCAATAGTGCTAAAATTCCTAATAAACCTGCGATAGAAAGCTGCTAAGCCATGAAAGCTTCACAACTCGGAGACATTTTTAGGAGTAGGCCACTCTCTAATTGCCTGCACCTTTGTTTCATCAACCCGGACACCATCAGCCGAAACAACATAACCCAGAAAAAGCAACTTGTTTGTCATGAAACTACACTTCTTAAGATTAATAAATAATTTATTCTCGTGCAGGGCTGTCAGTACACTCTTCAAATGCAACAATTGTTCATCCTCACATTTGCTATAGATTAAAATATCATCAAAATACACCACTACAAATTTACCCATAAAAGGTTTTAATACCTGGTGCCTTAGCCGCATGAATGTGCTGGGAGCATTGGATAACCCGAATGGCATGACTAACCACTCATATAAACCCTCCTTTGTCTTAAAGGCGGTTTTCCATTCGTCACCAGGCCGGATTCTAATTTGATGGTTTCCATTCTTTAGATCTATTTTGGAAAACCATTTAGCCCCATGTAGCCTATCAAGCATGTCATCCAATCGTGGTATTGGAAATTTATATCCCACAGTGATCCTGTTTATAGCCCTGGTATCCACACACATTCTCCAACTCCCATCTTTCTTGGGTGTCAATAAAGCAGGTACTGCACATGGGCTCAAACTCTCTTGGATCAAACCCTTTTTCAATAACTCCTCAACTTTCTCTTTGAGAATCTCACTCTCTTTCGGGTTCATCCTGTAATGTGGAAGATTAGGAAGGCTAGCTCCAGGAATAAGGTCTATTTGGTACTGAATGTCCCTCAATGGTAGCAACCCAGCCGGTATGTCATCTGGCATCAATTCCTTAAATTCCTGTAGCAAAGGATGAACTAATTCAGACTGCTCCTCCACTTGCAACTCAACATCATTCATCAGAACTTGTTTCACAATTAACGCATGCACTTGCCTAGTTTCTTTCATCTCAGCCTTAAAATCCTTCACCATAGAAAAAAACATATCCTTATCTGGTAAAGGAGTCTTGTCTTTCAATGGTGGCAAAGTATATTTCACCCTTTCCCTTTCTAATTTATACACATTACTCTTTCTTGAATGTTGTGCATCAACATCATATTACCAAGGCCTACCAAACAGGAGGTGGCACACATCCATGTCAACTATATCACAATACACAACATCATTATACTTACCTATGGAGAATGGAACCTTGCAGCGTTCCGTCACTTCAATTTTTCCAGCGGCTGACTTAATCCACCCCAAAGTATAAGGATTTGGATGTTTCTCTATAGGCAATCTCAATTTTTGAACTGTCTTCTTTCCTATTATATTTTCACAACTACCGCTATCAACAATCACACCAAACACCTTACCATCGATAGTACATCTAGTTCTGAACAATTGGTGGCGCTGGGTATGATCTCCAGACTTTGGTGTCAGCATCAACTTCGAGCAACATACACTCCCTCTTCTTCTTCATCATATTCCTCCTCCTCATCTCCATCGGCTTCACAATAGATGCCTTCATCACCTTCTTCTTTTTCTACAATATTAACGATCTTCCTCTTAGGACATTCATTCGATCTATGCCCTGGTTGACCACAACGAAAGCACTTCCCTACCATGGGTCTCGCATAAGGATTATCTATCTTCTTGCCTTCTTTATCCTGTCCCTCATTCATAGGATGTTTTCCTGCAACTTTATCCTCTAGGGATTTGTTCTTTACATTGAATCTACAATTCGTTTGGTCCTCTACCTCTTTGCTCTTCTCCTTTGACCAAGTAGTAGTCTATATCCCCCATAATTTCTATTTCCACGCTCTTGCTGCATCAATTCAGCCCTCAGTGCTAGATTCTTCGCCTCACTCAAGGTGCGAATTACTTGGACCCCAATTCTATCCCGCAAGGTTGGTTTCAATCCTTCCAAATACCGAGCCACCTGCTGACCTTTAGATTCTATAAGATTATTTCTTTCTGCTGACCTCATAAATTCAGCAGTAAACTCATGGATAGATTTATTTCCTTGTTGACACCTTTGATACTGTTGAAACAAAATTTGCTCATAATCAGGTGGTAGGAATTTGATTTCATTAAATACTTCATCCGGTACCAAGTGCGAACCGGACCCTTTCCTTCTCATTCTCGCCTATATTGAATCCTCTCCCACCATGCAGAAGCCATTCCCTTTAATTGACATGACATTAACTTGACTTTTCTTTCGGGAGGAGTCTTCGCATAATCAAAAAACCGATCCACATTAGCAACCCAATCTAAAAACTCTTCAATTCCAAGATTTCCATTGAAATATGGGATGTTAACTTTCAATCAAAAGTCTCCACCATCTCGATCATCATAACCATCTCTTCTATACTCGCCATATCGCTGATTTTGAAAATTTCCAGTATCTCTATCATCATAATCATTCCGTCTTCGACCACCGTATGGTGGATTGCGAGCAAACCGAGGTGGTTCTACATCATTCTCTTTAGAATTTTCATCATAGATAAGTTGTCTACGGGCAGGATTTGGTCTGTCAATAGGTTCCCCACGAGCTACATCGTCATCTGGTCTTCTATTTTCATCCCATCTCCTGTTTGCATCAATTTCCAAAGCAACCAAACAATCTACAATCTCATCAAGACATTCCTCGAAACGTTGGAATCTGTGATCCATCCGTTGCTCCAAACGTCGCTCCAATCATTGCAACGCCTCGTCCTCCTGAGAGTCTCCATCCTCTTGAACACCGTCACGGAGAGCACCGCTATCACTGTAGGTAGCCATCCTTGCTCTGATACCACCTGACGCAGCGTAAAACGTTCAAAGATCAAAATTTGCAATAACAATGCAAACTTTATGAGAGAATTTCTCAATAAGGAACTTCAAATATCAAAAGTTAATAATAATCTGTACAAAGGGTTACAATGCCATTTATAAGGCTTGAATACGACCTTTAAGTTCCCTAAAATAAATGAAACGAAAACGGTAAAATAAATAAAATAGAAACGTCAAAATAAATGAAACAGAAACGGTAAAATAAATACGATCTTTAAGTCCCCTAAAATAAATGAAATGGAAACAGTAAAATAAATAAAATAGAAACGTCAAAATAAATGAAACAGAAATGGTAAAATAAATTAAATTGGCAAGCCAGTCCATCTCCTACAGCTTAGTCTTCCTCCGTTGCTTCTTCGACAACTCACTTGTTTGCGATCCCGTCTACATCACAAGGTTCCCAAGAGAATGTGTCCCACACCTATTTTCCCATTCTTGTTTTATTTCTTTTAAGGTCAATTCCCCTCATCCTATATATTTAGGGTTTTTGATAGGGAAGGAATATATAAATTGGTATCGGGTTAAATTTTATGACACATGCTATAGGTTGTAGGCGCATCTCATGAGGTTTATCATCTCCTAAACCCTTTATCAGTTTATTAAATGGAGAAAGGTCTTAACTTTTAACTTCCCTCTCAGGTGTAACTTCTTCGATCTCCTCTTCTTTTGGGTGGATTGAATAATGTTCTCTAGTTCAATGTTCCAAAGAGTTAAAGTGCTAGTAAAAGAATTAAGATATATCATATTAGTCTCCTCAAATTCATCATTTTTCTTAGTTGGCTCTAACCCATTTGCATTACTGTTTAAATTTACCTTATGTTCTATAATTCATTTTTCTTTTCCACTATCTCATACTCCAATTTTGATGACTCCTTAAATTGTATACCCACTCTCCCATGTTTTCCAAGAGTTTCTAAAGACTCAATTAACCTGGATACCCACTCTTGAGATGGTCTTAGATAAGTGGTCCATTCCTTTAAGTTTATGAGGTTGTAAATTTTAAGAGTACAAAACTCCCATGAGTTAGCTTCAAAGAGTACTTGCATTGTCCTAATAACACAGGTCTAAATCATCATACTTTGTCTCAATTATCCATTCCAATATGGATTTCTCTTGAAAGTTTTCTTCCTTAAAGCTCAAGAAGGGAAATGTTAGGGTGAATAGTTTTTGCACTGGTTCATAGGACTTATAAGAATTAAATATTTCAAAGTTTGGAAGGTATATTATCCTAAAAGGTTCTCCACTCAGATTCAATTTGTAAGGATGGTAGAAACTTGGGTTTTAATGAATGGTGGTAAAGTAATATGAATGTGGGATAGGTCTCTCACTTTGACATATAAAACTCTACTGTCTACTACCACACTGCCTACAAATCATATCATTTAAAGTTATAGGGTCGGTATCTGAAAAATCCTCATAATGAGCACAAGGGGAAAATGCATTTTTATTGAATGGCTCTGAGGTAGAATAGTATTGACTATGGCATTCAAAAAACTCATGATCATTCCCACAATTCCAACACACTAACCCTTGTAATTCATAGTTCAAACAGTCATAGTTACTAAAAAATAAAAGCAATGAAACAACACAACCCTAAAAGAAATACTTCACAACATTTTTGGTTTTTTTAAATAATATCACAAACAAAAGAAAGACTATGGCTAGATTAATACGTACCAGGTTTTCTTAATATTGTCTATTCCTCGACAATGGAGCAAAAAAACTTGGTCGTGCATATTTGTTAAATGAGTTTTAATAAAATTTATATCCTATGATCTAGTCAACGCGAGGCAAGTGGACCTATCGCATGTAGTATAAGAATGAAATATGGGGTCGCAGTCCTTAGGAATTTTGGCAAGCACCGTTACTTACCGTTTTCCTGTTATCTAGCCTATAAAATTGATTGAGTATTTTGATTATGGTATTAATTAAACTACTAACATCCTACAAACTATAACTAATGACTACTAACACCGAATTACTTAAACTAAATGTAGAACACAATGACTTAGACCTTACTTCACACACAAACTTGACATGTACATTAAGAGCAAGCAATTAATATCATTAGTTTCTTAAACTGTAGAATTCATTAAGCACATTAACGTATTTCTCAGGATCACTAACATCTAATCCTAATTTTATCCACCAAAATCTCTTCCTTGCTAACAACAACTTAGAACTGCATTAATTTCAGGAACTCTTGACTTAATTAAGTAGATGCAAAAGAATTTCACAATCCTATCTCTAAGATCATGAGCATTTCCTTCCGACAGCCTAGATCTATCCAAGGGGACGACTCTCAATCTATCCTAATGAAATCTAACATGAAACTATACTGTGCATAATACAATTCCACCATTTTATAATAACAACTGTTGAATTTAAGAAGACTAGTAATAATTTATTGATAAATCATACTAATACATATCAAGTTACGGCGCAACGAGCCTAAGCAACACTACTCATCCATTTTATAACAATATAACATAAGAACAATTAAAATAAAGCATAAAGGAAACATGAGAGAATACCCGCTTTTCATAATGCAATTGTCTGAACCCTTCACCAAACGATTACAACAACTCCTCTTCTCTTCCTTATCTCTCAAGAATCTCCAAGGAGTACATTGCAACATGATACAGTACAGACGAAATTATGAAGAGGTACAATGTTACAAAGAAAGCTAGATTATATCGATTCGATGATTTGTATGATTCCTCTTTTTAATGTGATGTTTGGATCTTGTATTTATAGTTCTCAAGTGACTAGACACGAATTGGTACTCTTTCCTTACCTCCATTTGCCTTTAACCCTCATCAAAATACGGTTATTTTATTTTTGATGCAAAAACAAGGGTGTTGATGGGTTTGAGTTTGATGCAAGCCGAGTGTCTTGGTGCTCGAAAGCATGAGACAGAAGGATGGATGCTAGAGAGAGAATCTGTGAACTCGAGGAAGAAGATCAAGTCAATGGGTGATAAGATTCATGGTTGGTTTTTCAATGATGGCGGATGACGTGCAGCAGTCGTAGGCTTGGTCTTTCTCGATTGGAGGAGATCATTTTTTGAGAGGTGAAAAGTTGAAGGAAGAAGATGATGATGATTAAATTTGAGAATTTTTTTTTTCATTTTTGCATCATTTTGGTTGAAATGTCAATTAAAATATTTTTTTAGTAATTTTTTTCTATGTGTCGATTGTTTATATGTTCATAATGCCAGCAAGGATAACAGAGTAAACAAAGTTAACGGAGCTAACAAAAGCGAACACGAATAATTAAAATAGGTATTAAATTAATCAAATTAAAGTATAAGTAGTTAATTATACATTTTGTCAAACTTCATGTACCTTTTGTGACATTAACCCTCATAGTTTTAATAAGAGTCTCTAATATAATTCTTTAGATACTACTCCCATAGGTACATTTAATCTTCATACACTATATTTATCCTTAAACCTATATACTAAGATGTGTAGAATATAAGTTCGATGGTGCTCCATATTTGTTTTGTAATAATTATTAATTAGTTATATTAAATATATTATAATATTACAATTTTGCAATTAAAGCTCTACTGATAAATTTAAATATATATATATATATATAAACTTAGTCTAAACTTATCATTTATAAGAAACCTTAAAACACTTTCTACTATATTTCTTTCTTCTCTTTCCATCCTGATTTAGACATTGTTATTTTTTGCCCTTCTTGTCTTGTAATTCATTGAATATTATACTTCTAAGCTTAAGTAATTGATGTCATATATTTTGAGTAAGTGAACTAATTTTTTTTTAATAAAATGTAAAGTCCATATAAGTGAAATGTCTTTTTTTTCATGGATGTGTCATGTTATCACTTTTAGTTTGTAATGTAATTCATACATAATGTTTTCTATATACTATAAGAGGTGGAGTACCTTATGCGAATTAAATGAACTAGATAACTTGTTATGAAATTTTGACAAGTTCATATTGTTGAAAATTTATTTTAGAACTTTAATACTATTAAAATACAATAGAAAATTTTAAAAGCTCCTCAAGGTATCTTGCATTCTATGAATTCTACGAAGGACAAGTTTCACGATGAATTTAGAGAATTATAAGGTACATTCTGATTCAAAAGTTTGGAAATCAATTCCTATGGGAATAGCATATTGATAAGGCCTTGTACCAATTCACTCTATATCTCTTCAACTTTGCCTTTTTTTTCCTTTTTTTTTTTGCAAATTTGATTTTATTTTATAAATTGGTAATACACCCGTGTTGTTGCTAACTCTTTATCTCTACAATATTTTGAACATTCAATCTTTTAAAAAGTACTTTTAGACCATATTATTAGCATCATTTGAAATATTAATTACAAAATTTTCCCATAAAGTAAACATTAAGCATTATAAAAAATTCAATACTATTTAGTAGTAGAAATTCACTCTTTCTTCTTATTTTATGTATTTTTATAATTTTAAAATTAGCAATTCTTTTATGAAAGAAAAAAACAACAACATAGAACTAGAGAAAAATATCTATAAGGATTTAGATCTAAACTCTCACTTCATTTCATTATTATTTCTTTTTTTTATTGCAGTTCTCATCATTCAAATGATTGGTATTATGATTTATGATAACCTAACATGCGACATGATAAGGGAGTATTTTTAAAAATTTATCTATTATATATTGTCTTAATTTCTTAAATTAACACTATTTTTTTCTTATCATTTATCATAAAAAATAATATTTTAACATAAACTACAAAATGCTACTAGATTGAGAATAATCCAAAAAATAAATAAGTTAAAGTCATTTTTTCAAAAGACAAGCTTGAATTGTAATAAATCCATCTCTAAAACCTGTCTTTTAAAAAGATGAGTTTAATGCAATTTAAGTTATCTTTTTAGAAGAGAAGTTCAAAACAACTCAAATGGAAAAAGTTATACTGGAAAACATCAATATCTGAGGTTACGTTCCTTTAAGGCATCAAAGTTTGTAGAGGTTAAAAGAAGGAGCAAACGTTTGAATAAGTGAGTCAAAAGGCATGACCACTAATTCTATTTATTTTCTCTGTCAAATGTCATATACAATGCACATGATCTTGTTCTTCCTTCTTATGAATTCTCTCTCTCTGACCTCTCCTTAACTTCACCTTCTTCTTCGACCAGTTTCTCTATCTAAACTCGCTTTTCTCTCTAAACTTACTTACTCACCTTCTTCAGCCAATTTCTCTCTCGAAACTCACTCACGAAGTCAATTGGTCAGAAACCATGTAACCTTAAGCGACATTGAGTTCACCCCCAATTTGAAAAATGTTGTGATGTCATGACTCGGTTTAGTGAGTTATCGAGTTTAGTGGATCCTCCAGTCTATGATGATTTCATACCAAATGAGATCTCGATAACGGTGATGTTTGAGATGGTGCGAAAGTCAAATCGTGTTGATAAGGTATTGGCATCAATGAGTTGACTCGACAATGGATGATCAAGTTTGGCTTGGTGAATTGGTCTGGTTTAAGTTTTGTTCGTAAACTTAGTGAGCTACCGAGTTTGGTTATGATTCAAATTGTATATGTGGACTTAGTGAGTCGATGAGTTTGGTTGTGGGTTGACGGCTCAATGACTATCTTGGTGAATACTAAGTGAGATGGCTAATTCGGTTTGAGATTAGAGAGGGATAGGTTAGAGAGAGAAGTTCTGAGGAGGTGTTAGTGATTGTGTCTTAAGCCAATCATTGGATGTTGTCATTCTCATATTTCATTTAAAAAGGAGGAATTTATTATTATATTCTTCACATGTTTGCTTCATAATAATGTCTATGAATAATTGTGTAATTATTCTAAATGTTCTTACATACTCATTATAGTGGGAATAATAATGATCTTAATCTAGTATGAGGTTTGATTGATAATCAAGGGATGTTTATTTGTATGGAGATAAAACCAAACTCATAGATATATGTTAGAGAACTAAGTATCGGACAAACTCATTAGGAGATCACTGCATGATTAATATCATCAGTGATTCTCATAATAACTATGTCATTGTATCTTTATACTTGGGATCACCATATATTTCAACATGAGAAATATTATGATTCGACTCAATCAAATGTTATCTTTAATCGAATAATTATGAAGGTTATGATTGAGTATAATGTGGATAATGTAGAGGGAGATGAGTTATTAAGATGGGATTTGTCCCTTTCATTATGAGAAAAATATCTCTAAGCATGATCAATGTTGTTTGTTTTATTAGTCAGATAAGGTTGAATAATATAAGGGTGATATTATTCATATCTTATATTCAATCTAGATATCATACAATGAAAGGATTATGACATAAGTTGTGGATTAGGTTATGTTTAATTTAAGTAGTTATAATGGAAAGTGTCCAAATTTATTACATACATTCCCTTAATTAAATTATCCTATTTACAATAAGAAATTGAGTTTTATTTAGGTTTTATTTTAGATTAAAGATTTATTTTAAAATTAAAAGGTAATAGATAATAATGAATTTTAGTTACCTATTTATAATAGGAAAAGACGTGATAAAGATCATGTTTCATTCTTATACACACACATATAGGGGCGTTCTCTTTTTCTATGGGACATGAAAATATTGAGAGAAAGTAAAAAACCCTAAAACCTGTGAATCAAATAAAAGATTAGATTTTTCTACTTCAAACGAAAAAGTATCAATGGTTGTAAATTGAAGGTGCTTACTCACTATTGTTCGTAATTTGAAAGGGGGTTCATTCGTGTGAATACCGATAGAGGGTATTTGTGGGAAGCAACACCTAGATCCGATGTTATTAGGAGATCATGTTTACATTTGTTCAAAAAGGGAATTTGTATCTATGTTTTTTACAACAAGAAGAAGGTTTGTATAGCTAATCCCTTCTATGGTTTTGTTGAATCGCTTAGATCCCAGTGGGATTTTTCGAAAAGTTTATTCCGCCATAAAATATTTGTTAAATATCAATCTCTAGAAATCTCGGCAAGAGGAAGAAGGAGATTATTTACATTGCACATGACATTTGGAGTTAGTGGTCATAATTATTCAAATTTTTTGTTCCTTTTTTTAATTTTTAACATTTATAAATATTGATGCTTCAAACAAACTTAACCATAAATGTTAATACCTTTTCAATTAGTTTTTTCCAACTCTAATGGACTTGTAAGCTAAAAATACGAGTTATTAATCTAAGGGTCTGTGTGGATGGTGTGTTTTCAACCGTAGCCATATCTGTATTAAAATGATATGTGTAAATTTGTCTTATTTGTATTTATATTTTATCTATATTTGATTTATTTCATCTTTTTATGAAAATTATTAACTTTTTTTTATCTGTATCTATTTTTTTATAAATAGTTTATTAAAAAAAATTAAAAAAAAATCTATATTTATCAAAAAAAAGCTAGCTAAACAAATCCTAAATTTTTCTCTTCAAGAGACACTTTGATTTGTCTAGGTTATTTTTTATCCGATAGTACTCCCATAACCTTTTATGAGAATGTAATTTTTTTTTCCCTTATCCTTTGTACACATGCATCACAATCACATTTTAATTTCTATTGAATCCTTTTCCAATCACAACCTTTCAACTATGCTCTTGACAAACAGGACCTCAACGTGTCATTCTACGCCACCGCGTGTGAAACTTCCAAGATTACATTAACACCAATAACATCAAACTACTACACGAATACACAAACAGCCAATAACACTAGATCCCTCTATTTCATCGGAATCCCAATCCCCCCAGAAACCCATCTCTCTCTCTCTCTCTCCCCCTCTCTCTCTCTCATCAACCTCGTAATTTTGCTAACCACGCAAGTCTTCCATGGCCACAGTGGCGCGTGCATTTCGCTGCTGCCAGGTGCAGGAGGCAAAGCAAGAGGCTGTTGTAAAAGCGCCGCCAGCTCCTACGACGGCGTTGGTTAGAGTGAAGCAGCAAGCAGTAGTGGAAAGTGATAATAATGGGAAGATCATGTTGCAACCTAGGTTGTGTACGTTGAGATCCTACGGCTCCGATCGTTCGGGGATAATCATGACAAGAAAGGTCGGTCCTGATGATGTTTCGCCGTTCTTTGAAACTCTATCGGAGTATATAGAAAGTTCCAAGAAGAGTCAGGACTTTGAAATTATTTTTGGTCGCCTGGCCATGGTATGCCCTTAAAACTTACAGGATTTTTCTCTCTCTTTTTTTTTAATTATAATTAAGAAAAATTTAGAATATAAAAATTATTGTTGACTATATTAGGAATATAAAAATTAATAAAATGTTTGGATCGGATTTTGTTTTTTTGTTTTTTTGGGTTATTCTAGTGGTAGCGCCACTGGCCGACTTGAAGGAAACCTTTACGGTCTCGCCTTATATTGAAATAAATAATATTAAGTATTCTGATGATCACAGTTAAGCAGTATATTAATTTACATTACGGTTAAATTAATATTTAACACACTTAAACTGGTTTTTATTTGTCCGTTAAATATCCTGTTGTGATCTATCTTATACGTAGAATATCCAAAAATTCCAAAAAGTTGCCTATTAATATCCTATTAATTATTCCAAAAATAGCAATTTTGGGTTTTTCGACAGAAAATTGGATAGAAACCGGCTTATGATTTTTTTTTTTCTTTTACAATGGAAAGGGGATTCATTAAAGATGAAACTAGGTTATAATATTATCGAAAATGCAATTGGGTTACCATATCATCAGCGATTTTGAAAGTTTAATGAGCCTATTTTTGATTGACTAATAATTATAGAATTCAATTGCAATTTTTCCCTGTACATATACATATGATTTAATATGTTGTTTACGAGGGTCAAGCAAGTAAAAATTTCGTTATCCAATTTTATAAAATAAACAATTAATCTAGAAAAAGGTGTTATAGATTGGATATGGTATTTCTTGATTTGTTGGTATATAAAAATTCTCATCATGGTTGCTTTAGGAGGTATATCCATAGTGATCGACGCCCAGAAAGGGATCCATGAGGTCCCAAATTATTCTGAGTCCCCACTTAAGCACTTTCTTCATCATCATGGGTTGCGTAGCCGACTGGGTTCAGTTCTAAGGTTTCCTGGTCCCATGTTTATTTAGATCTTTCGGTCATTTTGTTGTGTTCCGTTTTTAGTCATCTTTGATTTTTTTTTTTTTTTTCTATTTGGATAATGATAAAAACGCTACTTGGAGTTTGGTTTTGAATTAATTGATATCTAAAACAAATTTTTGTGATTTGATTTTGATATTTTTGGTTCCAAGAACAAGTTTTTATATATATTTTTTTTATTTGAAACAAGTTCAATTAGTTAAGAAAAATGTATGTAAAAACTTCTTTTAAATATAAAAAATTATTAAAACTAAATTTTGGGTACCTGATTAAACTTTTTTTAGAAGTTCAAGTATCAAATAATTTAAAACCAAACTTTAGATATTTAATTAATTTTTTTTTTTGTAAATTCAGTACTTTCTTTTTTCACATTAATCCTTTCTTCTTCTTTTTTTCCAGCTAGACTATTGGGTATATCATACACTACTGCACATAAATTTTCTCTAATTATTCTTATTGATCTCCATATAAAAGAAACATTTATTTATTTAATTTTTTTATCCTATTGGTGAGACCGTGTCCATCATCTTACTATTATCAATTGAATAAGTATTTCAATTATCCGACTATAATTGTATATAAATTTGAATTTTTTGGTGATTTTCTCTAGAAAAATTGTTGATCCATAATACTTTCCTCAAAAATTTAAAGGAGTGGCCACTTGCACTTTCTAACGGCATATTATATTTTTATTTTTTCTCCAATTTCATATTTTGCAATTTTATTATGTCCTGACCTATTTGAACCCATATCCATCTTATGTGTGTGTGATTTGGCAGCAATTTTATGCTAATTGCTTATTTGAAGTAAATAAAACTTACATGTGAAATAAAACAGATTAGAAATTAACCAAAAACTATGCAAAAGCTAAATAAAGTGGTATAATTTAATTGCTACTATTAAAACTCAAAAAAAAAAAAAAGGGAAAAGGAAAAGCCTTAATTTAAATAAAACAACTAATTAATCTATTATTTATAGTTTTTCATGTTTATAAATCATCACTTGTCGCCTAACAAGTACGATGTTTTGTCTTACGTAGATCGTGTTTGCAGCAACCATAACAACGGAAGCAGTGACGGGGAACTCCTTGTTCAGAAAATTGGACGTGCAAGGGCTTGCTGAAGCAGCAGGTGTGTGTTTAGGAGCTGTTACCTGTGCTGCTATTTTTGCTTATGTTTCAAGTGCCCGCAACCGGGTTGGCCGCATCTTCTCCCTCGGATGCAACACGCTCATCGACTCCCTCATCGATCAGATTGTCGACGGCTTGTTCTATGACAACGACCTCCGCGACTGGTCCGACGATATATGAAACTATACGCTCCAATAAATTGTAAATACGCTTTCTTATATTTACTTTTTATGTGCACGGTCCTTTATGATATACGAAATTGAACATTTAGACTCTAAATTCACCGAAGCATGGTTCCAATCTCAAAAGCAGTAAAAAATAGTATTTGAATTTTTACAAAAATAGTAGTTGAACTTTCGCAAAACATTCAATCAGATACTAAAGTTTCGTTTTGAATAATTTGATACCTGAATAAAGTTCTGGTTGATTCTTTTCATATGATAATTTTGATATCTGAGCAAAGATTTTACAGATTTTTTCATATATTTTTTTTATAGACTTTTTTCATACTTAAAGTTTAGTTTTGATAATTTTGATACTTGGGCAAAATTTTCGAGGATTTTTTTATATTCAAAGCAAGTTTAATCAACTATGAAAAAAGTCCATGAAAACTTTGTTTAGATACTGGAATTGTCAAAATCAAACTCCAAAAATAAAAATAGTTTACGAAAATTTTGTTTAGGTATCAAATTATTCAAAATCAAATTTCAAGTACGTAATCAAACTTTTGTAAAAGTTTAAGTATCATTTTTTACATGCATTATCCCTAGTATTAACTAGATATTACGATAAAAATAATAAGCATATTGGTAACCAGAGGTGACAGTAATTAAATTTTGTCCATCTAGGTTTTATTAAATCTTTCTCTCAATTACATCCTGATTGCATGGAACGTTAAAGCATAATATTGAATTTATACGATTTATAACATTTGCTTACGCACTTAAACCCATAGTTTAATGAATTTAACCACGGAGCATAGACCCCAGCTTTAAACTGGTTTTTTCCTTAAGAATTGTTAATTTATGTAACTTTACCTCTATACATTTTTCTTAACATTAAAATTCACAACTTATTTCCTTGAATAAAACCCTACTTTGCCACCTTCTATGCACCAAATTGAGATATAACGCTATTTTATCAAATTAATTAAAGAAGCACCTTTTATTAATGATTCTGTTAGTCTTCGAAGCCTACCTATATTTCAAATCGAGATATGATTACTTTGTTTTTTAAAATGGACCTAGATCCACTTGATATACATTCTCTTATAATTTAGTAATATCTCCTTTAAATGTTATCATATGTAATCAATCATTTGTATTACATAATGTCATAGGGTAATTCAAAAATATAAACAATCTCAGCTACTAATTTATAATATTAAATTAAATTGAGGAGATGAAATTAGAAAGATGTATAATTTCTTTTGAAATCCTAACAATGTGTTTGTTGATAAAATGAAATTGGTATACTGATTATTACTATAAAAAAGCTATTCTCTTATTCACTTTTTGAAAAATTATGCTATGAGAAGTGACAATTCCATATAATGTGGAATAGATGAGGAATCTTTATTAAATTCTTTTACAAAAAAAATTGCTATTCTTTATAAAAATATATATTTTTTTCAAAAAAACATCTAATCATAAAATAAAAATATTATTATTTCTTACCAATAAATCAAACTGAGGTGATAACTGAAGCAAGCCCTTCTACATGCTTCTAGAAGTCCATGGGTTCTAACAATACACACTAAAAATGCTTAAAAAATAATACCTTTTTAAAGATCGATTATATAATTGGTATGAAACTAAAAAAAAACAAAGCCTTTTTCTAGAATACCCTTTATCGTTTTCCTTCTATTACGTATGTAAATTTGGATTCTTATTAGATTTGGCGTAAAGAAGACCGAAAAATGGAAATGTTGATTGAAAAAGTATAAGCCCCGAAAATGCATTTCACGATGAGGCTACGCATGAATTTTTGACCTAATGTTAGAAGACACAAAGTTAAAGGACTATACGGGACCAATAATTACTAAATTACAAGGACAGGAGTCACAACCAATTTAGTGATCAATTTAAATTGGAAGTAATATGGGTCCCGATTCCCATGGGAATGGGACAACCTAGAGAAATTGATGTTATATGACGTCTTATCAGATAAAAGAGGTTTCCAATGAATGGAAGCAAAGTGGGTTGGCAATATTGTAAAGTGTAGCATATTTCATCATCAAGGGCATAGATATTTTATGATGATGATATCATATGCTGAATGATGACACAGAATTGTTTGGACTTTTGAATTTTCATTGATTTTGTTTTGGCTTTAAGATATATGAATGATTAAGAATCTTTGTATAAAAAAATGCAAATAATATTGTAAATATTATACATATAAAAAGAAAAGTTGCCTCATTTCTCATTGTAATAGTCATGTTCATAAATTTATGATGTCTTAAAAGATCTTCTCTTCACTCATTAAGTAAACTTAGTGGGTATTTCTATTCAGTTGTTCTAATAAGCTGATTATATGTAATAGGCATGTTAACTAACTTAGGAGAAATATTGAGATGATAACATGTGTATGGATGTCATATGAAGGGTGTGGGAAAAGGAACAAACAAACTTTGTATCTCTTGTGAGTGTGTCCTAATGGATTAAACTCAGTGTTCTTGATTATTCTTAGATTATTCTTGGTCAATTCAGTGTGTTGATTTTTGTACAACTATTTCAAATAGGGTTTCAACATTTATCTCAATTTTGTTAATTTTATAAATTGTCAAACAAAGAGAGAAGCCTCTTATCTATAGAGTTTATTGGCTGATTTTAACCATTGAATGGTTTCGAGATGAATGGTTAAGATTAAACATTACCAGTAATGATTGGATTACTCTTGAGGATATAATGCTTTGATTTAGGCGTAAGCTTTGAAAATGAGTATGGAGGAACCCAATGGCCCTTCACATAAAAGAGGCCCAATCACTTTGCAAAAAGATTTTATTTTCAATACATAATGGCTTAATCATTATTTTAGTCCTTATAAGCCATTTTGAAGTTGAATGAAACCTAAATAACTCTAAAAAGACCATTTGGCAAGTTTAACACATGGAAGTTACCTAGTAAGGTTGAGAGAAAAAAAATGGTTCCAAGGATCTCTATTTCGGGCCTGCTAAGTTATATTTCCATAAGATGTCTCTAATTAGTTTGGTTATTTCCTAGGCATTAAAGCTAGCTTAAGAGGCTCGTCCATGGCATTGAATCATGTCAATGACCCTAATTATTGAAATGAACCTCAACATTTTGCCCTAAGACTAAAAGTCCTTTTAACAAGGTTATGGTTGTTTTAAGCTTTACAATGAGTTTGTTTTTTCAATAGTTGTAAAACATGTCCACGATGCTGAATTGTTGCTTTTATAATTTAGCTTGTTTATATAGCTGTTACTCTCTTCTTGTTTGGTTATAACAGAATGAAATTAGGATTTATCGTTTTGATGAAGCATTCACCTCTCAATGTATAATATTATGCTCTTTTAGTGATTTTAGTACCCCTATATAGCATCTTAACATCCATTCATGACATTGAAAAGTTAGATCTTTACTTTAAGAGATTGATTCTTTGAGTGCTTGTAGAAATTTGGAGCCTTACAACTTTACTATCAGCTAATGCAGTAGTTAAACTTGTTATATCTTTGCTTATGTAACCTCGCTTTGAACATAATGTAAAAAATTCAAAGCTTCATGATAATTCAATCTTCATTTGTAGATTTGTAGAGAGGAAATCATTTTTTTTTATTTCTTGATGTTTTGTTTTTCGGCATCAACTTCGTTAATCGTGCTTTTATGAATAAAGTTTGCTTGATCATACTTGTGTCACCTTTGACTCAGTAAAAAGCATTGTACATAACTTATATACATATATATACAATGGTTCATAGGGAAAATCCTATATAGGAAAGGAGGTAAGCAAGTATAAAATGAGTGGGACATGAGAACGTATTTGTAATCTATACTAAAGGTAGCAATTCCTAACTTTTAAAAACGAAATCTACCTAACAAGAACGAAGAACTACTTGTAGAACCTATAGAATACACAACACTTTGTGAAATATATTGATTAATAAAAAAGAAGCTAGTTAAAAATTGAACTCATTACTCTCATAGGTTGAAGAGGTATTTGAAATGAAGCTAAAAAAGAAATATATGCTAGGTTAGGATACTTAGAAATCTATCTTGAAATTAAATCATTATACAGAATTAGGCAAAACGACAGGTCTAGCAATGAAACATCATCTAATGTACCAACATGAGATTTCATATAGGAGAAATGTTAAATTACATAAGTTAATTATGTCAAAAATTGGCTCTTAATGCATGAAAAATTAATGTATCCATGGGTCTTGATGGGTAACTTGCTTCATTTACTAGAATATGAAGTGTCTCATGTAGTAGTTAAGTAATTTCTCCTGACTTTCTCTCCAATTTGAGAATCAATTTTGATAGGTCTAAAGGAAATGTTTTTCGTGAAAATGTATCCCCATCTTTTCTCCTAAGGAAAGCTATTTTTTCACTTCTAATTCATTTTCCCCTCTTCTCTTCTCTTCTTCTATTCAAAACATATTGTAAGTGGTCTAAATAACTCTTGGTTCAAATGAACTTTTAGATGTAGACACCCCATTTTTACCTTCGTCATCTCCCCGTTTTATCTATTTTGCCAAGTTTATACAATATATATATATATATACAAAATAAGAGAAAACAAAAAGATTTCCATAAAAATTAGAAAGAGTTGAGGAAAAACCCCAAAGAAATTGGAAAAAGCAAAAAGAAAAAAAAAAGGTAGGTTGGGTTAAAACATAATTCTTTAGGATCACAAAACATTAACAAAGCTTAAATACACTTATGCAATTTAACTAAACTCTAGTAACTTTAATAAAATGGGGTGGAGTTAATTAAAGTTGATTTTTCCAATCATAACCCAATTTATTAAAAATATTATGATATAAAAAAAGTCAATTTAAGTTAATTTAGGTTTTAAACAATACTTTATTCCAATTCAAAAAGATACTTTTACTAGTGCAAACAAGTTTGATGTAAACCAACTTATTCGCAATTTATCAAATTACAAATATTTTGAAATAGCCAATAGCCATTTAGCCTAATGACATCCGATCCAGGTCTTCATCCTTAAGATACTGCGTTCGATTCTTTACATGAGTGCATTGTAATGGCCTTATATGGTGGCATTATAACAGTCTTGGTAGCCCAAAAAAATTGAAATAAATTTAGTATAATGGGAAAAAAAAAGAAATATGTTTATTATATGCATATAGAACCTATTATTAGCAAATTAGACTTACACAAAGCATTTCTATTAGGATAGAGAGAGATTGTAAGAGGAGAGAGAAAGAAATTAGATGGAAAAGGAAGGGAAAGAAGGAGAAAGAGAGAAAAGGGAACGGAGAAGAAAGAAAATGAACCAAATAAATCCATACAAGTTTTTACCTTTATGTATTATTAAGCCAAAGGGAGGAGTTGGTGTCCACACTATTTTTTTTTTCATATTATTGCTTAATTATCTTGAATTAAAAGCAAACCTATGTATATTTTTATTGTAAAAATAAGAATCATAATCCTTTTTAATAATTTTTCATCTTTTCTCTCTCTAAATTCAAATAAAAAAAATGAATCGTAACTGCTATATCCCTACCGATATCTTTTTTTCCTCAACTTTTTTTCTCTATCCAAACAATATTCAAACTAAAACAAGAAATAACTGCTTTATTTTTTTTCACTTTTTTTTCTCTCTTCATAAGATTAAAAAAAAATAACCGGTGTATCCCTACCATTATCTTTTTCTTTTTCTCTCAAAATAAAATTTCCTATCTACACCAGATCCAAAATTGCAAAACACCATATCTTTCCCTTGGTCATTTCCATTCTCTATTTTTTTTAATTACTTTTAAACTTAATTTTATATCTATGTTTCTCATATTTTATATATATAATCAATGCATAATTATTTTGTAATTAATATTCCATATATTTGACACTTTTTAAAATTTTGCACACCCAGTCACCCATCATAGGTACGTCAATCACAACTCTATTTTTATGGGAAGTTGCACAATCCTTGTAAATTTATTGTCAATAATGACATATATATAGAGCTTGACATATATAGGCAAAATTGTCGGCTCAGCTTAGCTATATATGTTATAACTCGTCGGATGACTTGTTTAGTAGCCTTGTCATTAGCGGTTCAAGACCGCAGACCCATCAACCTGCCACATTAGGTACGTTGTTTAAAAAGAAAAGACAACAAAATGACATGTGAGGCAGATAGGTGTGTTAGTGCATGTGGACAAATGTGTAAAAGTAATATACCAATATGGACAAATGTATCCTCTGTGTGTTAGTGCATGTTCATTGATTATAATTGCTTTTTTAAAAAAGTAAAGGAAGTGTGGTGGTGTTTAGGGAAGAGAGAGAGCAACCAAAGAAGTGAAACATGAAAAAGAAAAGAAGAAACAAAAAATAAATTATGAGGATGCAGACTCACTGAAATATTAAAAGGAGGGAGAGAGTGAAAAAGAATATATCAAATAAAGTTGAAGTTGAAAAGTTAAGTCAAATCCACTAACAAATTTAAATGTGAAGTGAAGCAATAGAAAAAATTTGAATCAAAATTTTTATTTTAATTTAACGGAGGATAGAAAAAAAATCAACTTTTTACGGGTTAACGGGACAAAACTAGGCCCATGACCTAATGAGTTGACCTAACTTGTATCAGTCGGGCTTGTTTCGAGTCATAGCGACCTTGACCCATGAATCGATGGTTCCAGGCCAAGTTAGCCCGATGCCAAGGTTTACAAATACATAAGAGACTCATAATAAAACTAAAACAATAAAATTTAAAACTGAGTGGATATCCAAGCTTTTTAAGTTGATTTCATTTAGATGCTAAAATTTTAAACTAAATATTTTTTAAGGCTTGCTTTGCAAGATGGGGATATGCGTGCGTGCGTGTGTGTGTGATCTTACCAAAAGGGAGTTAGTTTATGTATTATAAATCATCTTAAAATGTTCATAGGTAGTAGTTTAATACTATTTAACTTCGGATAGTTAATTGTAAAAGTAAGTGAAATTTATATATCAAATATAACATTTACCTTTTTAAAAAGATAAATATGGGTGAAACATTTGTGTACCATTTCTAAAAAAAATTATCAATATACAAGTAAAACGAAATTAATTATCAAAATCTCATACCTATATCGCGTTTACAAAACAAGATATTAAAATTTACGTACAAATCGCTCTTGAAAATCTCGATTTAATGTTTTAGTACCGTACCTATATTGTGTTTGGTAAACAAGATATAATAATTCTTCATATAAATCGCGCTTTAGAGTAGCGATATATGAACGAAAAAATTCACAACTTTCTGTCCTTCTCTCTAAGGCAACACCTCTCACTCTCTCTCTCTCTCTCTCTCCTCTTTTTGCTTTTTTTTTTTTCTATTTGATGCTTTTTTGCCTTTCCATTTTCTTCCTATTTTATTTTTATGTTTACACATTTGTCCTGTTTATTAAAAGCAATATACATATGGATATCGCATTTTTCAACTGTAATATATGTATGATGTATAATTTTTATATATTATGTGTATAAAACGCGATTTTGCAATTGTATATTGGTAATTATTTTCAATATGACTTTATTTGGGGACCCTAAATAAAAAATGATAAGTGCACATCCCAATCAATGGATCATCCCCAAATGGGATGAATGACATATCATACCATGTGCACTACCCTAGTTAATAAGCTTTTAACCTCAAGAGAATTAGTACATATTCTTCTTTATCTTATATTTAAAGGCTCAAGTCTCCTTTTACTCGAGATTACTTAATGATCAAGTTTTCATTAAACTAAGGAGGGAGTAGCACATAAGTTGAGCAGAGTATATTATGGTATACTTTGTATGTGTGTATAAATCAAAGAGCATTATATTAATACTACAGGTGCTCTCAAAGATTGCTAATTAATTAAACATTAATATTATAACTTTCATATCTATTTATCCATTGATTCGATATAATAATATTTATAAAGATACTAAAGTCCCCTTTATCTCTTTTAATCTTATTAAAAACCACCGCAACAATAATTTTATAAAAGTAGGCTTAAGGTACAACCATTATATATGGAGAATATTTGTTTTTCAACATTATTTTCTTATTGATTCTTTTTTTTAAGCTAGAAAAGGTAAACTCATTAGGTTGGTTGATAGAGAATATTTAGCCATGGTTTAATGGGCTCAACACCCTCTTTATAAGTTGATAGGTTTATGTAAGGCCTCATAAGTGCTTGGCTCAAAAAGCTCCACAAGGGTCCTCGACCCATGACGACATTAACTAAGCAAGGACCTTAGCCTCACGCTGAAGCCCCATAAGGGTGTCAGTTTGGCAAGGACCTTAGCCCTTGGCCCAACATCGTTTCCCAGCTATATACATACTGAGAACCATGCCTCCACAACTCCAAGCTCGACCATCTCTATCCATCACGAGGACTAGCTAGGGTCTAAGATCACCTACTTTTTTGTAGGCCCAAGCCTATGTAAAGCAAGATCTTATGGGGCTCCAGTTGAGGTATGGCTAAAGACTATAAATAGACTCTTACCCGCATAAGTATGAACATTGATCTTGAGTTATCTTACCTTGGCCTAGCTTATCTTAAGACCACTTTACTTTCTCAAGCTCAACATTGACTTAAGTATTGGAGCAGTTGCATTGAATAACTTTTGGCACTTTACTAATCGTGTTTTATATGTGTTGGTCCTTTGTGCTTTAGCACTCTCTTTACCAGTGGATTACCACCTACAACAGGGTCTTTATTGCAATTTTAAAAAGGAAAATAAATGTGTAAGATACCTAAAATAGTTTTAGCTGCTTTAAATTTATATGTATGTAGCATGCACATAAATTCATTAAAAGGTACACATCTTAAACCATCGCATGAATTAGCTTAGTGAAACTTCTTACATGTGAGTTTAGTTTTAATCAAGCAGTGATTAGCTTATATTAGATCAATTGGAAACCAATTTCAATGTGTGAGTGTATACAGGTAAATTAAAGTCAAGGTTGTCAAATTTCTAAACTCAGAGGCAAGCCCTATCACAAATAGTGTAATTATTGAATCTTTAATAAGAAAACAATTAGTAAAAAACTTAATAAAAATAGATGATTGGTTAAAGCATTAATAACTAGTATATTTTAAGATATGGTAAGATACACAAAATATTAAATGCAACGAGACAAAAATTATTGACATAAATAGTTGATTCAACAACATTAGTAATAAGGTGGGTATTACCATCACATATGGTGACTTCTTCAAAGCCATCACATTTATGTCCTAAATAAGGTGCTAAATTAATTTAGAGACTACTGTCTAATTATTGTTTAAATGCTAGGAGGAGATACTAGTAGTGTAAGACATTAATTAAGTTAGACTATGAAAAAGGGTCTTGTCCAAGGGCCTTGACAAAATAATTGGCTAATACCATTACATTTATGACAAAAATTGATTTTTATGACCAGAAATTGTCAATCTATTAAGGTATTGCAAATGTATGAGAAGCAATGAAAAAAAGGATTATTAAAAGGCCAAAATACCGAGTTGTCTTGAGAACCACAACCAATGCTATTTTTACTACTCTTGTCATAAGACTCTTTGCCATGGCATTGAGATTCTACCATACTTTAATCCAAAGGACTAATACCATGATGGAGCTACATTTCTTCATTAAGAAGAATACCATAAAAATCATTAAATGAGATAGATTATAAGCATATTTTTAAGACATAAACATTGGATGGTTTTTTAGTCTAAAGTTATCCATGATGAGATTTAATTAACTTCTGTTTCAGCTACTGAATCCTCTACAAAAAAAAATAGTATACCCAAGCTACTCGCTAAAGGGTATTTGAAGTCATCTAATGCTAAATAAATTTTATATCTTTGTAATAATATACTTAGAGATAGTGATTGAATTTAATTTAGGATAATCCTTGTTGATAACAACAACCGCACACACACGCACGTATGTGGACCCTTAAAACTAAGTCAGCTGAAAATATCTAGTATGCTTTTTTAAGCATGCACGAAGTTTTCACTTGAAACCCTCATCTTAATTAGTACGTTTTACTAATTGGATTTTCTTATTTGACTCTAACTATAATACAGGGGTAATATAGTATGTGATGCATTTTCATTGCTTATATCAAGTGGTTGTTGAGCTGAAAGGTTCATGTTCAATGTTGATGAGGCAAAACTATAAATCAAAGTAAGATTTATTGTAAAATTAATTGGCAATAACTTGATGAATTATTCTAAAGAATTCATTTAAAAGCTTAAGCTAACTTAAACTACTTAAAATGATATATTTAAATGTTTGTTGTTAAGTGCAAATTAAATAAACTCAACTATGAAATATATGTTTGAACTTAGATTAGGCTATAAATTATCTGTTAGAGCATAGTGAAGTGATTGGGCATGTGCAAATGTTTATATAATATATATATTTGTGTAGATACGGCCATAGGTTTGGGTCTGTAAACTCCGAGATTTTTCGTACAAGTAGAAATAGATATAAAAATAAAAATAGATGATTAGTATTGAACACAACAAAGACTCTAGAATATATCTATCAGTAATACTGGCCTTTATATAATTTCAAACCCTAAAACAAAACTTTCTAGATAATACCAAACACCATTGGGGAGATTTCATAGCCGGTATCTAAAACTCAAGATATTGAAATAATTTAGACAAGATTTAAAGATTAGGAAGCAAATATTTGATAACGTTTATAGTTAGAAAACGGTAATTAAAGAATGAACTATTAAGATTATAAATACCCAGTAAATACTAAAACAAATCAATAATTTTAAATCTAGACTTCGAATAAAGATTTTGAAACCCACCAATAAACTCGTTAAGGAATTCCGAGTCCATTAGTACTCATGCCCTAAATTGACATATTGGACCCAAAAACTTCAATCGCGTAACTTAAATGCTAAAAACAATTAATCGCATAAACTTTAATTTCAAAATTTGAACTTAATAACACTCTAGAAAATTTGTAGAACCATACATAAATTTTTAGAGACAAAACTCTTAAAATACTTGACATATTTGTACCTAATTAACTTAATAAACTACCTTAAAACCAAGATAATTACTTAACTAATTAATATTATAATATTTTTCTTAACTAATAATGCAAAATTACGGTGCAAATTGAGATGATTTACGGTGGATATTGCCTTGATTGTTGCAACAGCCGAAACATAATTCAACTTGCACAAGAAATTACAAATTACAAGTTGAAGTCAACAAATGTGTGCTCAAGCCAATAGGAATGAAACTAATATACCAGCTTATTTAATGCATGAAATTACATACATTCTCGGTGGAAATAAGGCCTTAGTAGTTACCTCCTTCCTCTTCCCTTCATCTCTTCTATATTCACACAATAGAGTTCTTAATTACTAAACAAACAAAGCCATAATATACATAAAACAAACCCAAGTCTTTTTCCAAATTCGTGCTCCCCAAAGCCCTCGGAAACACACACAAAACATACACTTACAATATAAAAAACAATTACAAAACAAGCTTAGCAACGGAGTAAGAAAACCAAGGGAAGAAGGCAAATCCAAGTTAAGGTTAATGCGTTTTAATAAGTTTAAATTACTAAAACATAATTCTAAGACATATTCCTACACATTTGAGGTCGTATCAAGCTCTAAGAGAAGGGTTAGAACACTCAAACGAGCTTCAACAAGGTAAGTTTTCATAAAAACACGAGTTGCACCATTTTAATCCAAGAAGCAAAGTTCATGCACTTATTTTGGAGTTATAAGTTGATATATGTGTAAATATAACATGTATAAATACTTGGGAATGGTTTAGAATTAATTCGGAACTGAAAAATGAACAAAACAAATTCGGATCCAAGCTTTAAGATGATGAACAGTACATTCGAAAATGCAAAAATTTCGCCTAGTACTATTCACGGTATTGTTCACGTGAGTTTTGTAATTTTTTTCTTCTTTCTTTTCTTTCTCAGCCAAATTTATTATTATTATTATTATTATTATTAAAAAAAAAAAGAGAAAGGTCGCCTGGAAGTGGATTCCATCCACTGTCTTCTCGGAAGAAGAAGAAGAAGAAGGATAATAATAATTGTTAATCTAATTTAATTATTCCAAATATAAGTATTATTATCATAATTACTGTTACTATTATGAATACTTTATAATTTCTATTTTAGTTGAAAATATTAAAATTATAACTTAAATTACTTATGCTATTAATAAAGTGATATCTAACAATAATATATTATTATTGATTTTATCATTAAAATTAAATTCTAAGTAATATTATTGTTTATACTATTAAAGTTGTTGATCTATCATTATTATCACTAATTTTGTTAGTATTAATATTAAAACTACTATTAGACCTATTGATATTATCAACATTATTGTTATTTGTTTTGTTACTAAAATCATTATTTTTTTATTTTATAAATAAATAAATAAAATTTGTAACTAATGAAAATTTGTTTTTTATATAAAGACAAATGTACAACAATGTAAATTCAAATAAGCTAAATTTTTGAATAATGTGATTTCTAAAAATTTCAAAATAATTATGAAATAGATTAAAAGGAGCACTACAAAACTAAACGATGAATTTAAGTAATAGTTACTACGATAGATTTATCAGGGAACTTATAAACCCTGGAAATTTTCCACATTAGTATACGACTCTAAAATAGAATGTATGAACTAGTTAGTAAATCTAGAATCCAATAAAAACCTAAGAATAGATCAATGACTTGAATTTAGCTAGATTAGGAACTAAAAGCCGAATAAAGAACTTCTTTGACCCTAATCGATATTAAAAACGAGATTTCATATCTTGAACGGATAATTCAAGATATGATTAAAGGAAATCTAAATTTTCAAATCCCGAAACTTGTCATACAAATAGATTAAATAGAAAAATATAAATTTAGAGATTAAATGACTACTTTTGAACTCAACAATGAATTGAGACTGGAATAATGAGTAGCAATGAGCTTATATATAGATTTAAACCCTAAATTTAAGATTCCTAGATAGTATTAAACAATACTAATCAGATTTCATAATAGGTATCAAAAACCAAAGATATATAGATAATTTAGCTTTTATATCAAAAGTGATACCTAGTAAACCAACTAAGCTTATAGATAGGAAACGATAACCTAAAGATAAACCGTTAGGATTATAATACACAATAAAAACATAAACAGATGTATAACTAAAGATCTAGACTTCAAATAAATAATTGAATCACACCATTGTTCTAATTAGGGTTTTCTTAAGCTATTGGAGCCTAAAACAAAAATTGACCTAATGAGTAGGAAACCCTGATCGCGGGAGATAAAATTCTAAAAATAATTAATCACATAAATTTAAAACTTAAATTTGTATTGTTTGATAATGTAAACATTTTGTAGAATCCAATAAAAATATTTTTGTACAAAAACTCTCAAATATTAGCTAAATTGTACTCGATTCACTTAATAAAACTACCCAAATATATGTATAAATATTATCTAAATATTAGTATTATATATATATATATATATATACTTGCAGGATACAGAGTGATGTATATATGGAGGGCTTGGATGTTCTAGGAAAATGAGAACCGAAATTTGCTGAAATAATACACATAAGGTCAACAAAATCAACTCTTAAAGCCAATCAAATCTTGCCAAATCAGCTCCTCATTAATGACAGTGAAACAATAGACCAAAATAGTGCAAATTTTGGAGAAAATGGATGCAAAGTTACGAAGGAAACCGTTCTCATTTCTCTTATTTATATAAGTGTTAATAGCTATTGATGGATTAGCAAACAAACACCACTTCCTCTCAAACTTCCAGATTGAATAAACATATTGAGCAAGCAAATCAACCTAAAAACAGAAATCAAATCATTCTAAACATCTCGGTTCGAAATCAAAGAAAAATACGTTACGAAAAACACATAATTTGGGAACAAGGTAAGTTGTTGTAATTCAACTTGTTATTTAGTAAAAACAAGGATTGAAACTAACTTCTGATGATCATAGGATCATTATCAACTCAAGAACAAAATTCAAATTCCATTGAACGAGCTTGAACAAGGTAAAATTCGAAAACCTTAGTTGTACTTTTCTAGATTCGAAATTTAAGATTACACACTTGTAGATACATTAGGATTTGATGTATGTATACATACATGTTATAGAAACACTTAGGAATGGTCTAAGGATGTTTTTAACGTAGAAAACTTAAGAAATATGAACTGTTTCATCGAAGAAGATGATGAACAGTGCCAGCACTGTCCATAAGCTTGCAATGTAAACTTTCAACGCCGGCGGCTTACAAGGGTAAGCCGGCGGTGTAGCAATGGCATGCACTGAAACAGAATCTACATAAAACTTATTCTTACGTAAAATGAACGAACACCCGCCATCTGGGATTATACATCGACGGAGTATAGTCTGACGTACGTGAAAAGCTTGCGGCTTTCAAGCCAGCGCAAACGATACAAAATAAAATGTAAAACAAAAGAACGCCGGCACCTGGGTTTCAACGCCAGCAGCGTTGAAGCCGGTGTATACTCATATTTTTTTTCCTACGAGAGATTTGTATTACATGAACAGAAAATATACATATAAATGTAAAAACAAAAATTTACTAAGTAGATAAATAAATATAAACACGTAAAATAACAATATAATTAATATTTGATATTTTTAAAACCCTAGAATTATAAGGAAATATTAAGTGTTAATAACAACTATAGTCGTCAAGTATTTGTTTTTATGTAGATAATATAGGTAAGAATGGAAATTGAAATACGCTAAATTTACGAATAATGTGACTTCTGAAAATGAAAAAATAATTATACAAAATAGATTAGAAGAAACACGACGACACTAAGTAATAATAAACGAATATGATTTACTATAATGAGTCAGGTATAGAATAACATGAAATTAGTATTAATCACTACAAAAACTTGATAAATATCAATTTAGGACATTAGATACATATAGGAGTTTAGTTATATAATCTTTATTATATTGATGAATACTTTATTCATCTCAATAGGTGACTTTGATACCATAGAGGATCTTCCGGCGAATTATTACGATTAATTCATCATGAGCAGGTGAGTAATTCGGTTATATTATACTATTTGTGCTTGTAAATAACTGAACATATAATGCAAAGACAATAACAATATGAATGTTTTGATGGAAATGTGTTGTGATCTAATTTTATGATTGCTAATCTACCGTCACAAAAGTGAAAATGCAATGATATGATGATGTGAAGTAGTATGATGATGATTGTGTGTAATGTATGATCACCATGAAATTGAGTAAGAGCTATTGATTTATTAAAATAATCTGGTCATGCATTACACGTACAGCATTATTGCATATACAAAAAGGTGACAACCTGCTACATATTAATATTTTGGTTCTCTGTTAACGCTTGGTTTTTCTAAAGTGTTGGTTCTTCCAAAGTTTTCTTTGTTTTGTTAGTTCCATGGGAACTAAGTGGCAATGAAGAATGTCGCCAGTAGTATCACTTTGAAATGATTAATACTTAGGGAATTTCTAATGATGGATATAGGAAATGGTCGGTTAAATCTGTTGTTAAATTTAAAGTGATAATCCTAAAACGAGATATCGTTGATTTTCTTAAAAACTTAATCTCTCTTGTGCAGGTAGGTCATAAAGTAAATGTTCTTCAACCCTAAAAAGAGGGCGTAAATCTTTTTCTTGTTTGGATTCTAGATCATCCAAGCTTGTATCTGAGCATATGATTGAGTGATTGCATTACATATAATTTTTAATAACTTGTTTGATGTGTAATATGTCTGGTTATTCACTGAGCCGTGGTTTTGCTCATACTCCAACAATCTTTTCAGGTTTACACTTCGACCCTGGTTAGTCACTTCCAGGAACATGGCTCTGGTAAGGGCTTAAGAACTGGAAGCTATGGTTCTACTTGAGACTAATGGTTATTTTTTCTTAGAATAGATTAGCTAGTGTTATTTTATCAGTTATGAATTACAATAAGACTGCATGGTTTGTAATAATCTGTGATACTTTACGATTAAGATAACAGTTATTTACTAATTTATTTCTTACATGTATTTATCATTTCTAATCGAAGCAACTAAAAGATCCTGGTATTTTGGAAAACATGTCACTCTCTGAAGATAATCTAGTGATAGTATTCATGTGTGACTTGTCTACTTTCACTAGAGTACTCTTAGGGCGTGATAGAACTATGTAAAAAAAAAAGTGTTAAATTCATGATAATTTATTAATCTATTAAAAATAAATTGTTCCATCACCCAATAAAAATATAGAATTATCAAACAAAATCAAGAGAATCAAAATAAAAACAATTACAAAATAGTAAACTATTTCATAAGATCGTTAAAGGACCATTACAATATTAGGCAGAAAACCAAATACCACTATAGGACACTTAGACATTCACAGGAGTTTAAGTATATAATTTATGTATTATTGATGAATATATTATTCATCTAAATAGGTGACTTTGATACTTGTGAGGATTTCCCGGCGGATTATTACGACTAATCAATATGAGCAAGTGAGTAACTTAGTCTTATTACATTGTTTGTGTTTGTAGTTTAGCTGTCTTTAAATGAAAAGATAATAATCAGATTGTGTGGTACGATTTATGAGCAATTGTATGATTGGTTGATTGCTAAGCTACACTATTAACAGTGATAATGGACTATTGTATGAGTTGATTGCCTATATAGTATGTTGCTTGCCTGAGAATCAGTTGGTCATCCTAAACCTAATTAATGACTATTGACTCCATAAATAAAATGGACATGCATTGCATGTTTTGCATAGAAAGCATTGAATAAGTGGTAGCCTATTCGTGTTAGTATTTCGGACCTCTAATAATGCTTGGTACGTCTAGGCTAGGACGTTATTAGTCATACCAAGGTTACCTTTGATCTGCTGATACCATAAGAACTAAGTGGTTAACGAAGGACGTCGCCTGTGGTATTGCTTGAAATGACTAACACCTTGTGGTGGATTTTAAGATGGAAAAACAGGTAGTGAACGGTAAAGATATAATAAAATAAAAGTGATAACTAAAATGAGTATTGATGTTCTCCTATTTGATTAATATTCCCTAGATAGGTGGGCCATAGATTGTGATCCTTCAACCCTGATGAGAGGGGTAAATCTTTATCCTGCTTTGAATTCCGGGTTATTCAGGCTTTTAATTGTTCATATGCTTGATTGTTGCATTTCATATGATTGTTAATAAACTTGTTTGATATGTGGTAAGTTCTAGTTATTCACTGAGCCCGTGGTTTCGCTCACACTCTAACAGTCCTTTCAAGTTTACGCTTCAACCTTGGTTAGTTACGTCGAGGAGTTTAACTCCAGTAAGGGTTTTGAAGTTAGAAGTGTATGGATCGGAACGAGATAAGTTATTTTAAATTTCTAGAATAGGATAGTCAGTTATAGTTTATTAGTTGTGTATTTAAGAATTTCATGAGAAGACTGCCCGGTTTGTAATATTATATGATACTCTGAAGATAGTTATTTACTAATTTATGTTCTACACATATTTGTCATTTCTTATCAATGCAACCTAAAGGATCTTGTTGATTGAAGACAAGTCACCTTCTGGAGGTTAACTAGTAATAGTAATCAAGTATGGCTTGTTTACTACTACTAGGGTAACCTTGGAGCGTGACAGGGTTATCTCAAAGGAAATTAGATCTGTGCAAGTATTTGAGAAATGAACAAATTGCCTAGTTGTTTAAAGTAACTTGAAGGAGTCCAAAGTACTTGATGTTCTCCAAAGCTAAAGCATCCACAAGTCTAGACCATTCCCATAAGGTTCCAAACCAACTAGAATTTAAAACATGCACCAAGCTTACAAACTTCAAGTTGGTTTGAATTGTCTCTAAAAGTCAAGATGGACTCCATATTAGAATCTTTGAAAGAAGCAATGCATGCCTAATAGCCTAAATCAAGTCAAAAAAAGTCTGAACTCCATAAAATTTTTAGTTGTTGAAAAGTATTTGGGGGGATTTTTGTCCAACATTCAAATTATTGAACACTTGCAAAAATACAAGCTTTTAGGTAGATATAAAACTTAACTTTTGAGCCTTCACTTGCTATTTAATAAAACTATTATGCTAAGTGAGATCCTTTACAAATTAGAGTAAATTACAAAAAAAAAAAACATGATTTATGTTTTAGGTTACTGGCAATAAGGTGACCTGAGTTTTGTTTTTTGATAATAACATGACTTGTGTATAATAATCTTGTGCAAATTATAAAAGAGGGATACATGGCGCATTTTTATTTATTGGCTAACCCTATTATTAATTAACTCAACTTATTCAAGTAAATTAAAAAAATGAAGAAATTCCAGAAAATTAAAAAAAGAAAGAATTAAACAAACAAAAAAAATAGATAGAAAAAAGAAAAGAAAAGAAAGCTGGTTTATCCACCCACTGACTGGCAATATTGCCCACCACACAAATAGTTGCATTAAATTAGGTTATTTAATTTGATCAAGTTAGGATTCATGGCTAGGCTTGCATCCAAGTTTAGGTGTAATGCAAATCTGGCTCTTCTCTTTCCTAAATTAGCATAGCAGGAAAAGGACCCAAACAATGCTAAAAGCACATGTGTTGTTTGGGAGCAATGACGCATCAACTTTTGCTTGTGGATTGTGGATATCTTGTTTGTGATAGTGGTTTGAACCCAATAGCTACAATAGGTGAGGGATTGGTGAAGCACGATTCACAAAGCACACAAGAAGTCAAGAATGGTCTTGGTTTGGGCACTGTTTTAAACGAAACAATGTGCAATTTGAATTTTTACGATTCTTATAATGATGAGACACTTATTGTGCCTAATATTGTGATTTGATGCTACCAATAATGGATGAATTTTTAGAGAGAGAAATGAAGTTGTTTGGCCATGGAATCAAGAGAGAGAAAGGGAATGGATGAAGAAGATTAAAAACTTTTTTTTTCATGATTAGAGTTTCTTTTTCTTCAAGAAAGAAAACCCTAAAATATCATTCAATCTTGATTTTCCTTTTTTCAAACAACTAGTGGGTGGGTAGGCCAACTTCTTTTCTAGAAGTTTTTCATTTTTTTATTTATTTTAGTAAGTTGAGTTAATTAATAATAGGATTAGTCAATAAATAATAATGTACCATGTGTCCCTATTTTATAATTTGCACAAGATTATTAAACATAGGTTATGTAATGTCAAAGAACAAAATTCATATCACTTTATTACAAATGACTTAAAACACAAGTCATTTTTTTGTAATTTATCTACAAAATATTTGTCAAAGCAACTACACTAAAACTTTGTCCTGTGTAACTCTTGTTATAGCTCATTGAACCTTATGTTTGGAGTATTCAATAAAAAAGTGTGTGAAGTTGTTGGTTGAAGCATTGGGTTATCATGGAAAGTAAGGGGAGTTTCGAGTTCCATATAAAAATTTGAGCGTAATCTTCTTTTCCCATCACTTTTACTTTCAATACTATAATTTTTTTATACTTGATCATCATTCATCACTTGTAATTAGACTAGGATAAATTACACCATAATGTATCAATTTTAAGGGGTAAATTTATTTAAAATATCAGTGTTTCAAATGATTAAAAGATGTATAGCATTTCATACATCAATTTTTCAATAGTCTTTTATAAATTTTCCTTAATTTTTATTGATGGATACCTTACTTGGCTAACTTTGTGGAACGTTAATTTACTATAAAAACATTAATATTTTAAATGAACTTATCTCCAAACTTTAATGTATTTTGACTTAATTTACCCTTTTAGAATACACGATTTATTAGAAATTTTATTAATGTTAAATTCCTCTAAGCGCATTACCCCCAATATTATCCTATTATTATTTGAGTTCTTTTCTTTTTTTTTTTTTTTTTTTTGCCTAACATTCTTCTTAAAGCATACACCTACTATAAATTCACCAACACATCTGTTATTGCCATCACACATGAGATCTAATGATATGTATACACTACCAACTCATTGTAAGGAATGACATAGGTGTTGAATTCCCAACAATATTCACATTTCTTGGAAACTTATGGCACCAATCACTATTCTTTTACACCCCACGAGTTTCACAACGTGTCCAAAGCCAATTTTCACTTCCTGTACTATCATTAATAGTACCTTCATCATCATAATCCTCAAAAGGTTCTCTAAAATTAGTCCAACACTCATTGTAAAGAATGACATAGGTGTTGAATTCCTAGCAGAATTCATATTTATTGGAAACTTATGGCACCAACCACTCTTCCTTTGCACCCCATGAGTTTCATAAAGTGTATGAAGCCAATTTTCACTTTTTGCACCATCATCAATAGCACCTTCATCATCATAATCCTCAAAAGGTTCTCTACAATTAGTCTCACCTCATTGTTAATCTCTTTTCTAGATTCACTTAAATAAAAAATATATGTTTGATGTTGACTATTACGATTACATGTTTCTTGAGCCATAAAAGTAAGTAGTGACTCATATATAGAGATGGACATTAACTAGATCAGCATAACAAGTCTCCTATCTTAAATCATTTGCTAATGTATCAAACAACTTATTTCGTATATTTTTGTATACAACTTCGCTGAAGCCTTAACTACATCATGTCATTCTAAGGCACTGACATATGTCACATATCATAATCGTCATTCATTGGTGCAATTTGTAAATGAAACCTAATACCTTTTACAATGGGACACATATGGATAAGCTCAATATAGTAAGTCATCATATTAATCCAAAAACAATCACATATGCTACCCTAAAAACTACTCATACTTTGCATAAGAAACCCCTACTATTGTTACTAAACATTTATCACAGCATACCCCCAACACCTTTGTCCACAATAAAATATGCATGAAATCAATTGAATCACATCCATTTCAACTATGAGTTGTCAAACAAATGATATTAAACATGGAAATTTTAAACAATACCTTTAAGTGCCCTCTACTTCACTTTACTTTTATATTTTTATCCATTACAATGGAGAAGGAGGATTCAAACTTAATTCATCTCATTTGAAGGACTAGTGATGATGACATAAAACTATAAGGCTATTGACAAATTCACTTTATGTTTAATTGAGTATTTACATAAAATTATTATCTATCATACCATTCATAAGTTGAATTCGATTTATTTTTACTCCATTGTAAAGATTAATGAGCTTAATACAAGTAAAATTTCAAAAAAAAAAATGCAACTACTTATAAACTTATTTGTAGAAACCCAAACACCTTAATTCAGCTAAAGCAATATAAAACCCATCTCGTAAGTGATAGACCAACACTTAATATTCACAAACGAAATAGGATAATTATAAGGAAAAAAAAAAGCTCAAAGGAAATTAAAGAAAGAAAAAAACAAAAAAATCATTAAATCACAAAAAGCTTCAAACCTACTTATATTCACAATATAGTTGACATAATACGTAATGCCCAACCTGTTGGTAATTACAACCTGCCACATGTTTTTCTCTTAAAAATATATACAAAGGCTCTAAAACTAAAAACCACAATTAAAAACATATAAAATATAATCTCCATAACTTTCTCAGAGAGTACAATAGAATGTTTAAAACATGTAAATAACAATTTTTTTAAACATCCTGTTGATCAAAACTCAATTGGCATAAACCAAAGCCAATAATTCTAGAAATATTTCTAACTTCACAATCACATAAAACTCTCAGAAACTATTGAAGATCCAAAATTCTTCAAAACATATAAATTTTTTTAACATAATTCTAAATATTGCATAAGATCTAAAAATTCTTTTCTCCTAATCATGTATTTGAATCTATTCCTTAACAGGGTAGTTTGGACCACTGTCGCCATCTCCTTAATCTATATACAGATCATATCAAGATATATCATATACTATGTCATGTTCACTTGTACATGAAAATGAAAGGAATGAGCGGAACGCCCAGTACGCTAATCCACAAAACAAATGCAAATGCACACACAACATATATATATCAAACGAGACTTAATCTAATTCAAACAATCAAATTATTATCTTTATTAAGCCAGCAAGACAACACAGTTTAGAATTACTGTACATTAGTCCTAAACCTAAAGTAACTCAAACCTCATAAGAAATCAACCAACTCTTTGTAAATAGATAATTATATATATATATATATATATATTGGTGAATGGGTGCTCCCTAAACACCTACGACCATACTACCAAATCACCTAAATCTATCAGAATCATCTCTAAGTGCAACTCCCGGGGACGATGCCACACAAAGATCATCAGGGTGCCACATCAGTATCACTGTCTACCAGGTCTTTACTGGTCATAGCCACACACAACCAAAAAAACAATTTAATTAAGCTAAATATATTTAGATTAATTATTTTTTGTTCCTACAGCCAAGCAAACAAATTACTAAACCTACATGCAAAAACAACAAACAATGAATGGTCGTACCTTTTCAATTTCAGGAACAAATCTCCAAAACTACAATCTCCCTTAACAATAACCACTAATCTCTAAATCTCCTGATAATATAATATGAACATAAACAATTAAAAACTTCAACATGAAACCAAAATCTAACATATCCAATTTCTCCAAAACCCTAACATTTTAAGGAAACTCCAAAATAGCACCTTCTTCTTTGATCAATTTCCTCAAAATCCCAATAAAACACATCTTACTCCATAAACCCTAAGTTTACAAATCAGCAAAATAGTCATGCATCATCAAAATTACATCTTATGATAGATCTAGTTTTGTGAAGATAAATTACCATGATTAAATCCTTAAACCCCTTGCTAATCACCAAAAGATCAGATCTTGCACAGAACTAAGGTTTGCTCCAACAAAAACTCCCTCAAAACGAAAAGAGATATGAGGAAAACGATCATCAATTCTTGTAATCTTAATGGATCTTGTTTAGATTTGCTTACTTGATCTAAAATCTTTGATCTCCTCTAACTCTAATGGACATTAGCAGACTTGTAGAGAGGATTTTCTAGGTTTATGAATGATTTTAGAGAAGGGGGAAGCCTAGTTTATATAGAAGACAAGGAATAACTATTTAATAATGCCTCTACATCTCTAGTGACGTCTCTTCATCTTTAATAATGACGTCTCTTTATTTTTAATAATGTCTCTTCATCTTCATTAACACACCCGATAACTGACAAAAAAAAGCCGACAAAAATTAATTAGGCATTAGAGTTGACCATAAAACCCTCTTATTTTATATCAAATAACATCTTTTCCCTTCAATATAAAATATTTATTTATATATTACATAATACATGCAACTAGCCTTAAGTATATGATATAGCTAGGTACAAAAAGCTTAACAAAATAAACTACCTTTGCTCACGAGTTTTACTATAAAGCGAGGAAGGAAGGGACATGAAATGGTGAGATGGCGCTCCTAAAAGCAGTAAAAATGTTTATAGGATGATATAAAAGAAAAGAAAAAGGAAAGGAAAAATGCACTGGTTTAATAGAGAGCACCAAAATGAAAATTTCAACGAAATGAGATGATAAGCTCATCATAGCAACAATAATCTGATTAGATAATGAAATTAGCTCCAATTTGTTGTCAAACAAGGTGAATATATTATATACACTAGAGTCTTTTTCTTTTTTCTTTTGCCCTTTTTAGAGAGAAGAGGGGGGGGGGGGGGGGGGGGGGGGGGGGGGGGGGGGGGGGGGGGAGGAGGGAGAGAGAGAGAGAGGGAGAGGGAGAGGGAGAGAGAGAGTTCAAATATCGAAATGTGGGAAAGTGGTTATGAAATGATGAAATCAAGCCAAATTAATTTCCTTTTCCCTTTATTATTGTACCAATGAAGCAATATCTTTTGGGATTACCTTCAAAAGTATAAGGAAAAGGAAATAAATAATAAAAGTTTGAAAAAAAATTATGAAAATGCCACCGAGATAAAAATAAAGTAAGTTAAACTCGTCTCTTCAATAGACGAGTTCGCAGAGACAAGTTCATTAGTGTGTGAACTCGTCACTTTAAAAGATGAGGTTTACATGCTTACACCAATCTTGTCACTTCAAAAGATGAGTTTGGCCAAATAAAAAGAAAAAAAAGATAGAAATAATAAAAATAAAAATAGTGCAAAAATATAAAATCATATATAATAAATGTTTATACTATTTTTCACGTGAATATAAATTAATTACTATCTATTCATAACCTTTGATATATTGTTAATAACAACACACCAAAAAAATATAATAAAAAATACATATCTATTTGCTTTTTATATAGGGTATCATCACAAGAAGAATCTCACTTCTAAACAATGTGAGACTTCTTTTTCTTTTCAACAATTTGATCAATTTTCCACTTTTGAACAATTTTCAACAAATTTGCAAATGAAGCTATGTCATGGTGGATATGATGCATCATATCAGGTAGAACATGTGTTTAACATTGTTTCACAAAAAAAAAAAAGAAAAAGAAAACACAAATACAAATTATATAAAAAAATTACTAAATTAGTATTGCTATGTTGCATCTTAGAGTGGATGTACAAATATTTTTACTTGTATCGCATGTCCATATTAAGATATAGCGACCTAAGCAATAAACGTTTTAGTAGCCCGTGCATCGCACATTGGATGAGTGGTATAGGTCTAAAGTGTATAGTATGTCCAACGTGTGACACACATGTAATTTATATAAAAAAAAAAGTGTTTTACACTTTTAAGGTGCAATATAGCAAAACTATTATCGTAATTTTTTTCCACAATTTGGTTTTGTGGATTTTTTGAAAGTATATTATACATGTAATATTCTCTATTATATCTTATCATAATTATAGGTATCTGGTGGCACCACAGTATGCATCAAGTGGAAACATTGCCACATTCTTGATTCCCATGCTATTTTCATCTTGTCATATCTCTCCTTCTCAAATTACACTTTGGAAATGTGAAGTTTCCTATCTAAATCATGGCGTAATTAAGAGCCAAACATTTTACACTATTATAATATTCATATGACCTTTGACATCAATAATTTCTCATGTAAATGAGTGTTGAAATCCTTAGGACCCACTTTTTCATGTGAAACCCTTCAAACAAAGGAATGTAGAATACATGGTTTTCATGATTAATTTACCCTATACATGTAATTTGGTGGGATAAGTGATTATTAAATATTTCTTTATAGCTTCATTTAGAGGTGGGTAAGGATTGGTTTAGTTCAATTTTTCCTAAAAACTAAACCAAACCAAACCAAACCAGTAAGTAATGGTTTGGTTCGGATTATAAATTTTTTAAATCATTAAATAATCGTTTGATTCGGTTTGAATTACGAATTAAATCAAAATTGTAACTAAATATTTTCTTTGTTTTAGTTTTTTTTTT
Source organism: Combretum micranthum (assembly GCA_024138025.1). Taxonomy (NCBI): domain Eukaryota; kingdom Viridiplantae; phylum Streptophyta; class Magnoliopsida; order Myrtales; family Combretaceae; genus Combretum; species Combretum micranthum. The sequence continues at coordinate 147,004 of JAMXBD010000479.1, read as the reverse complement.
TACGTTTGTGTAAACACTTAAATATTTATATTACTTTACAGAGTTTGTAGTTCAAACAACAAAAAAATACTTAATGAATTTATCATACTTTAATCTATAGTTCTCATAATATTTGTTATTCACTATTAAAATAAATTCACTAACCAATACATAGTAAATCATAACTTATAGTTTTTAATAGAACTATCAAGTCAATGATCTACCAATAAATTTAGCCAAAATAAAAAATTATCTATCAACAAAATTCATCAACGAATACAATGATTCGCTGACAAAATACATTAAACAATTAATACATAATAAGAGTTTATAACTAAATAAACAAATTCATACTTTATAAAGTTGAAAACTATTAAAATAAAATAATAGTTCATCATCAACAAAAAAATATATATCACGAGCCTAAAAAACAAATTTAAAAATAAACAAGTTGATTTTAATCAATATTCACCAAATAATAAATATCAAATTAAATCATATGGACATATATGATATTTAATTAATCATCGTAAAAAATATATAGTTATAACTTATAAATAAAATATTATTATATTTTTCTAAAATGATTTGATTCGATTTAATGGATTGGTTTTGATGTGAACCACGTCAACAGATGACGAAACCCGGTATTAATCTGTCTGGATTCAATTCCTAAGATTGTTTGCTCGCATGAAAACAGCGGCCCATTGCGTATATGGAGGGATGAACCTTAGTGTAAGTCGTAGATGCCACAATCGAAGGTGGAGATTTCGATTGATAAGTCAAAGAACAAACGCCATGGATTAGATCCAATAAGTTTAGAATAGTTTCGTTAAGAACCAAAGAGAAATTCTGTATTTTCATTCAAAGATAATTTGTCTTTGCAATACAAACCATAGAATATTTATAACTAAACAAAAAGGAAACCAAAAGACAAAAAATTAAAAGACAATTGGTCACATAAGATAAGCTAGCGGCCATAAAAGAAAGCTAGTGACCTTTACAATTACAAATTAAAATCCAAAACATTTGGCCTACGGCTTAAACCCCTATGCTGCTGGCGTAGGCCATAAAGGCCAGTGGCGTTTAGCTGATGCTCAACATAAGCTATCTAATGCTCACGTTTTCAAGGCCGAATTATTTCGTGTGTAGGTTAGTGGCCTAAAACATAGGCTGGCAGCGTTCCTTGCCAACTTTGGTCTAATCCATTTGAAACTTGTCTTGATTCATTCTTGAGCTCACTTTAATGATGTTGATTAGTTTAGATTCATTTTAGATGGTGTACAAATGTATCTCCCCCTCTTGAACCTTCTGAATCAATTTGTTGAGTGCTTCCTTAAATCTTTTAGCCATAATACTTGAAGTCGGTCCAGGTGGCATCACAAGTAGATCTACTCTTGACCTTCTAGCCATGCCTCCATCATTCCCTTCCTCTTGAGAAGGATTTGTCCTCAAATCTTCATCGCTTGCATCAAAAGGACTAAGATCAATAACATTAAAAGTAGTACTTACAGTAGACTCACCTGATAAATCGAGCTTATAGGCATTGTCATTGATATGCTCAAGGACTTGAAACGGTCCATTGCCTCTAGGAAGTAATTTAGAGCACCTTTGTGTTGGAAATCACTCTTTGCGCATGTGAACCCAAACATAATCGCTGGGTTCAAAAATAACCTGTCACCACCCTTTGTTGGCTTGTTTTGCATACGGCTCTGTCCTTCGTTCAATGTTAAGCCTTGGCTTCTCATGAATCTGCTTAACAAATTCAACTTTCTTCCTGCCATCTAAATTCACAAAATCATTCACAGGTAAAGAAGATAAATCCAATGGAGTTAGTGGATTAAAACCATACACAATCTCAAAAGGTGAAAATTTAAAGGCAAAGTGTATGGTACGATAATAAGCAAACTCAACATGTGGCAAACAATCTTCCCATGTTTTAATGTTCTTCTTATTGGTAGCCCTTAACAAAGTAGATAAAGTCTTATTTACTATTTCAATTTGACCATTAGACGATGGATGACAAGTAGTAGAAAACAGTAACTTAGTTCCTAACTTACAGTACAAGGTCTTCCAAAAATAGCTTAAGAACTTTGCATCCTTATCAGAAATAATTGTCCTAGGCATACCGTGCAATGAAACAACCTCTCTAAAGAACAAATCAACAACATGCGAAGCATCATCAGTTTTGTGGCATGGAATAAAATGTGCCTTCTTTGAAAATCGATCCACAACCATAAAAACAGAATCTCTACCATATCTAGACTTAGGCAATCCTAGCACAAAGTTAATGGAAATGTCCACCTAAGGTTTGGTAAGAATAGGTAATGGTGTGTAAAGCCCATGAGGTTGAACCCTAGACTTAGCTTGCCCACAGGTGACAAATTGCTTACAAATTCTCTCAACATCACATCTCATGTGTGGCCAATAAAAATGCTCTTGTAAGACACTTAGAGTCTTAGCTACACCAAATTGTCTCATTAATCCTCCACTATGGGACTCCTTCACCAGCAACTCCCGGATGGAATAATTAGGAATACGTAACTTATTCTCCCTAGACAAAAATCCATCATGTCTAAAGAATTTGCTATGGGCTCCCTTCTCACAACAAGCATACTCTTCACAAAAATCTCGGTCTTTATCATACAATTCTTTAATGTGTTCAAAACTAAGTAATTTAGTGCTAAGAAGAGAGATAAGAGTGTAGCTCCTTGAAAGCACGTCCGCAACAATGTTCGCCTTACCTTGCTTGTAGTAGATGACATATGGAAAGGTCTCTATGAATTCTACCCAGTGAGCATGCCTCTTGTTCAGTCTGTGTTGGCCCTTCAAGCACTTTAATGATTCATTATCTATGTGAATCACAAACTCCTTAGGTTAAAGATAATGTTGTCATGTCTCCAACGCCGAACCAATGCATACAACTCCTTATCATAAGTAGGGTAATTCAAAGTTGTCTCACTTAACTTCTCACTAAAGTATGCAATTGGTCTTCCCTTCTGCATAAGAACTGCTCCAATACCTAACCCTGATGCATCACACTCAATCTCAAAGGTTTTAGCAAAGTTAGGTAATGCAAGTAACGAAGAACGGTTTAATTTCTCCTTAAGCAATTGGAATGCCTTTTCTTTTTTTTTTTATCATGAATTTTTTGTAAATTTAAGAGAATATGGATAGACAAGAATTAGATCTAACTATATCAATGGGGTTTTGTAACAAATCAAGAAACAAATCCTAGGACTCCCCAAGCAAGTTGATGACTTTATAACAAATCCTTCTAGAACTCAAATTCAATGATACTTTTTTTTATTTTTTTTATCATGATTTTTTTTTTGTAGATTTCTTTCTCTCTCTCTCTCTCTCTCTCTCCTCTTTTTGTCTATAAAGATGAATCAAACAAGATCCAATAACAAGAACTAGCAAGATTTTCTAGGGATACCAAGAACCCTAAAAAAAAAGGAAGAGACTTTATGACTTCTAAACCCTAAAGACATAAACTTTTTTGATAAAAGAAAAGGATAAGTGAACCTGAACAAACTTACGCTCTGATACCAAATTGATACGAACCATGCCAGCAGATGAAGAAACCTGATATCAATCTGTCTAGATTCAATTCCCAAGATCGTCAGCTTGTATGGAAACCACGACCCATTGCCTATATGGAGGCAAGAACCTTGATATAAGTTGTAGACTCCATAATCGAAGATAGAGATTTTGATTGATAAGTCAAAGAACGAACGCCATGGATTAGATCTAATAAGTTCAGAATAGCTCTGTTAAGAACCAAAGAGAAATTCTCTATTTTCATTAAAAGATAATCTGTCTTTGCAATACAAACCATAGAGTATTTATAACTAAACAAAAAGGAAACCAAAAGACAGTTTGTCACATAAGATAAGCTAGTGGCCATAAAAGAAAGTCAGCGGCCTTTATAATTACAAATTAAAATCCAAGACGTTTGCCCGGTGGCTTAAACCCCTAAGTCGATGGCATAGGTCATGAAGGCCGGCGGCGTTCAGCCGATGTTCAACAAAGGCCATCTGATGCTCATGTTTTCATGGTTGACTTATTTTGTGTATAGGTCGGCAGCCTAAAATGTAGGCTTGTGGCGTTCCTTGCCAGCTTTGGTCCAATTCGTTTGAAACTTGTCTTGATTCATTCCCGAGCTCACCTTAATGATGTTGATAAGTTTGGATTCATTCTGGATGGTTTAAAAATGTATCTCCTCCTCTTGAACCTTCTGAATCAATCTGTTGAGTGCTTCTTTGAATATTTTAGTCCGAGTCCTTGAAGCTGGACCAGGTAGCATCATAAGTGGATCTACTCTTGACCTTTTGGCCATGCCTCCATTAGGTTTGGTTTACCTTCTAAATCAGATTATTAATTTATGGATTGAAATTTTTTTAACCAAAATTGTTAAGAAAAACTATATTTTCAGTTTGGTTTGGTTCGATTACGACTTGGTTCGGTTTATTTAGTTTTTTTGCCTACCTTTAGATCCATTCTTTCTTTTATAACAAATAGAGAAATAAAAATAGAAATATGATATTTATATATTTCATAGTTTCTTTTAGCATTTATAGCATAATAGTTATATAGATTTTTTGTAATTGATTTTGAATCTTTAGTGAATTTTTAATCTCTAATATTTCACATCGGAGGGTATTAGTCACTTGTAATTGCTACCTTACATTAGTATGAAAGTGAAATATATACTCTATCGATTGCTAGCCATTTAAATGGAGAAAAAATAAAAGTAAGATTGTGCAAAAGAAAAAGAAGTCCTACATTGTTTAGAAGCGAGATTCTTTTTTTTTGGTGATACCTTATATGAAATAAATGAATAAGTATTTTTTTATTATATTTGTTTGATATGTTGTTATTAATCACACATTGAATACTGTGAATAGATAGCAATAAGATTTTATTCACGTTGAAAATAGTATATACATTTATTATTATATATGTTTTTATATTTTTGCACTACTTTTTATTTTTTTTTATTTATTTCTATCTTAAATTTTCTTTTTGCCCCCTCTTAATTTTTGGTTTACTTGGCCAAACTCTTCTCTTCAAATGATGAGGTTGGTGTAAATCTATTAACCTCGTCTCTGACACATTAGTGAATTTTGTTCTAGTGACATTTTCATAATTTTTTAAAATTATTATTATTTTTATTTCCTTTTCCCCAAAAGTACTGAAGTTTTGTTAGTTTAAAAATGTACAACATAAACTTCTTTTTTGGAATAATATTGTGGTTTACACATCAAATTCATATATTTTTTTTGTAATTATATACCTAAAGTTTTAAACTGTCAATTTGAACACCTAATTAGATGTTTAGTTGCTACCAGATATATCTTGTTTCTTTTTACTTTATATCGATGATGTGAATTTTTTTGTGTGACATATTGTGATTGAATGCCTATGATAATTGAGGTAACAATAGTTAATAGAAAAAGCCGAAACTAAAGATTTAATTAATGTCATATTTGATATAAGGGAATGTACTCGGAATGGAATCGAGATTTCGGGTTCCTTTCTCATTCCTATTTTGGTTGCATTTTTAAAAGCTGGAATGTGATCCATAGGAATCGATGATTTCGGCTTTGAGAGGAAATTTGATTTCGCTCTTAAGAAAGCAGAATCACGATTCCATTCCTTTTTCATAAATAATTAACATTAAATTACCTATTTATCCTCTTACTTATTTGTTATTCACACTAATTATTAAGAATATTTTTGACAAATAATATGTAAATTCCATTCCATTCCAATATGTATCGATTTATCATTCCATCTCTCATTCCATTACGAACAATTTTTGTGTACCAAATGTGACATAAGTGTATACTGCATTGATTCCTTCCTTTTTACTATGTTATTTTATAAATAAATTGATATGCTTTCTCCTATAAAAGAAAGAAATCAAAATAGTTTTGCTCATAAATTAAATGATGTAAACTTCTTTGGTCCCTTTAGCAAAATCATCAGTAATCATCTGAGCATAATTAGTATATTAAGTATTTCAGTTGTATAATCATGGTTACATATAAATCTAAACCATAATCACAGCCATTTAAAATATGATGGGACCATTAAATAATTTGATGTTTTTTAGGGTTTTCCATGCTTTCATAATCATCTTGATTATTTTTTATAATTATTTTGATAGTTAGATAATATTAAGTCATTTATCCTCATGTAGTTGCAAGACACAATGCTTAAGAGTGGAAATCGAATGAAATAAAAAAAAATAGAGAAAATATGATCAATGTTTGTATTTAATGATCTGTTTGGATGATTTGTTTTTCATCCATATTTGTATATTTTTTAAAATGATATGTGTAAGTATGTCTGATTTATATTTATATTTTATTTATATTTGATCTTTTAATGAGTACTGCCAACTTTTTTTTAATTGTATTTAATTATTTATAAATATTTTATTAAAAAAAAGTTTGAAAAAAAATGTCTAGATGTATAATCTACTGACAAGCAAACAGACCCTAAATATATTCGTTGAGGTGAAGTTTGATGAAACCGGTAAAAATGTAAGAAAACATTGGTCTCACCTTTCTCTTTAAAATTGGGAAAGCAACAAAAATGGAAAGAATCCTTTTAAGATTATTAGGATATCTTTTAAAGAATCAGGATAGAAAAATATTATTAGATATTTAAGTTTTTTTTCACCATATTTCTAATCAATTCCTTCTATATTCACTTTATACATCCAAGTAATTATAAAATTTCTTACCATTTCATTTCCTTTCCTTTCTTCGCTATCTTTTTATTTTTTTCCCTGGCAAGCCCTTTCAAGCTTTCTACCATTTCAAAAATTTTGGCAAACGCGTGTATACCAAATGTGCTTTCTCGGATTCTTATACTATTGGGATATTTGTAGGGGTGTTCACGGTTCGGTTAATCGGTCCGTGACCCTATTTTTTGATCATAACCGTAATAATCGGATTTTCAATATCCTGTTCTTAAACCTATCCATTATAAACGGTTAACCGCCTTAACGGTTAACCGTTTTTTTCGGTTAATTTTTTCGATTTTCGGTTTTTAACCGTTTGACATAATAGTTATGCAAATTTTACAATTAACTATACTTTTCAATATGTCTGTAAAAATAATTAGAGTATTTTTTTTTGTATAATTATATTAAAAACTATAAATTAAGAATGTAAGACATGTAAAATAATTATTAATATATATCGGTGTCATCAAGATAATAATCATAATAGCTTTTTACTCATGTGTTTTTATCAACCTCGATCAATTAAGCTCAATACAAAATCTCGATCAAATACCACCATTCTAATTTTCAAACATATATGCATTTGTTTATTTTTATCTGAATTATTCACTTTAACATAATTCATATTGATAATACTAAAAAAAATAATTATATGGGTATATTATAAATTATATATATAATTACGAATCGGTTAACCGAATTCATCGGTTTCTAGAATCTAAAAACCGAAACCGAAACCGAAACCCGAAAAAATTAAAAATGCTAATCCTAAACCGAAACCGATGGATCGGTTAACCGCTTTTTTTCGGATTAGTTTTTCGATTTTGGTTCAGTTATCCTAAACATTCGATTTTTTTTGCACACCCCTAGATATTTGATGGATAAAGTTATCACAAATATACTAGGAGTTTCACACGAGTCGTGATTTAACATAGCAATTTTCCCCTGCTTTCTCTAGATTGTACTCTAAGCGTCCTGCACTGTTTCCCTTTTCCAGCATCATCGAATTCATCCTTTCCACTGTCTCCTTACCTCAAATCTTTCTCTCCCCCTCCATTCGCATTCCAAACATGGCAAACACAGTTTCACTGTCACTCTTATGTTCCTCTTCCTTTCTCTCTCCAAACTTAACCAATACCACCTTGATCACCACCACCAACTCTTCCTTCTCGTTCCCTCACACTCTCTCTCCTTTCCATAGCAATGCAACACCAACACCTAAGCCGGCACTCCGTCACTGTTGTCGTTCCGCAGCCACTGACGCCATCTCCTCGGTTACTATCTCCAGTATTGATATTGGAGAAGACTTGCCATTGGACTATGAAGATTGGCTTCCTGTTTCGGACCCTAAGGGGAAGAGGAGAGCAGGGATTCTGTTCCATCCGACGTCGCTTAAAGGACCTTATGGGATTGGTGATCTTGGTGATGAAGCGTTTCGGTTTCTCGATTGGCTTCATGATGCTGGTTGCTCTCTTTGGCAAGTCTGTATCATTAGATTATAATTTTTGTTTAATGTTTTAAATTTGAATATTTTGTTATATTTAATTTCTTTGGTTTTTTACTATTTGCTAGTTTTGTTTTTCCTATGATTGAAATTTGAATAGTTTGTTATATTTAATTTTTGGATATGCATTGCGGATGAACATCAAAGTTTGTTGTGATTTAATGCTCATAATGATTATCATTCACCAATATTAGAAATTCCTGTATGTTTGGTGCGAATTGAAATCTCTCGCAGTATTGTAGAGCTACATCATGAGATGGAATTTTATCATGAATATAGAGATTTGAATGCGGAATTCGGTTTTTAGGACAGATATAGACGATTTTTGTTGCTGGATACTGTTCAATCAGTAATTAGAATTGTTTAGTTTAGTTTTTAAGGTGGAGGAGGATGTGTCATGAAAGGAGAAGAAATAGGAGAACATTAACAAGGTAAGCAACTGTGTTAGTTGGGTGTGTGGAGCTTGTAAGGCAAGAAGCAAGGATGAGCCTTCTTTGCAACCAAACTTCTTAGACTTTGTACTATTCTCAGAGTAGGCAGCAGATAGAAAGCCTTGGCGGGTCTGTTTGTTTTATCATTTTCTAGTTATTTTGTCATCTTATTTTTGTCCTTTTAAAATAAATATTTATCAAGAAATAGATGCAGATGAAAAACAAATATTTTTATTTATAAAATGATTAAACAGTTCTGATACAGATACGGTACAGGTGAGAAACAGATGCAGATCAGATACGATAAGATATAGATGAAAATCAGACAATTCAGACAGGCTGAGTATAAGCACACTAAGTGCATCATATGGCAATCTTATGATAATATATATGTTTGATGCATTATGATTCTTTAATGCTTGAATCTGTAAAGACTATTCTGTTCAGTTCTTGTATAGGTATATCAAAGATGATGAATCGAAACTTTGGGATTAAGGAAAAAATTAATCACTTTTTTAAAAAAATTACACAAATCCGCTAGATGAAAAAATAAATCCAGAAATAGGTAAGTTGGCCTCGTCTCTTCAAGAGACGAGGTCATAAGTGGTCGATCTCGTCTTTTCAAGAGACGATGTCAATGTATTTTGCACTGATCTAGTTTCTTAAAGGGACAAGGTTGAAGATGGCAGATTGAACCTCGTCTCTTCAAGAGACGAGGTCAGTGCAAAATATAGTGATCTCGTTCTTCAAGAGACGAGGTCGGCCACTACTCACCTCGTCTCTTGAAAAAACGAGGTCAACTTGTCTATTTTTGGGATTATTTTTATCTTAGTGGTATTTTTGTAATTTTTTTTTTTTTTAAAAAGCAATATTATTTTCCTTTTCCCTTGAAACTTTAGTAGCAAATCCTTTAATGAAAATTGAAGTCTGAAGAAGTTGAGTGCTATAAGACCATAGGACATGGCTTGAATGCATAACTCCTCGGCTGCAGCTCATATATACAAGTCTAATTCCTTGTTTGGTATATATTTATATGTCTTACTTCTTAATATCTTCAATGAAAGAAATGGTGATTCTTATCCTTCCCTTAATGGGAATCAGGCATTGATATCTACCTCCATGTTACTAGAGTTGATCTTACATATACAGCATTTTTCTTTTTTGCTTTTTTACTTCATTAATTTGTGGAATTTGTTAAAATCTTTCTCAAACCAGTAATATTTGATGCTGGCTTTCAATGTTTCAGAATTTCATGTTGGATCTTATAACATGTGGAGTTCATGCTCTTCTTTCTTTCTTTATTTATTTATTTTAAATTAAATTGCAGGTTCTTCCTCTTGTTCCTCCCTCGAGAAAGGTTGCTGGAGAAGGTTCTCCTTACGCTGGCCAGGTAGCTCTGCTTTAGTTTTATTTTCATTAAGTTTGTTCTTCATTTCATCCTTGTCAAAGGAATAAATTCTAATTTACTTTTATATTTTTAACCAATGTTCAATGTTGTTCAAAAGCAATTGAGTTTCTTAAAAGCTTTAAGATGGTTTATAACTCAATTAGACCTATCCTGTTGATTGATTTAGTCTGTCTTGGGCTGCAAAAGTATGAAAAGTGAAGTGATTCCTCTTTTCTTATATATTCAGGATGCCAATTGTGGTAATACCCTGTTAATATCCCTAGAGGAACTTGTTAAAGATGGCTTGTTGGAAAAGAATGCGCTCCCAAAGCCAATGTGAGTGAGTATGGAATTCATGTAAATATTAGATGAATGATATTGAGGTTTCTTGGTAGCATCACTGCAATTCTCCATTGTTGCAGTGATAACGATCGCATCAAGTTTTCTGCTGTTGCTGAGCTGAAGGATCCCCTGATTGCAAAGGTAAAAAGAATTTCTTTGGTAGAAAAGTTGTGTAATGTACCTTTTAACTGTCTGCATCTGCAATATATCTGAATGAGGCTTTATTTCATGGTAGTGTCGGTTTTATCATGTCTGGGAAAAAATTATGGCACAAACCACTTCTGTTCCCAGAATTCTGCAACATTTCTTTGGACTTTGCGTCAGTTAAACTGCTGACTTTGTCATATCACTGGTATCTGACAATATAATTTGCTGGATTTCATGTTGACAATTTCCGTAATGTTACAGAAAATAATAATCCTATTGGAAATTTTCTTTATGGAATATTCTATATCCTAAAAGAACAGTTTTGAAGGAAGGTATCTTAGGCATCTCCAGCCTTGCCTGTTCATTGGGATGACGTGAATATAATACTAATCTGTGTCATGGAGGATCAAATAATAATGTCAATTAAAATTGATAAACGCATGTTGAATATGTTGTGTAAATTGTAATTTATTCAACAAAGTATTTCATTCAGTTAACTCTGAATTACTTTGTTTTTCAGTATTTCTTTGATGAAAACTTTTGGTGGTGGTAAATTTGACGGCACTCATATGTTTCAGAAAGGAAGAAATTAATTATGTGATGTCTTTGAAACACATAGATGGAGAAATTCAAAGGTCATGTTCTTGGTTCTTTTTAGTAGTAACTTGTGTTTGAATGGCTGATAGCGAGGCTAAGGGTAGCTTGATCCTCACAATTTTTCGCAATCATTAGTATGTTTTGAAGTGTAAGCGGCAAAGAATAGTCATGAATTGAAGATCCTATCAACCATAAAATACCGTTGTCAGTCGGATAGCAGTGGCCAGTGGCTATGCCTGATATAGAATAATTAGGAAGATTTTTCTTACATTTCTATTATACTGATTGAAATCCAAGTCAGTCAAGTTAGAAACCAAGAGCACTTCTACTGTCAATTTCTGGATCCATGAGTTCTGTTGAATGGCTTCATCTTTTAATAGCGCCAAGGTTAATTAAAGTCCATGGTTTAATGATCCCTTCCTTGATGTGAAGATATATGGAGTCAACTGCAGTCCTAAAATGTGACAACATAACTCATTCTTTCATTCCTAAGGATATTAGCAATTACATCAATAGACCTTGAGATTTTAGAAGAATGTAATCCTTAAACTTGACCTCATATATATGTTGTGCAAATGCTAGAACAGTATTCCTAATAATATCACTTTCTGTTGAGCAATGTGTTTTAGCTACTTCTAAACTGCATTCACTTCCGATCTTATTGGTACAAGGCCTTTTTCTTACTGCATCTAGACCTTCACCTTGTCTTGAATTAGTTAGTAAAGAGTAAGAATCTTTCAAAGAATTTGCTTTATGTACTTTGAAGTTTTTTCTTTTTGTGGTTTAATAAAATTAAAAATTTCTCTGATGATGTTTAGGCTGCGAAGAACCTCATTCACAGTGAAGGGGACCTTAAACAACAGTTTGGAGAATTCTGCCGAAATCCCAACATATCAAGTGAGGTTTAATGTGCAGTCTCTGAAATCTACTACAGATACGCTGTTGTTTAAGTATCTTTATTTATAGAACTCAAAGGCTACTATCTCCTACTTTACTAAGGAGGTAGGGCTATTTTTTTTTTTGGCAAGAAGTCTAAGTAGAGTCCTTCCCTCTTTATCCAAACAGCCCAATAAAGGATTTTAAGATCAAGCTGCCAAGTTTTGTTCATTGTCGTTCTTCCATTCATTTGAATCTTTGATACATGGATTATTTCTTTTGGCTTGAGAATTTAATTTTTCATGTGCTTATGTGTTGTAATTTAGTAACATTTACTTTCATTTTTTTCCTCTTACTGGTAGAAAGATATCAAAAAGACACCTGGGGGTGTTACATTCACAGGAGATGTAATTTATACTTTCATCTGCAAGAAATAATATAGGTCAAATGAATAAACCCACCCCAGCAGCATTGCCTAAAAATGCAGTGACACCCCTGAAGAAACTTTCTGTTTAATGTAGCCTTTCAAATTTCTATTTTATGCAATTTCGCTTCAGAAATAAGATGGTCAAAATATCCGTGTTTTGAGAGAGTCAAACTGTAGTTATTGGAAGGCAGTCAAAATATCTGTGTTCATACTTCTCAATGTCAACAGAAATAAGACTGGGTCTAGAGAGACTCAAAAACAATAGGTTAGTTCTTGTACTTCTTACCAAGAAAATAAGAAGGAACACGAATCACTATTGATTAAGGCAGGCTATTAAATTTTGTCATGATTCTCTTCACCATTCCTCAAGTTCTAGGAACAGTAAATTTATTTTTACTCAAACTGTAGTTATTGGAAGGCAGTCAAAATATCTGCGTTCATACTTCCCACAGTCAGAAATAAGACGCGGTCTGGAGAGACTGAAAACCAAAAGATTAGTTCTTGTAATTCTTGTCTAGAAAATAAGAAGCAACATAAGTTATTACAAAGTAAGGCAGTTCATATTAAATCTTGTTATCATTCTCTTTACCATATCTCAAGTTCTAGGAAGAATAATTTTATTGTTGGCATCTTCAGCATGGATGGTCTGCAAGGGTTTAGGGTGTACTCCTAACAACCATCGTCTAAATTAGGTTTATAAGATAACCATGGATAAAGGACCACAAGCAAAGATATGCGTCCAGCAAATACAGAAGAAAGGTCTTCAGTGTTACTGGGTGCAAATTTTTTGTCTACATGGCATGGGGCAATTGGACCATGTTCAGCCATCAAATTCCAGATTTGAGGAGATTTTCTTTTAGACTTAATTGTGAATTAATTGGGATATGGTTATGATTCCTGGATATAGTACTATATCTTCTTCGTGGAACCAAGGTTTCTTTTGTATGTGGGCAGCATTCTGTGGTGCTTCGGTCCATAAATGAATATTGGTATGTCTAACCAATGCTGTCCCCTTTTTCTCTCTTGGTTGAGACTCTTTCACCCAACCATATGAGACTTGTTAATTGCTATGTACACTGTTGCATGATGTGTTTTTATAGGCCTTCTACTGCTTATCCATTTTTACTATTTTATTTGGGGCAGTTTAAGATTTGTATGCTTGCATAGGAATTGTAAGGTATGATATCCTGCAGATTTATTGTCAGCCAGTGATAGTACTATACTATGCTATTATTATCATACGAAAGCAGTATAAAAGTTTTTTTCCTTGCTTTTTCTTACAGTGCTTGAAAATTCAGTTAACTGCTTTGAGCTTTTGTGCATATATTCACATTCTTTAGTTTTCTCTTTGAGCTTTATTTTTTCAATTTTTTTGAAGATTAAGGATCAGAAAGTTTATGCTACAAAATTGATTAATGCTGTTGGAGTTAATCAATAAAAATATTTTTTTGAAGTTTTCCGTAAAATAAGTTCCATATACTTAGAAGATATACATGCTCACCGCATGCTGATGAAATAATTTATTAGTTTGGGGTCATTATTGATAATAATTACTTAAATAAAGTCAAATTGAAAATAATTATCAATTTATAGTTCTAAAATCGTGACTTAGGCATGGAATATTAATAAATATATACATAATACACATATTGTTGTTAAAAGGCATGATATACGTTGAGGAAACATGTTCATTGCGGGCACATATATCGCTTAAACAAACACAATATACTGTAAAATATCTATGTCTCAATCATGGATTGCGATATAGTAATGGTAGGGAAACTTATTATCGTGTCTTATAAACATGATTTAAGTGGAAATTTTGGAAATTCTGACTTCTGAACATAATCTTGAAATGGATTTTGGTATTTTTTTTGTTTCAATTTTATTTTAGTAATTATATTTTTTATTTGAGGTAGACAGATGTTTTACCTATATGTTGACTAAAAGGGTCAAAATGCATTTTTCTCAATGTATTGATAGTTTGGCATATTGTTAAAACACTATTTTGTTTTTCACATGGAGGTTTGCAGGTTGGCTAGAAGATGCTGCTTATTTTGCTGCTATTGATGACAGCATAAATACATTTACCTGGTATGATTGGCCTGAGCCTTTGAAGGATCGGCATCTGGCAGCTTTGGAGGACATATACCAGAAGAAAAAAGATTTTGTGAGTTCTATAGAGTTCCCAACAGATTATGTGCTCACAAGTTTTATTTGACAGTGTCAAGTCTTAGAGGTTTATGATAACCAACTCATGCATTTTCCCATCACAGATAGACATATTTGTTGCACAACAGTTCCTATTTCAAAGGCAGTGGCAAAAAATCCGCAATTATGCCCAGACCAAGGGCATCAGTATTATGGGAGACATGCCGATATATGTTGATTATCATAGTGCAGATGTTTGGGCAAACAAGGAACAGTTTTTATTGGTAGGTAATTGTTACAAGATCGTGCTTGCAATTGTGTAATAGGGTGATTTAAAGTAAAATCTTCACTAGAAATTCTTACCCTTATTCATTTTTCTACCAAATTTACCTATTTTGAATGTATTTAGGGATGCTTAAGGGAGGACCCTGGATCTCATGAAAGTAATTGATAATTAGGGCTACTTATGACAGAATCCTAGATCTCTAAAACAGTAAAACAGTAATTTTTCTTTGAGAAAATCCAGACTTGTCCTCCTTTTTCCATTGCTAGATTATAAATATTTATACAACACATTGGCAGTTACCAATGGCATGTCTAAATTCTCTTTTTTTGATACCTATACATGCAATAACTAATAATACATTTTTCTACCACTTATTTCCATGCAGTAACTGCTCCTCACATGCAGTAACTTCTCCTATGATCACATGCCACATCATTATATTGCTCAACATACACCATGCCATAAAATATAGACATATAACCAGATTGATAACATAAACGCACATGCATAGCACATGCATCTGGCACAATTATGACTAAAGCATACAGACACAACATAATCATAACGAGGTCAAATAGCCACTTTTCCTTCAGCTATAACATTACCCCCCCCTCGGAAATTGCATGTGACCTCGTGTGCAAATATGGGTTCCTACTTCATTGGTTCCCTCATTAGCGTCATTAGGTCGACTGTAACCTTCTTGATCATCTACCATCTCTATCCAGAATAATTTTTTGCATTTGTGTCCCACTTTAAAAGTTTTGTCACAGTTAAAACAAAACCCCTGGGTCTTCTTTTTTCAATTTCCATGTGCCCCAATTTTCTAACATGAGGTGTTCGAGTTGAACCCGAAGGGTTATTTGCTTCCATGTTGCTTCTTGCATCTTTCCTGATTGAAATTTCATGTCTTTCATAAAGACGTGCTAATCCCATTGCATGTGTGATGTCAACAGGGTGATGTAACTCCGCCTCCATGCAATGTAGTCCTTTAGTCTACTGGTAAAAATAGCCACCTCCTGTTCTGGCGTCAAAGGCATATCTTGGGCCAACAATTGCTCAAACTTCCTTCGATAATCTTCTGTAGATCCAATTTGTTTTGATTTCGATAATTCCCCTAATTTACTACTTCTCAAAGGGGGTCCAAATCGCAAGTGGCATAACGATTTGAATTCTTCCCAATTTAATTCAGGCTTCTCGCGCTCTAACTTAAGGAACCAAAGTTGATCATCCCTTCCATATGGAAAGCCACTAACTCTACTTTCTTCACTTCCACAATTTCTGATGCTTGAAAAAATGCTCACAACGGTTGAGCCATCCTAGAGGATCATTGCTGCCATCATATTTAGGGAAATCTAACCTTGAAAAGTTCAGAGTAATCCTTCCTCTTCCCTGGTGTTTGCTGCCGCCTTGTCTATGGTTCACACTGATTTCATCTAGCCGTCTTGCCTGTGTTGCTCGGATGTGTCTTGGGCAAGGCTTGTCAATTGGAGTGCTATTTGTTCTTGTCTTGCTTCCAATTGCGCCCAATCTTCCTTGTACATAACCATAAAGGCTTCAAATTGCTGCTGTAGTAGTTTTAGTTCTTCGATTGAACATGGCTCTAATACCAATTTATTACAGGATCGTGCTTTCAATCGTGTAATAGGCCAATTTAAAGTAAAATCTTCACTAGAAATTATCTTACCCTTATTCACTTTTCTATTAAATTTACCTATTTTGAATCTTATGCTTAAAAGAGGACCCTAGGTCTCATGAAAGTAAGTGATAATTAGGGCTGCTTATAAGAGAACTCTATATCTCTAAAACAGTAATTCTTCTTTGGGAAAATCCAGACTTGTCTTCCTTTTTCCATTGCTAGACTATAAATATTTATTACAACACATTGGCGATTACTAACTGCATGTTGAAATTCTCTTTTTTTTGATACCTATATACATGCAATAACTAACAATACATTTTTCTAACACCTATTTCCATGTAGTAACTGTCACTTGTATGCAGTAATTGCTTCTATGATCAATGCACATCATTACATTGTTCAACATACACCATGCCATAAAATACATGGACGTACAACTATATTGATTACATAAACACATATGCACAGCACAATTATGGCTAAAGCACACAGACACAACACAATCGTAACTAGGTCAAGTAGCCATTCTTCCTTCAGCTATAACAGTAATCTACTCAGGAGTCAGGACATGGATTTTATATTTCTGGATAGTAATATTCATTCGAGAGAAAAACAAGGGTTAGTGGCTGAACACTGCAACGGATGAAAATTTTGCTTGAGATGTTTCAGCTTTTAATTTACGCAATGGCTTTTTGGTTATTGAACATTTCATAAAGTGGTAAGTTTCATCTTAGGTAATGTAATTCTTTTAGTTGTTGAACATTTCATGCATCAATAAGTTTAGCTTTAGGTATTGTAGTTTTGTCTTAAATTTCACTTCTTGTTTTGAGTGCTTAAGTTTGGCTTTCAATGTAGGGATTTCTTCCTTAACTTTTTGTAAATTTCAATGGGTAATTGCTAGAATTATTAGAACTACTGAACTAGTCTTATTCTCATTCCTAACAAGTACTTGATCTAACAGAATAAAGAAGGATCTCCCATTCTGGTTAGTGGTGTGCCTCCTGATGCCTTCAGTGAGACTGGTCAACTATGGAACAGGTATGTTCTGCAGACATATTTCAATCATGCTGGAAGAGCTTGTTTTGAAATGGAAGGGAGAGAAAGGGTTCTACGGGAGTTTGTTCAAAAGGTTCTTTTTGATAACATAGGGGTCTGTAAATATGAAGTTTAGAAGATAGAATATATATTATTTACTAATATGATATCCTATGCTTCTATTATTCTGCATAGTCCTAATTGCAAATAACAATAGCATAAATATGTCCTTTTTTCCTCATCTTTTTATGTTTGTTATGTTTCGATAACATGTATCACTTGCATCATCAAGAAGTTTATTTCAAGTAGGTACCATGTTTTGTTCGATAATTTTGTAGTGTTTTAGGCAAGAAAGTCTTTTAAAATTAAATGGTTTTTCCTTCAACAACCTCATATGTCTTCTATAAATAGTGTATTTTCTGTTACACCTTTTATTCTTTGAACCTAATACATGACTTGGCATTCTTACCTCTGTTAAGTACTTATGGTAATTTGTTTTGACCTCCCTTCTAATGTCTTTTGTTCTTTTCTCTTGGGCATTTTGACTCAAATTTTTCCCCCTTCTTACCTCTCTTACATACTTAAGATGGTGTTCTTTGTTTTGACCACCTTTTTAAATGCCTTTTCGGTTTTATCTCTTAGGAATTTTGGCTCAAATTTCTCCTCCTTTTTTCTCTTTGTTTGATGGATCTACACATTTTTTTTCCCTTTTTATTGTCTAAAACATTTACACAGATTATCCTATGCCATCAACTTCCTTCACTTATATTTATTCTCACTTCTTTTGAATATATTGTTTATGAAGTTTCACCAGGTGATTGGTTACAAAGCGAGAGCTTAACTTAACATCTATATGCAGCTAGGTTTTTGAATTTGGAAAAAATCTTGTAGTTAAATGAAAATATCAAATAGAATATGCTGGTCCCAAAATATAAGTGACCAAGAGGGTTGAATTGGTTACTTTATATAATTTTTTGAATTTTGCTTGGCATGTATAGTGGTTTCACCTTATACATCAATCCACTTTTTCAACTCTATGTGGAAGTTTATTCTTCCTCAACGATTTGTTTTACTACTTCAAAGGAAAAACTTGTTGTAGGTACAAAGTGTCTTGTGCACTATGCAATGTCAACTATCTTTATTGTATTTAGCTTCTTCCTAAGCAAACACACTCTATGTAGTTTGTCACCCTGACATTTTCAGCACTATTAGTACAAGTATTTATAAGTCAAAAGACAGCTTTTGAAATATCTCTAGATATATAGCTTAAAAGCATCCTTTTACTATGGATTGATCAATTTAGCTTTTTCAAACTACTTGTTGTATTATAGTTCTTTTGGTTCTTTCTAGCTTTTTTCCAAATGTATTAGTGCTCTTGCCGATGTTATGAAGCTTTAAAGTTGAATTCTCAGTTATAAAGTAGGTCCAATGTTTAAAAAAACCACGGATGAAAATTTTTATTAGCCATTGGAGTTTTAATTCTTCTTTGATCTGTTAACTTCTTGAATTTCAAAAAAACTTTCTCAAATATTATATTGGGTTAATTACAAAAATTGTACTTGTGTTTTGGTCAATTTATAAATGCATGAGTTGTGTTGATATTTTTTGACAAATATGTGATCAAAGTTTTATATAAAAGTATCAATATAATTAATGGGATGTGTTAGAGTCTTATCAGTCTAAAAAATTAACTTAATAAAAAATATTATTAAATAAAATTAAATAAATAAATAAAGTATTAAAAATTATTTTTAAAAATGAGAAAATTAAAAAACAAAGTAAAATTAATTTTTATAACCAATGAAATATTGACATGTGTCATTTTAAAATTATTAAATAATATTTACACTATGGTATATGTGGAATATAAGTGTAGAACAAAAGTATTTTTATGTTATGAATTTTTTTGTATATACAAGAAGACATATATATAGATGATGTGTTCCTAGTGGTTGGTGCATCAACCCTTACCTATCACTGTATTAATTACATTGATTAATACAATATTATAAATTTTTCTTATAATACTCTCTCTCAAGCTGGAGCATAGATATTTATCATACCTAGCTTGACACAAATAACTAACTCGAGTCTCATTCAATGCTTTCGTGAAAACATTTCCAAGTTGTTCTCCAGTCTTCACATAACTTGTGGAGATTAAATTTTGCTGTATCTTTTTATGAATAAAGTAAATCAATCCCGATATGCTTAGTTCGTATGCAATATGGAGAGTGGCTTGATTATTACGTCACAGTTTAGCTGGTAGAGGAACTTTAAGCCCAACCTTTGTTAGAATTTGGAATATCCACATTATATCACATGTAGATTGAGCTATAACTTTATATACTGATTTTGCAGTAGATCTGGATATAACATTTTGGTTTTTACTCTTCCATGAAACCAAATTTCCTTTAAAGAAAGCACAATAACCAATAATAGATTTTTGATCATCTTTTGAACTAGCTCAATTTGTATCTGAAAAACATTCTATACTAGAATGACTATGATTTTTGTATAGTATACCTTGTCCAGGAGCAAATTTCAAATAATACAAGATCTGTTCCAAAGCAGCCTAATGATGAACTATTGGAGAAGATATAAATTCTCACAACATTAACATAATATGCAATATCAGGACGAGTTATAGTAATGTAATTCAATTTTCCAATTAATCTCCTCTCTCTCTTAGGATCCTTAAATAACTCTTCATTCTTGGTAAGTTGTAAAGTAGGTGTTATGGGGGTATTGCATGTTTTTGCCCGTAACTTTCCTGTATCAGATAACAGGTCAAGTACATATTTTCGTTGAGATAAGAAAATACCTTTCTTGTTCTTCATCACTTCAACTCTTAGAAAGTACTTCAAAGACCCTAAATACTTTGTTTGGAGCTAACTATGAAGAGACTTTTTCAAAGATGATATTCCTCTTTTATCACTTTCAATAATAATTATATCATCTACATAAACAACAAGACGAATAATTCCAGAAGAAATGTTTCTATAAAACACCAAGTGATCAGACTTACTTTTGATCATCCTAAACTCTTCCATTGCTTGGCTAAATTTTCCGAACCAAGCATGGGGAGACTGTTTCACCATATATAGTGATTTATGAAGACAAACTTTTCCTTTCTGCCCTTGAGCAACAAACCCTGGTGGTTACTGGATATAGACTTCCTCGTGTAGATCCCATGTAAAAAAGCATTTTTGATATCTAATTGGTGCAAAGGCTAGTCATGGGTAGCTTCCATAGGGATAAATAATCGAACAAGGGTCAATTTAGCTACAGAAGAGAAAGTATCTGTATAGTCCATACCATAAGTTTGAGCATAGCTTATAGCCACAAGACGAGCTTGAAGGCGAGCGATAGATCTATTGGTATTAACTTTAACTGCAAAACCCCATTTGCATCCAATGGCCTTTTTACTCATAGGTAAGCTTATGAAATCCCAAGTATCATTAGCATCTAAGGCATTCATTTCCTTTATCATTGCATGACGTCAGCTTGGATGAGACAATGCCTCATGTAGAGCACGGAGAATGGATATAGGATCAATAGAGGCAATGAAGGTATATGAAGAGGATGATAAATGATCATATGACATAAATGAAGAAATAGGATAAGTGCATTGTCTTTTGCCTTTGCGAAGAGTAATTGGAAGGTCCAAGTCATTAGATGATGGATCTAATGCTGAAGAAGATATTGGTGCTGGGCTTGTGGTAGGAGGATTCCGGCTTCTAACATACACATAATGAATTGACGGAGGAGGTAGTGGAGGTAGGGGTGGTGGTGGAGGTGAAGGAGGTACAGTGGGAGACATACATGATGTTTGATAGGTAATATGGTAAACTAATGGATCATCATCCTCTTTTGCTTTATCTGTCGATCCAGAAGATGTAGGAAAGAAAGAGCATTGTTCTATAAAGGTAACATTAGCAGACATAATAAATTTGTTAAGATTAGGGTAGTAATATCGATATCCTTTTTGTGTACGAAAATAACCCAGAAATACACATTTGATAGCCTTAGGGTCTAGCTCAGTGACTTGAGGCCAATTATCTTTAACAAAACATGTACATCCAAATATGTGAAGCTTAATAGGAAACAAGGATTTTGTGGGAAAAATAATCTTATAAGGAATCTCACCATGAAAGACAGATGATGGCATTCGATTAATTAAGAAATAAGTTGTTGAGATAACTTTTACCCAAAACTATTTGGGAACATGATTTTGAAACAAGAGTGCCCTGGCTGTTTCAAGAAGATGCCTATATTCCTTTTAGCTACTCCATTTTGAGATGGTGTATTAACACATGAAGTTTGATGAATATTGCCTTACCGTACTGTATAGGATTTGAATGTCTCGGATAAATATTTTTTTGGCATTATTACTTCTTAGAATACGCACAGAAGTATTAAAATGAGTCTCAATCTCATCACAAAAAGCAGTGAAATAAAAAAATAATTAATAACGGTATTTTATTAAATAGAGCCAAGTCATTTGAGAATAGTTATCGACAAAAATAGCAAAATAACGAAATCCAGTTTCGGATATAACTCGACAAGGACCCCAGACATCTAAATGAACTAACTCTCTTATTGAGAAGAGACACATATGACCGACGATGTTGTTTAGCAAATTGACATGATTCACAATCAAATGATGGCAAAGTTTGAAATTGAGGACACACTTTCTTCAAGGTAGACAAAGAAGGATAGACCAAGTTGTCAGTGTGCTTCAAAAGGTGTCAAAGCACTTGAGCAAGAAATGGGTAGGTACTGTTGTATGAATATCCAAAACATATACTCCTCTTGATACATGCTCTTTACCAATAATCTTCTTCATCGTAAGATCCTAAAGAGATTAGAATTACCTGTCATATGATCAGTAGTACCCGAGTCCATGACCCATTGTGATGTGAAAGAAAGAAGGCAATTATTTAAATTACCTGACTCGACAATAGTAGTGATGGAAGGAAAAGTTTGGTAGACTTAAGATAGAAGACAGAAAGTAATGGAGTCGGATGCACTATGCTGGAACCATTTAACAGAATGATGTAGAGCATCTGCTAAGGTTAAAAGAGAGATGAAGTATGTGGTTTAAAAATATAAAGAGATTAGAATTATCTATCGTATGATTAGTAGCACCTGAGTCAACAATCCATTGTGACATGAAAGAAAGAAGGCAATTATTTAAATTACCTGATTGGACAATAGTAGTGATAGATTGGGATAGTGAGTAATTTGACCTACTAATATGAGATTTAGGGAAAAGTTTGATAGACTTAAGACAGAAGATAGAAAGTAATGGAGTCAGATACACTGTGCTGGAACAATAACAGATGTAGAGCCATCTACTAAGGTAACAAGAGAAGATGAAGTATGTGGTTTAAAAATACTAAAGAGATTAGAATTATCTATCGTATGATTAGTAGCACCTGAGTCAATGACCCATTGTGATATGGAAGAAAGAAGAAAATTATTTAAATTACCTGACTTAACAATAGTAGTGATAGATTGAAATGAATTTTTTAATACTATTGATATTGATGGAATTGAGCATTAATTGTGAAAATTTTAATCATATTTGTAAATCCCCTATACCAATTGACCAAACTAGTTGCTCACTCTCTAGGGTGAGGCTTAATAGCTAGATGTTGCTCACTAGGGCAACAAACCCTAATTCAAAAAAACCCTGATGTTCTGATACCATATGAAATATAAGTGTATAAGAAAAATATTTTTATGTTATAAATATTTCTTAATGATTGGTGTACCAATCCCTATCTACTACTGTATTAAATATACTGATAAATACAATTATATATATATTTATTTTTATAACAGTATGAAACTAGGGTTACCTATTTGTCAAATTAATTAACACAGGTTATGTGT
Source organism: Combretum micranthum (assembly GCA_024138025.1). Classification (NCBI taxonomy): domain Eukaryota; kingdom Viridiplantae; phylum Streptophyta; class Magnoliopsida; order Myrtales; family Combretaceae; genus Combretum; species Combretum micranthum. Next base: position 123,545 of record JAMXBD010000479.1, on the reverse strand, counting down.
TTGGAAATTGATCAAAACACATGTGAGGTTTTTATAATTAGCATATTATATTTTAGCTATTGAAGATCTCATATGATTATCCTTGTGGCTGTTGGTTGCCTTCCATAAGAGATATTCTTCAAATCTTGCATAGTATAACAAAATCTAGATCATAATATGTGCCAGATTTTGAAGATACATTTTCTTATACATAAGATAGGCATATTGTTACTCCTTGTAATCTTGGCTTGCTTGTAAGTTTTCTTCAAGAAATATTTGGAGATCATCATTTAGAATATTCTTCCTTGAAGCAACATACTTTTACAAAATAAAATTTTCAAACCATCTTTATGAACAATTATTATTGCCATGATGAAATAATTAATGAAGTTATACCCTTAGATTGTTTGTCCAAATTTAGTGCAATGATAAAATATATTTCCCAAATATATTTAATTTGTAGAGTTAGTGACATAAATCAGATACGCTCCAATTCAATACACGTTCGACACGAAGAAACTCAAACCAAAAATTAGGATTGTCAACCAAACTTTGCAAACCCCAAGTATAATTGACCTAAGACCCATGAACGATGTGAAATAAAACCCGATAATCAACACACATAAGTATGGTAAACCGCAACGCTATGCTTATAAGAAAGCAAGGATCTTGGTTTATGATGTAGACGCCATAATCGAAGGTGGAAATTTTGATTGATAAGTCAAAATAAACAACGCTGCGAAACAAAATCCGATAAGTTCATACAAGCTCACTCAAGAACTCAGAGAAATCTCTCAAAACCTATTATCCAAGTCTGCCCATACAAAGCAAATAGGACCATATATAATAACAAAGGAAACCTTAAAAGACCTAAAACAAATGTTGTTGTCGAAAACATAAAAGCTGGCAAAATAAAATGTACGCTGGTGGTTTTCCCGAAGCGGCCTTAAATTGAAATAAATTTTCGAGACGAAAGCACCCTGTATGCCGGTGTGAAGGCCAGCAGCGTAGAACCAGTGCGGCATATCCAAGAAGGCTAGTGGCTCTTAGGTGGTGTTGAACAAAATCGCCTGATGATGATGCGACAACGCTGGCTGTGTTGAATATAAAGGCCGGTAGCTCTTAGGCGGTGTTGAACAAAAACCGCCAGATGATGATGCGACAACGCTGGCTGTGTTGAATATAAAGGCCGGTGGTGTTCGACATATAAGCTGGCGGCTTTGAGCCAGCTTCGCTCCTGTTCGCCCGAAACATGCTTGGGTCCATTTCGTTTTCAGATCAGCTAGGTTTTCAAATAATATGATCTGAATATATATGAAAGGTTTCTTTACCATAATAGCTTTTAGATCATTATTCTGCTTTGTACTTCTACTTTAACATTCTAAAAATGTGAATATTTCATGAATTTTTTCAGCCTTGAATTTGCTTAACATATCATGCCTTATGTTTCCTGTATAATTGGTAACAATGTGAAAAAACATTTGATACAATTTGTTAACATGAAAACACTATGAGGATACTCACAGAATCCCACGTGTAATTACTTTTGCAATCCAGATATCTTGGCATCCTTATTGGTGCATCTTAACCCAGAGAAGAATTTCTTTTCCTCCCCTCCGCGTGCCCGTGCCCACACCCAACCCCCCCCACCACCAACCAACCGCCCCCACACCAAACCAACCCAAAACCTATATTTTTATTGTCTTCTCCATCTTATTTTTGTACATTTTGTGGACTTGCTCTGCCATCATCTGACTTGAATGCCTTGGACACATAATCTATGTGGGCTGGCTTTCCAGAAACCGTGTAGTGTTTGGGAACTATCTTGATATTATTGACCTACATGCTTATCCCATTTGCAGAAGAATATTTTCATTCTCATCCCTCTTATCTGCAAAAACAAAAATTAAAAAAGTGATTTTATAATTCTGCTTACATTTCTTAGGATACTGCTTCTATGGAACTACCATCTATATATGCCTTAATTTTTTGATAAGATCCTGCTGTTCCATGCCATTACATGTGTTGAAATATTTGGAAACTTCACATGCCATACTGCTTGCTAATTGGCTTTTCAATTGTATTTAAAGCCCTTTATACAACTGGAAAGCAATGGAGAAAGATGGTTTTTCATGGTGGATACGGCGTTTGCAGCGGGCACAAGATCTATTTGATGAAGTCAGAATAGACCATTTCAGAGGATTTGCTGGGTTTTGGGCAATCCCTGCTGGTGAGAGATTATAGATATATCCAAGTGGCTTGACTTCATTACTTTTTATATGAATGCATGTTGTCATGTTAATTGCATATGTGTGCAGGGGAAAAGGTAGCGTTGCATGGTCGGTGGAAGGTCATTTCCTGGAAAACCTGGATGTTTATTATTTTGATCTCTATGTTTGTAATTAATCAGACTTTCTTGATGGAAGCAGGTTGGACTGGAAAATCCGTGTTTAATTCTATTTCTCGAGCTGTTGGTGGGATCAATATCATAGCAGAAGATTTGGTATGTTCATTGAAAAGATACATGGCATCATTGCTTGTCCTTAATCTGTTATGTATGCATAAGACTAAACGCATTAATGAAGAAGGAATCTACAAGATATTTGGCTGACTTTACAATAACAAATGAGTGGACTCAACAGCTTTACCTTTCATATTTTAATGTTCATAATGTCATCTATATCAAAAAATGGAATTGTTTATAATACCATCAGCTCTGCTGGTGCCAACATTTATTGCCACTGTGGTTTGATACCATTTTTGTGATCATAGACTGCATTGTTTCTCTGTTATGGATTAGTTGTGTGGTGTTTAGGTAATGGATGCTTAATCAATGTTAATGTACTGCCTCGAAGGACAAAAATCTTTATTTTGAAGGCCATTGGTACATTAGACATGCCATATATGGTTTACAAAATAGAGTTTCATTTTTGTGAGGTCAAGATGGATCTAATGCTGTTTGGCAGTGTTATCTTTCTTTTCTTTAGGTCCTGTGGTCCTCTTTGTAAGTCTTATTATATGAAAAGTGAAAATTAACTGATCTCACAACCAAAAATAAATAAATATAAAAAAAGGGTTGTTTGCAAATTTGAAGCACATTGAACCCATTGATGGATGATTATGGAATTTAGCCATCAAACCTCAGTAATCTTGAAAGAAATCCACAAAAAAGGTGGCAAGGTTTGTGTGTTGATTATACTGCAGCAGGCAGACATCCATAGACCTACGGTGCAATACAATATGGAGTTTTTTTACGCTGCCCACACCACTCCCCACACACCCCCCTCCCTCTTCCTTTTTTTTCCCCCTCCTTCGGCTGATGCCCTTTTTTCTTACTTGCTTGGAGATGCATTTAACTAACTATGAAAAACCTATATTTCTATCTTAAAGTTTTGTGTATAATGCTAACAATTAGTATACATATATGTGCATAATATGTTTGATTTAGTATCTTTTGATAATATCGTATACCATTGTTTTCTGATAGCCCGAACTCTATTTTATTAGCCGTTGTGCTTTGTTATGGACCCATCATGCTTGACAGTTTCATTGATATTTATCATGCCCTTTGTTAAAGTTATTATATACTAAACATATGGATCATGAAATCTTAAATTTATTACTCTTTATCTTGTATTCATATATAGTCTAGTGGATTTTTCTCTTCTTCTTGTACGTTTTTCCTGATCCCGATTATTTCACACAAAACATCTGGATGCTGTTATATGGTTTCTGAACACAAAGAGAGTATTGTAGAAGTATTATTCCCAACATGCAGCGGTTTGAAAATTTATTCCCAGGATAGGGTATTGAGGGCATTTCTACTACATTTGCCTTCGAGTGTGGCAAATATTTACTAGGAAGGCACATGTAAAGAATGTATCCTCCGTTTAATCAATTTGAAAATGTGCATGTGCCTTCAAATGGATTAGTTTTATATTAGAAGTTCATGCTATACATGCTCCTTTAATTTAACATTGAAGGCCCTTGTACTGCATGCACGCACCTTCTTGCAGAGTTATTATATAAAAGAAGGCACATGTAAAATTTTCACCGACCTGAAGGCACATGTACTAGATGCTTTTTTAATGCCTATTTTTGTAACAACTTTTCACACCCCCCTTTCTAGGAATTGATTTTAATAACAACGAATTATTGTTCAAAAGCTGCTGTTATATCCTTTTCTGTCACTTTTTCTGGTTCCATACCATACATTAAGTTCCAATTATGTGGTCATTCTTTGGTAGGGAGTTATCACAGAGGATGTTGTTCAACTCAGGAAATCTATTGGAGCTCCTGGAATGGCTGTTCTACAATTTGGTAGGAAAATGCTGTTATATCCTCGTCTGCTGAATGTTTTTTGTGAATTGTAATCAACCTCATACTCTGTTGGTCCAGCCTTTGGAGATGATGCCGATAGTCCGCACCTGCCTCATAACCATGAGCGCAACCAAGTTGTGTACACTGGAACACATGATAATGATACAGTAAGTACTCACTCTGTGATACTCATTTCTTGTTTCTTCTTTCATGAGAAATGGAGTTGTTGAATCCTATCGTCTGGGTATGTTTTTCCTATATTATATGATATAACTTGGTATGCAGAATCCTATCAGTCTATCAAATCTCCCTAGCTGGTTCCATAATAGAAGCAAATTTTCCACTGTTTTTCCTAGCTTGATAAAGCTAATACTTGATACATGGAACAGATCCGAGGTTGGTGGGACAGTCTGAACCCTGAGGAGAAGTCTAAAGTGAGTTTGCTTTTCTAACAAATTTTTTTGCCTGTCTTTTTCCTAGGTTTTCATATATTTATATTTATTATGTGGTTGCTGTTCCAGGCACAGAAATACCTTTCGGTCAATGAAGATGATTGTATTTCATGGACATTGATTCAAGTTGCTTTGTCTTCTGTTGCACGAACAGCAATCATACCAATGCAGGATATTCTTGAGCTGGGAAGTTCTGCACGCATGAACATCCCTGCAACAACGGTACTACAGATACATGCTCATTGAACAAAGTTATGCAAGGCACCTTTATTTTATTCTGACAAAAGGGGATGATTTCATGTTCTTAAATTTTTTGGTTGCTTGATACAGTCTGGAAACTGGAGCTGGAGGTTGCCAAGTTCCATTAGCTTTGATAGACTGGACTCAGAAGCTGCAAAACTCAGGGATTTACTCTCAATATATGGGCGGCTATTAGATGAAATGTAAACTCACTCTTTGTATTATACATCAGTTAAGTTTCTGTGTGGATGTCTCATAACGAAGATGAAAATGAGCAATCACATGATCTACAAGTCTGTGTACAAATAAAACTGCATCAACTGGAAAGCAGGATTTTCTTATCATATAATATGATGTCTATATCCATAACCTGTGGATTTCCTTTACCCCTTTTGCTGTCGTTATTATTTAATTTAACTTGCCATGTAACCTTAGACAAAGCATTTGGCTATTTTCACTCTTATCATAAAATGCAAATAATAAGCCAGTTATGCAATCATGACTGGAATATACTTAGCACACCAAACAAGAACAGAAGCCAGGTAAAATTCTCAGGGTCAGTCCTCTTCCCTTGCACTTTCAACTACGCGGTTGCCGTTTTTTATGAAATGATACCAACTGCTGATGAGATTTCATTTCATTGTAACTACCGATTACTATAACTCTCTTCTGTATTTGGTATTTCGAAGTAGAAGTTTTAATTTTTGCTTGATACTGCAACACACGAAATACTTTACTTTGATGAGTTACTTTTGAAGATCCCTTGGAAGAGGGACATGATTGAATGCCATGAAATTTTGGATTGCCCAAAGCAAATACGACTGCTTTTGCTAGTCATGAGAGGACTTCTTTGCAAAGCTTCTCTTATATAAAGCATATGTGATTGTAGGAAACACGGGTAGTCCTACTTGGTAGACAGAGAAACATGATTCGTCGTAACAGTAGGTCTAGGAAAGGTATGTTTATGGTGCACCAAATTGGAAAGAATGTAAACGACTGAAGTTTTCTTTGTACAAAACGAATAAGGCTTTGCCTGTTACTATACAAAATCCTCTAAATTCCTCAATACTGAGTAAATGGTTATGATAGGTTGATTTAGCAAAGCATGAATGTACGTGTGATTATATTAATTACAGTAAAGGTTATATGCCAATCAATGAGTCCCATGGCTATGCAGCTTTCTCGATTGCTTCAATGCATTTAAGTACGGTAGCCTTCTTTGACATTGCTTCCATAAGGGCTTCATTAAGCACTGCGTTGTTTTTCAACAAGGATCCAGCAAACAAGACCTGCATTTTCAATTTTTCATGCCCTCATCAACGTTCACATATTGAAATTTGGATCGCCAAAAAGGAACCAGAAAAACTAATCAAGCTTACTAGGAATCATTACAAAAAATCTATCAATGAGAGACTTACTGCCCATCTTGTAAGATTTTGCTGCTGGTCCTTACTGAGCTTGGGGTTGCTCCTGTTTATAAATCTCTGAGGAAAACCATAACACAATTGGTCAAGGCCAAAGGCAATTGGTTGTTGTACGAATCTGTCCAAGGTGATTCTTGATTCAAACCTGAAGTGTGAAAAGATCTGCTGATTGACCAACCACTTTGTCATACTTGAGACCTTCAGCTGCTAATCCGGCCATTGCAACAACTGCTAACCTGAAAGTGTAAACGAAGATTTGATGGACTAGGATGAGAAACTTTCAATAACTACCATGTTAACTGCTAAATGAACATAGTATATGATGCTGAATATTGATCTGTCTAGACAGCTTTTCTCCTTGTTTTGCTTACCTGATGCATCAAAACATGAGATGATTGCAAATACAACCGCAAAAGCTTATCGGTGAGGCAAGGATAGATGCTTTAAACTCCTTAAGTGTAACTTAAACCTCCCTAAACTTACGAAAAAATGTGAATATCCTCAAACTGGTGTTTAAAACCCCAAGGCCATTGCCAATGGACTATAGATAGCAATGACTTTGGGGGTTTAATGATAGTTTAGAAGATACATGCATATTTTTAATAGCTATGTGGAAGTTAAAATATGCTGTGGGAGTTTAAGGAGTTTATTTGCATTTGACCAATAGTTTAGGGAGTATATTTGCAATTTACTCTTTAAGTGAGCAAAAAGATCCTACATAGCTGATGTATTGTGCTATGCCTTTATCTAATGAATTCATATCATACCTGTCTAGTTCTTTAGAATCAAGCTGCCCACTATATATCAGCTTTTCAAGCCTTTCATCTATGAGATTGACATGCTCTTTTCCTATATCCAACGAATAATCCAAAATCGGAAGGCCAAGCAGATAGGCAACTGTAAGGATTTCAGCAGATGAACTTCAGTCTATCAGATCAACTCAAGATTTTTCTAATGTCACATTCATATATATAGTGGTGATACCTAAAAAATGCGCAGCTTCATGCCTGACAATTCTCTCTTGGTAGTCTGGAAAGAATGATGAAAAGCCACTAATGGCAGCTTGAAGAAGACTGTAGCAGCATTAAATTGTAACGTAATTACTCTCGGTGCTTCTTATAACACCTTGGGTTTTCACACATATACACACCCCATGTGTGCACAAATGTCTGTGAACGCTTGATGCAGCAGTGTGTGTATGAATGAAACATACAGAGTGAAAGTAAGATCTTGCAATTCTAATAGAGATCTTACCCGGGAGAAATGCTGCCCACTGCCAGAACTACTAAAGAGATACTCCCTATCAAGTAAGGCAGAAAGAAACCCCAGTCCTAGAGTTCAAGAGGAATTGCAACAGCATTAGTAAATTCAAAGCACTTGCCAAGTGGAATTGAAGAACATATCATAAGTTGGCTGGTGAAATTCTAGCTTTGAGTTGCTTTGTCAATCTTTTGGCTAGAATGAAAAAAAAAAAAAGAAAAAAACAATGCAGATTTATCCTGCAACAATGCAGGACCAACAATGCCTAGTGGTACTATTGATGAGAAGCACTTTATATGATTTTAAGATGCGTCAAGATGGCAATTTAGAAGCCTTAAGACATAGAAAGTGTTGGCAAGCAATTAGGATTACCCCTGGAAGCTGCCCAGCAAGAACAGCTAGGAATCCTGTAGATCCCACCACTGTGAAAAGAAAAGCAGCCTGCATTACTGAAAAATATCAAGATTATAAAATACAATTCGAAAAACTAATAACATATAAGCAAAGCGCAATATGATTGTTGAGAATAGGGGTACGTATATTTCACGAATTTTAATGTTTTTACACCAATGTTAAAGAATTACAATACAAGCATTATTGGACTAATTTCTGTTTTGTAAAGCAATATGCAGGATCCAGCACTTACATCATTTCGAACACTTGGAATGGCAAGGTTCTCAGCATTTTTAATGCCTAGGGTGGTCAACTCCCGAAGAGATGTCTGGATAACAAGGGGAAAAAAGGGAACCAAATTTATGATTCAACCCATCAAAGAAATTATCAATAGAAATATGCTTTAACTATGAAGAATCATTGTTTTCCATATCCCCACTGTATGCTAAGAACACGAAGGGCAAATTACATCGACACGCTTCTATTAGTTTCATAAACATGCAATCATTCTGCCATTTGAACATGCCATTATATCCTTACTAGCATAGCAAACACTCAATGTATACGACTGCAACTTGGTAAATTTTAACAAAAACGCAATTCATTCTCTTATGAAATGTCAAAAATGTCATTAGTACTTCTCTAACTAGATAAGATAAGCTCGCAAGTAAGCAAAAATAGTAGCCCGATCGCTGCGGTGCTGCATTGCATTTAACAGCTTAGGGGTGATTGTGTATTCATCAAATCATTGGATTCACCCAAAAATGAACGAAATATAACGTAAACGATAGAGTTTTGGTATACATACATAATTAACAAATTAATCTTCGTTATGCATAATCCTAATTTAAATTACGGAAGTTTATAATGAAAATAAGTTTGGAAAAATTTTTTTAGAAAATGTCAAATTTGGTGCATGTACTTTGCATATAAATTCAATTTAGTACTCGAAATTAAAATAGTCAATTTAATATCCAATACTACCGTACGACGAGATACTAAGGCTGAGAACTCCATTTCTTAGCCCAACCAAGTTCACTCAGCTCATTCAAAGCTTCTCTAACAGCATTACTATCTTTCTGCAAACCAAAAACAAATCAAAACAAACGACATGCATTCACATACACCCTTTATTACATACGAGTTGGTAAAGTATATTAAGATCAATAAAAAGGGTTTGTTATAATGTTTTAAGGGACTAAAAACCGTGTTAATGGCGGATTCAAGAGGCTTGAGATCAACACCAGCAGCGGCAGCAGAAGAAGAAGAAGAAGCAGAAACTCGAAATTTGAGATTTGGTTTGTTGTTGAAGAAGTTGATACCAACAACATCAGAGATACAGACAGAGGTCATGCACATGGTGGACATTGCTGTGTGAGTGGAAGCTATGTGTGTGATGGTCGTGTTGTTGGTGTGGTGAGGACGAGGACACCCAAAATGTCTAGCAGTCAGATAAGTTTTTTTAGAGGCCTCATCAGATAAGGTTAATGCAGCAGCACACATGACACGTCCAAGGAAAGCAAAAATATGGTTTCCTATACATATTTTGATAAATTATGAAGACATAATTTAGGGATGTATACAATAATCATTTAGATTTGAAAATCAACATAAAAAGTTGTAACAAAAATGACACATATTGTGAAAAAGAGGAAAAAAAGGTAGGATACAAGTAGATTAGGGAAGATTGTTATTTGCCAAGTAATACTAAATTATGCAATTAATTACTTTTAAACTCTAGAAATAATGGCACAGTGTCTAATCTTTAAAATTTGGCAAATTAGTGTCTCTTCTTTTGAAGTACCAGCAATTCAACCACTTCGTCTAACATTGTTAAGCTCTCTTAAAAGTAATTTTGATGATAACAAAAGAGAAAAGAAATTACTAATATATCTATTAAGTGTGTAGTGAATTAAAGAAAAAACTAGTGTTTTGTTCTCAAAGAAAACAAATGAAAAAAAGAATCATACACAAGTGATAGTCGAGGGCACGGATAAGCAAAGTGTGGCTGCGGTTCTCTCTATGTGATAATTCGCGGGTGCAAATGCTTAAGTCATGAGCACGATTATGGCTTCGATTCTCACTAAGGGATAAAATCAAAGAAATAATAAATATGTTTAGAATGTTTTTAATAAAGCAAATCAATCTAGAAGAAACTTTAGAGACTACTATGTTATAAAGAATGCAAAACAACATTATCTAGAGAGAACCCTGGCATGTATACTGGGAAAACATCAAAGAAGAAATACAACCCACAAGGAATTCCAAAAGGTATAAGTTTATCAAGAATAAGTTGCGATTTCATCTTAGTTCAACTAGAATGCATCACAAATGATCTTTAGACAAGTTCTGAAAGCCTTGCTCCAAGAAATAGATATTGCTGGGTAATGTATTCATATGTTTAACTAAAGTAGGATTATAAATCCATGAGGATTGAAGTTAATTTATGAAGACTCTATAAAGACGTTATGAAGACTATGAAGTTGATTCCATTGGCTAATTAGATCTTACGGAGAATGAAAAGAAGCGGATTGACATTAATAATAAAGCAAAAAATCTTCTTCTTACAACTATAATAGCGTCGGAATTTTTTTTTATTCATCTTCTAAAACTACTAATGATATTTAGGATACTCTATGTGAAACATATGGGGTAACCAATACTATAAAAGAGAATACCAAATCTGTAAGTTATCCCAAAAAGGACAACAAAAGCTATAATAGAAAGACTTATCCACCCAGAAGATATTAGAGAACAAATACTGCATGGTACTATCAAAATTATCCAATGAAGAACAGGTATTGGAATAATCATTCTTATGCATGTTATTTCTGTAATAAACCGGGTCATATAGAAAAATATTATTACTATAAGAAAACTAAACTCAGTAATCATCAAGCTAATCAAAGGGATGAAAATGGTATCACGAGCTTGTCTTTCAAAGGGTCTAAACTCGTTTGGGTTTCCAAAAAGGTATAATCATTCTTACTTGAGCAGAAACATTAAGCTAAAATTAGAGGAACATGATACCTTGATAGTGGATGTCTAGCTCACATGACAGGTGATGCTTCATTGTTCACAAGTTTTGGATGGAAGGAAAAAGGCTATGTTAAATACGGTGATGACAGTAGAGGTAAAATTGTTGCAATTGAAGCAATTGGTAAATTTCATTGTACTATTGAAAATGTCAAACTCGTTAAAGGGTTAAAAACATAATTTATTAAGCATCAATCAATTGTGTGACAAAGCTTATAAAATGGTGTTTGAACTAGACAAATGCAATGCTTAAGATAAAAAAAGGCATGAAATTATTTGAAGGTTTTAGAAAGAAAAATGTTTACCAAATTAAACTAGTTGTTTTTGATGATGAATGTTGTTTTATGTCTTGATGATAGTATCAATACTTGGCATAGACATTTAGGACATGTTAATTTTAATCAATTAGAAAAATTATCTAAGAAAATAATTTGCCATATATTAATATAAAGCATGATATAAAATGTGATGTTTTCTTGAAAAATAAAATGGTATCCATTTCTCATAAAAGCAAAAAGAAAATATCAACCAAAAGACCTTTAGAATTTTTACATCTAGTCTTTTTAGTGCAACAAGAACTGTAAGTTTATGAGGTAAATATGAACTTGTTGTTGTTGATGATTTTTCAATATATATATGAGTTATGTTTTTGCAGCACAAAAGTGATGCTTTTTATTCATTTCAAAAATTTGTAAAACAAATACAAAATGAAAAGTTTACCCAATTATTAATATTCAATTTGATCATGGAAAAGAATTTGAGAATACAAAATTTGTGAATTTTTGGTAAGAACAAGGGATTCATCATAGCTTTTTTGCACCATATACCCTATAACAAAATGGAGTGGTTGAACGCAAAAATAGAACCATACAATAAATGACTAAATCAATGTTAAATGAAAGTAGTATTGCTGGTTATTTTTTAGCTGAAGCCACATCTACTACATGCTATATTATTAATAGAGTATATATAAGACCTATGGCAACCAAAACTTGTTATGAATTCTTTCATGGTAGAAAACCTACAGTTCCTTATTTTCATGTATTTGGTTCTAAATATTTTATTTAAAAAAAATACAATCAATCTTGGCAAGTTTGATGAAAGATTTGAGGAAACTATCTTTTTAGGATATTCCTTGAACAGTAGAGCTTATCATATTTACAACAATCTTCTCAAACAATTGAAGAATCAATTTAATGTAAAGTCTGTTGAAAATATGAAAGATGATGGATCTCATGATGAAAATGAAATAAGTATTGAAAAGAAATATTATATAGCATTAGAACATATCAGAAATGTATAACTGGCTATTGAATCTCAACAATTTGGTAATCCAGAATGTACTATAGATGGTAATATTGAAGGCATTCTAGAAGATTCTAAAAATAAATTAAGTTTGCCTAAAGCTAGGAGGTATAAATTTGCTTATCCCCCTGAATTAATAATTAACGATGTTCAAATGGGTGTTAAAATAGGAGCAAAATTAGAAGAGTTTGAAAATCATTTTGCTTTGTTATCTGAAATTGAAACCTAGTTCTGTTGATAAAGCTTTAACTAATAATAATTGGATAAATGCTGTGCAAGAGGAACTTAATCAATTTTAAAGAAATAATGTTTGGACTTTAGTGCTAAAACCTAAAGAAAAATCAATACTTGGAACAAAATGGGTTTTTAAGGATAAACTAGATGAAAATGGTAAGATAGTAAGAAATAAAGCTAGACTAAGTTAAGGGATATTCTTAAGAAGAAGGAATTGATTTTCATGAAACTTATACTCGTGTTGTTAGATTAGAAGCTATTTGTTTATTGCTTGCTTATGTATGTTATACAAATTTCAAATTGTTTCAAATGGATGTTAAAAGTGCATTTTTAAATGGTTTTATAAAAGAAGAAGTGAATGTAGAACAATCCCCAAGTTTTGAAGATCTTTTTAAATCAGATTATGTCTATAAATTGAAAAAGGTTTCATATGGATTAAAACAAACACCTAGAGCATGGTATGAAAGATTGAGTGAATATCTTGTAACTAATGGTTTTAAAAGAGGAAATGTTAATACAACTCCTTTCTTAAAATATTATGAAAAGGATGTTTTAGTTGTACAAATATATGTTGATGACATAATTTTTGGACTTACTGATGAAAAGTCTTGCTAAGATTATGGTTTAGATTAAATAACAATTGCAAGATTATGGTCTAGTTTATATAAATATTCCAATTAAATATGATAATAGAAGTTAAATTACTTTAACATAAAATCCACTACAACATTCTAGATCAAAACATATAGAAATTAGACATCACTTTATAAGAGATCATGTGAATAGTAGAAATATTATTGTTGAATATGTGCCAATTGATAATTAATATGTAGATGTTTTTAAAAACCTTTATAAAAAATTCGTTTTGAATATATTAGTAATGAAATTGATTTATGCAATCCTTTTTAAGAATAATTATTTTCTCTAAATAAAACTTTAGTGCGAATAAATTTTAAAATAGTTATACGTGCAAGTTAGAAAGGAAAGTTCTCTTTTTAAATACTACCAACACATTTTTTATGTCTTCTTTAAAAAGAAACCTTTCATCCTCTTCCTCTAAAAAATTCAAATCCGAAACCTCTCTCTCTCTTTTTCTAAATAATGGCTCCCAAGAAATCTCTTAAAAGGAAATCCACAAAAACCAAAGAACCCATTCTTATTCATGATGAACCTACTGATATTGAGTTGTCATCATCACAAGAAGAAGAAGCTTAACCAACGATTCCTAGGGTTAGGGAAATATGGTCTAAAAAATCCAAAGACCCGAGTTTTTTAGCTAAAGTCTCTAAGTTAAGCTCAAAGAAGGCTGGAGAAGAGAATGTGGTTAAGGACGCTATCTTTGAAGAAGAAAGTGAACCGAAATTAGAGGAAACCCAGAACCTTTAAAAAAAAACAAGAAGGAATGGTTCAAAGAAAAGAAAAGAAAATCCACAAGTTTTGAAGGAACAAAGGAAATAAAAAAGAACATGACATGAGGATAATGATGAATATGTCCCTGAGGTATCATAAAAAAAGGTCAAAATCCATGACTATTCTTTTATCGATTTTGATTACTTCCAAAAGAATGGATTCTATCGGAATGGATGGCTAGAGAAATTGGGTTGTACTAAACCGTGTAGCTTATCTATTAATATGGCTAGAGAAACGATTTGTGAATTTTATGAAATTTTGAAGTATGTTGAAGGTGATAAGTTATTATCACATGTTAGATGCAACAAGATTGAAATTCGAAGGAAAGACCCAATAAAATGCCATGATTTAAAAGATGACAATGGATATGTGTCTATGGGAAGGAAAGATTTGTTTCTATTTCTAAATGATGGTGTTGGTGAATTCTCAATTGAAGATGTGTTTGTACATGAATTCGAGTTGGTAGTGAGAATCTTATATAAAGCTGTGTATGAGTGCTTGCTTCCAAAAGGAGGAGGTAGTACAACTGTATCAAAGGATGATGCTCTAACCATTTTAGGCATGATGAAGGGGGTCAATGTTGATTTGACTAAGAGAATAATAAGGCATATCTAGAAAAATAAGAACTATAGGGTGTATGGAAATATGTTGATGGAATTATTTAAGTTCAAGAAAATAAAAATTCCAAAAGAAGTCGAGTATCCTATTGAATTAAAGAGGATTAGAGAATGGAGTTATAGGCATATGAAAATTAGGCCCTATAAGAAATTTTGGTATTCTAAAGATCATAGGATTTATCTCCATAAGAAAAATTGATTGGGAATCAATTAGAGCAAAGGTTGAAGGGGAGTCAATGGAAGATACAGAAGCTACTCAAGAATCCTCAAAGAAAGATGAAGTCTTAACAAGAAGTCTAGGGAAAGAACTAGCAACTAAAAAGAAGAAGACTCAAGCCAATGACTGGTGGAGCATTCAAAATAAATGAAGGAGCTTAAGTAGATTAGTTCTAAAAGTGAAGAAGAGAAGGTTCCTAAGACTTATGAAGGACTACATGAAAGTTCAAAGTCACAACTTGAAAGTCACATATTGAAGTTAGTGGATGACAAGCTTGATGAATTCAAATCAGATTTGACTATGTGCATTCAAGCTATAAAAGCTTATCAAGGTTCACCAGTACATAAAAGCTTTGGAATTTCAGATGCTCAAAAGAAATCTGCAAATGCTTCTTATCAAGCTCTAGATGATCAAAAAGGTTTTCCAGAAGTTGTTATGTCTCTACTGATAGCAGTCCAAAATATTAAAGAAAGAACAGTACACACCTATTCCAAATGATCTAACTCTAGTTCCTTTCATACCTTTTAATGTTCTATCCAGCCATCAAAAATATATTGGAGCAAATCCCTCAAGTCCAAGAATTTCATCACTTGTTTGATTCATGATTTCTTGCACATCTTAACTAATTGTCTCTCTTTTCCTAGCAAATTATCGAAGGAGAAAAAAATGTCTGCTAAAAAATCCATTCGTGGATCTTGTAGGAACAAATAATATGTTTTACGTGTTTCCATTTTAAGTTTGTTTTTATGCTATTTATGGAAAAACTGCAATGTTAGATATTTTGAACTATTTTGCCTTGCTTTGTAATGGACAATGTACAATTTGTTGTATATGTTTTGCAATGTTCCAACCATAGTTATGTGTTTCTTTTGCTAATAACAAAAATGGGGAGAGAAAGAAGAAAGAAGGAGTATTTTTCCTTTTGGAAAACATACAATTTAAATAAATTTTTGTCTATATATTTGTTGTAATGATTAAAATATCCCAATTCACTTAAACTTAATATATATTTGTATATATATATACGATTTACATGATTAGTGTATGAAATGTGTTGTGAATGTTCAAGTTGATAAAATTTTATATGTTAGTGTAATAAAACCTTTGTCTTGTATTGTTTTCTTAAGAAGAAGAAGAAGCCCAATTCTCTTAAAGCAAATCAGACCCAAGTCTCAGACCAATTTTGAAACAACCCAAGCCCAAACAACCATATCCAACTCAAAGCGTTTTCTTTCTTCATTAGTTGCCTTAAAAGTCAAAAGGCAGATATTAGATAATTACATAGCAAATTTTTGCAAAAGTCACAATCCAAAATAGACCCTAAATTGATACTTGAGAAGAACCAAAGAAAGACACAAATTTTCATCAAGTTTTCTATAACCAATCCACTCAAAATCTCTTCAAGACTTCATCTTCAAGTTAAAGCTATACAAGGTAAAGTTTTGCATGCTTATATGATCATTTACTTATTTGTTTCCTTCATGAAGATGAAATTTCTATTTTAATGATTATATAATGAGTTGAATGCGATATTGATAAGCTAAGTTGATTTAAAATACTAATTAGATCTTTGAAGTTGTGATAGCGGAGTTGTGAAAGTTGTTATAGTTGTTTTGATAGAGGAATGAAATTGTGTAGTTGTGTGTTGTCATAATGTTGAAGTAGATATTGTTTGAGAAAGCAAATGTGGAGTTTATGCATGTTTGGTGCTGTTAAATGTATGTGTTGATTGTGTATAAGTTATTAGAAGTAAGAAATTGATGTTTAAGTGTCAAATTATATATGCCTTGTTTTTCAAAGAAAAACACGAGTGAAATACGGGGCAATGTTTCTAGTTGTGTATCTCATCGAGCTTTGGAAATAAGATCACTCGAAGAAAAAAATGGGGGGAACACATCGATCCCAATTCACCATGCTTCTTACTGTATGTTGAATGAAGTGGAAAAGTGTGATAGTATGGGTGGAATGTGATCACATATATTAAATTGTGTTTCTCTTCGATTTCTTAAGAAATTTGATTTTTAAAGGAAGACGGCTAGAACACAATTGCTTCTATTAAACTGTGCTTCTCTTTGATCTTCAAAACACTTGGGCATAAATGAAACATAGGACAAACACAACTCATTATACTTCATCGTGTTTTTACTTAAGGAGAAGTACAACTGGAACACGGTGTATCCTATCACACCGTGCTTCTCTCTAAATTAAAATCAAGTATGAAACACGATGAAGCACGTTGTTTTGTTTTTGGGCATGTTTTTATTATGAAGAAACGTAGGGTGAAACATAACCGTATACATGCTGTGTTCTTTTAAGAAAATAATATTTTTAATTTTCAAAATGTGTTATATAATATGTGTATAAATACTAAGTTATGATTTAATATGAGTTTTATCTAACTTTTATATTAGATAAGAAGTTAGTTTTTAGTTTTTATTGATACTCAATGTTATGTGAATTAATTTTGTTTTCTTACAGATTCCTTTACCCAATTGTATTTGTCGATTGATCCTTTGCCAGAGTTTAGGTACACGGTAACTTGATTGTTCAATGCTAGGGTAGGCATCTTGTAAATTAGACTATAAACAAAAACGGCTTAAAAGTGTTTGAATTGTTTGTGCGTATGCCATTGAGTCTAGTCTAAGGAGTGTCAATCTTATTGATGATGTCAACATTAGGCTACCCCTTGTCATGATGCAATGACACTTTATAAGTGGCTCAATGGGTAGTCGATAGAGGTAATGGTATTAGTATTGGTATAATGTTTACTTATTCTTAAACGGAAGTAATATGATTTAGTTCACGTCTATGAGATTAGTTGAACTGAAAAAAAAAAAGAACTAAGTGATATTATGGATTAAATTAAGTAAAGATGATAAATGGCTGTGAACCCTAAATGAAACTATTATATTTGTAGATGTTCCTATAGGAGATAGATATTCTAGATATCTATATCAATCCTTTGTGCAACTATTATTACTCAGGAGCTTAGTTTCCTAAAGAATTATTCATGGAGTTTGACTCACGTTTTCTTTTATACGTGTTTGTGATGATGAATTCTATGATGATTTAGGATATGGGACTAATTAGAAAGTGTTTATGGATGAATGGGTTGAATAGGGACCCTATCTACAGGTGAAGTTGTTTTTGGAAAAGATTTTATCAAAACTCTTAAAGTTATATGTAATTTTTGTTAAAGGCTTAATGATTAAGTCTTTGGTTTGTAATATGGGGATTAAAGCTTTTCTCTCATGTTTTTGAAAGGGAAAAGTTTTTTAATCTTTTGTAGTACCTATCTGTTGGTACTAATGATATGTATATAAACGTAATGATGATCTACTCATTTTGAGTAGCTTTCGCAAGAGTTTTGTTTTATAAGATAGGTTAAAGAAACAATTGACATGAACATTTTCTTTATAGACAGCATGCCTAAACATTGGATTAGGGTAAGTCGAGTCCTTACAATGATTGAGAAAGGTTTTGTTATTATCAAAAAGGGAGAGAATGTTATGCTCTATCAAAATGTTAATTGTGCAGTGAATTAAAAGAAAAATTAATGTTTTGTACTCAAAGAAAACAAATGAAGAAGAGAATCATACACAAGTGATAATCAAGAGCACGAATAAGTAAAGCGTGGCTGTGGTTCTCTCTATGTGTTAAATTCGCGGGTGGAAATACTTAAGTGGTATAGATAGGAGAATCCAAGTAATTGGTAGATCTTGTACTTTAATTGCCGTTTAGGGTTTATAGTACATTTTTTGGTTTTTATGATTAATGAAAATAGAAAATTAAAGATATGAATGATCAATCCTTAGATATGACACACCAAAGATAAAATAGAGCTAGTTGTTCTAATCAATCGATATTACACTTGATGACAAGAAACATCAAAAAACAATCTTGACCGAAAAACTCAATCTTATTCAAGAAGGCAATTTATCATAAAGGATATTTCAACCTTTACAGAGAGTAAACCAAGCAACCAAAAACTCCTAAATATATCACTAATAACCCTTATATACTCCCACAAATCGGGCAAGGGTAAATGTGGAAAATAGCAAGACAAACAAATAAAATAGGAAACAAGACTCTAATCAAGGTAGATAATAGGGGTGGACATCACCTTGTTGATCATGACCGTAATCCCCTTGAATCAATTTTCTGCATTCATCTTCAAGGTATCAAGGGCATGATATGGCCAGTAGAGTTGTGCATACGGGCTATCCAAGCCAACCCACCTCGTCTTGCCTTGCGTTAGCCCATGTGAGTTAGTGGGTTAAACGGGCTGGCCCGCGAACCCGCTAATATTTTGTTTGAATAAAAAAATTATAAGAATTCAAATTTAAATATAAATTTTTAATAATTTACATATAGAATATATTTATAGACGATGGTAGAACAAAGAAATACATAATTCACTCAATAAAAGACTAAGGATATTTTTAACATTCTAGAAACAAAATGCTCTCAGATGCAAATAAAAACATCCACGTACACGGTACAACACCACCTGGTCTCTGTTTTCATTTATTTTACCATCATATTTCCTTATTCCTATTTTAATAAATTTTCCTTCATTGGCTAACGTTCCTATACATACATTTAGATCATACACATGAATTTCATACTCTAGTTAACGAGCTGCTTAATAGATTCATGAACTCCGAGAAATGGGTATGGAATGTAGTCATAAATATATCCTTAATTTTAAGCTATAGAGCAGCTCTCCATGCCACTTTGTACAAGAGCTATCAACCTACAATAATATAAAACTTGTTTTGATACCGTCAAAAGCTCTTTTATTTCCATGCCAAATAACCAAAAGTTGAAAACATTAATGCTATGAAGAAATTTCTTCCCATCATCATATTGAACGCACAAGCACCACACCATTCAAAGCTATTAGATTATCTTAAAATAGGTTTTGATGATAACAAAAGAGTAAAAATGACTACTAATGAGTTTATTAAGTATGTAGTATCAAGTTAAAGAGAAAGAAGAAAAATGATGAGGAGTATTTGGAATCCAGAATGTTTTCCAGAAGATTGCTTTAAGGATAAAGAATTTTTCTAGAAATCCAGAACTTTTCACAGAACCTTTCACAGAATCTTTCACTGCACTTTTGACAACAGCTCTATATCACATGATTTTCACTGTTCATCTTCTCCAACTTGATGCAAATCATTCTAGTTCGGTATAAAAATGGACCTTGAAGACCTAGCTCCGAGTAAATGAGTTTATTTGGGTAATATACTCATGTGTTTCACCTAAGTTGGTTAATATTCAAGGGGATTTAAAGATTATCTCAAGTTTCTCTCTCTACAAATGTTTCTCTTTACAAACGGAAGAAAAATCTTCATGAACAGTACCATAACTTCCTTGAACAGCTGTTGCACATTTTTCTTCTTCAAGAGAAGTGAAATATCAATATCTACAATGTTTCTACATTAGGATAAGTCCATCACTTACCTATTTTTATGGGATTCATGTGTGAATTCAAAAGAAAAAAAAAAAGAACGTTATCTTCTTTTGGTTTAGATAAAGAAGAAGAAGATCATCAGATTATGATGAATCCGTTTCGGTTTTCAAATTTCAAATCAAGATAAATGTCATCGCCATATCTAGAAGAAACATATCTCATCTTATCTTCTATCCAATTGAAGAAACGAAAGAATTCAAATTTGAAAAAGAGTAAGGAACAAAAGATTTTTAACTGAGATTTTTGGGAAAGCTTATCCATCTTCAAAATAGCTTTGGAACGAAAATAAGGAATATATAATATAGAAGACAAAGAGAAAAAGTATAAGATTGAAGTAAAAAAAAAAAAAAAAAAGAGGGAGCTGATACTATTCAGGCACAAAGAAAGAAGCACTTTTTTCTTACCCAGTATATACAGAACAAAACCCAAAACAAAGCCTAGAAGTTTCATTTTGCCTAGAATATTCATAATTTCTTCTTACGGTTCAATAAGCGAGCTGATCTCTTAGCTTTCATTCTTTAGCTCTGTGATTTAGATATTTTATCTTGTATAGAAGGAACTTGTTTTTGCCTTCTCTTTTGATAGTTTAGTTACAAGTTTAGACTCTGTAGATCAGTTGTAGCTAGAGGATAGCTGTGAGAATCGAGCAGAGAGAATTGCACAAGCTTATAATTTGAACTTATTGGATATAGTGGAACAAAACCCGTCGGATAACGAGATCTCTGGCTAGGAGCTGGAAGAGTAGACCGACGCACAAGGTGGAACCACTATAAATCACTGCCTGATCTTCTTCTCTCTATCCTTTTAATTTTACGCAATTTATTTTCATATTTGTTATATTGATATATTGTTCTCATTTTTCAAAATTGAAAGGGGATTAATTTTTAAAGGAAAAAATTTGTAATAATCAATTCAACCGCGCCCCCAGTTATTATTTGGGACCAACAAAAGCTCACCAACTGGTTATAATTTGTTAAAACCCATACAAGCCATTTTCCACAATGCAGGGAAATATTGTCCAAATAACAACTCGAAAAATTTTAAAATTTTGAAATATATCGTTCACAAAAAATCATAATTGACAAAATGCCCATCAACCATCAATCAAATTTGAGTCCTTTGAAATACTTGCCTCATTTTCTTCATCATCATCTAAAATTCATAAATATTGGGGTTATAGATCCAAATCATATGGGTCTATAACGATCTAAATATATTTAATATATTTAGATGAATTGGAAAATAAGGAGACATGTGTAATTGAAGAGACATGGAAGAGATAAATGCAAGAAATTAATGCTGGTCAAATGGAATAAATGCTGCTAGCATTGAATATGAGCCTTCCTTGTTTTTCTTATAAATTCTCCTTATTTTGTCTTTCAGTATATACACCGGGAAGGTATAGAGACATATCGTGAGGCATGTGGATTGTATACACCGGGGACATGTAGAGACATGCCGCGAGGCATGTGGATCCAATCTTTTTCTTCTTGCCAAAATGGCTATAACATGCAAATAAACAATTGCATAAAGAAAATAACACAACACTAGGATATACGTGGAAAACCCAAAGCGAGAAATGTTGCAAACCTAGGCTCTGATATCACTGTTGGGTGCTATTGGGCTTTCTTAATCCCAAAACCTAGCTCATGAGGTGAGGCTTTCCCTCATACTTATAAAGTAGCACCAACCCCTTCCACATCTGATGTGGGATATCCCCAACAATAAATAACATAAATAATTAGTTACAAATGTTCTGAGCTTAAAATTATACATATCCTTATAACCAATTCCAAGTACAAATTAAAGTTTCCACATTTGAAGGAAGAAGAGAACCACGATACTTAGTGAGAACACAAGCACTAATGCTAAAAGCTAACTCAGATGTTACTGTGGTAATTGGAATGTTAAGCACATTGGTAGCCATAACACATAAATCTAGATACCTTTGGCTTTGAGTCTTCCAATATTGTAACACATCTAATTCTTAATAGAAGCTTATATCCATCACCGGATCATCTAAATACAGATGCAAAGAAGACTTCCCAGTATTTTTTGCTTCAACCTAACAATACCCCTACATCATAGTGAAAAAAAAAAAAGATTAGCATTGAAGGTTGGTACTTAAATTATATACAATTATAAAATAAATAAATAACTAAAGTGATATGTAAGCTTACATCTAGAGTAGCAAAATAAATGCCCAGACCATGTCCAAATCCTAGGTTCCTTGCTAATATTCCCTTACATCCACTTCCAAGTGTCTGCTGAACTTGAGAAGATGATCCAACTTGGAAGCTTGTGGAATCCATATCAGTTGTACTTCTCTTGTATATCCTTTAAAAGTTTATACAACTTGTTCTTTATGCTAGTCAACTTTTCTTCACAAGTAAGAGGATCAATTTTATTGAAGCAAAATTTTAAGAAATTAAACTTCATCTGAGGGTCAAGGACAGCCCCAAGAGTAAGGGTAATGTTGTATTCCATCCAATATTTATCAAACTTAGCTTCATCTTAAGACACATGTTGCTTATGACAAGATCTTCACTCCTTAAGTTCTCATTAACAACAGTCAATTCTCTAAACTTGCAAAAATGCAAGTTTTAAGTTGGATAGGAGAACAGACATTAAGTTTATGATGGTATAAAATGACTAAGAACTTACACATTTTCTCTACTCTTTCCCACTCAACCATTGAAGGACAATACTTGTGATTAGAATCACTCAATTGAAGGCACAAAAAGCACATCTATACTTTAATGTACCATCAAGCATAAGATAAGTAGAGTTCCATCTAGTGGATACATCCAAACATAAACCAACTCCAGTGTCAATATCAATAACTTAACCAACACACTCCCAAACTCATCGTACTCTCTAAACCCTTCACATACTTCCCTTCTCCCTTATACAAAGCTTGATACCACTATCAAACCCTCTTTAATAATTAAATGAAGAATATGTGCATAACATCTAATATGAAAGAATTCACCAGCACACAACAAACTATTTTGCAAATTGAGTTGATCTTTTAAGTATTCTTGCATAAAATCATTAGCAGATGCATTATCTAATGTAAGAGAGAAATTTTTTTTATATCTATACCCTACTCTTTTAAATATTCAAATACCTTTTTTGATAACTCAAAACCTGAGTGAGGAGGAGAAAATTTGGAGAAAGAGAGAATTTTACTGTTAAGTTTCCATTTTTCATCCACAAAATGACCAATCAAATATATATAACCATCAATTGATGAAGCAATCCATAAAAATCAGATGTCAAACACCCTAAACTTTTTGTAGAATTTGTTTCATGCTCGCCTTTTGGGCTAAATACAAATCATAAGCAAATGATGTAGCAGTTTTCCCAAAAATGGGCATATAATCAGGAGCACATAATCTTAAAAATTGTGTAATCCTCCTATACCTGATAAATGAAAATGGAAGTTGTGCTCAATAAATGCCAATGACATAATCTCACAAGTAATCTTTAGATCTGGGGTTCTTGATCTGAACTTCCTAGAATGATCAATTATCATGTCACCCACATCACCATATTTAGGAGTATGACTCAAATTACACTTAAGAAGATGTTGACGTAAGGTTAATGTCCCATATTGCTATCCACTAACAAGATATTCTTTCCTATATGCATTACATTTTGCTCGTTCTTTACTATCTTTTCCTACACCTATTTTTGTAAATTTTACCCAAACACCAGAAGAGGCTGATTGAGTCTTTTTACTTAGAGGTTCTTCATATTGATGGGATCCTCTCGTTAAAGTATGCTTATTAGCATTAGATCCACCTATTTTTGGTTTATTATCTACATTAATATGTTGTATAGTCGTATTATTGCTTGCATGATCCATTTTGAAAATACACCATAAAAAAAAGATTATGTGATGTAAAAGATGATACCCTATTGTTGATAGTGAAATATGAGCTGCAGCTGCCTTGATCCACCATTATCATGATGGGACCTTGCAGCCTAGTCAATCACCAACCATACCTACTCTAGAAAGGCCCATGCCAGGGAAAACCTCGGCCAAACTTGGTGCGAGAGCCTCAGTTGTCACTTGTACCAACTTGGAGGATGATCCATAGAAGGTCATCTGTAGGCTCGGTAGAAATCTACTCCATGAGCTTGAGCTTGAAAGTAAACTCCCAAAACCGCTCATGAGCTACCACAAGGTTAGACTCATTGAGAGCGATGTTTGCTAGCTCACCCATGCTCCTAAGCTATAAAATATCCACATCTCGTCTCGGATCTGGGGGGACATAACAAGCTCAGCTCAACTCCTTACGGTAGCTACTCTTCAGTTTGGGTACCCCCATTACCTCGGGTACCATCGTTACCTCATGTACCAATTTAGCTACCTGGTAGAGACTCGCCCTAGTCCAAAGAGATTAGGTGGACCCATCCTAGTATGACCCTAAACACTATAAAAACCCTTTTCCCATTTGGAAAGAGGGGACACCATAAGCTTCTCTATATGTACAATTTCCGTTTGGAAGACCAAGGACCCACAAACTAATTTAAGCATTGGAGTGGGCGTGTTGGCTACCTTCTGGCCCACCTTTGATTGCATTTTGTGTTTGCAAGAGCCCATCTCTATCAATGTTTTTAGCTCGTGCAACACATGGCGTCGTCTGTGGGAAGTTGCTTGTTTCCTTCTTTTTCTCTATCATCTTCTTTACTGAAACCCCTCTCAAGCCCATAGAGCATTGCTACAAAGGACATTCTTATTTTCTATGATGCCAAGGTCACAGTTTAGAAAAATCAACTCGATCCTGCCCCCATGCAATCCATGACTGCTTTAATGGATGACAAGGCCCTTGAGTTATCACACTATGAACCAACGGTTGCTGCAAATGCTGGTTTTTTGGACTTAGAGAGTATCCTGGATTTAGAAAACTTGTGCAGACAACTTGTGCACAAATACATGGAAAATGAGCGTTCTATTGCCCTCCTCTAAGCTAGAACTGCAGAGCTGCAAGGGTTAAAGAATTTGCATTTGGAAGAACAAGCTTCTAGCATACGGTATAGTACCTCTCTAACCCCACCATTATCTAAACTTGATGAGGAGTCACCCGAAAGAAACCATTGGCGTATGCCGACGCCTCCATAAGGGAATGATCTCGTAGCACAAGACTACTTCCGAATGCATACCAGGGACTTGTTCCTTCTAAACACCCAATGAGAGCCACACACATCATCTTACAAGGACATATAACATCCAAACACTCTACTCAAACTTCCTCGAAATATGTGAATGACGAACGATGGATAAAGATGGAATGTGCAAGTCCTGGCTTAGCTTGAGCTCATAAGGACACTGTACCTATGCCCCTTGCTAATGAGGCCTGACAAGGTTCTGACAAAGAGCGTGGCCTTAATGAAATCATGGATATGATGAGGAAGTTATTGGCCATCAAAGAAAACTTTGGGAATGAGCTCACTACCAAGGCACTCCTAGGGAAGACACCCTTTACAACAAAATCCAATTTGAATACTCCTAAATAAAGCTTGGCTACCCACCTTGAAATCCTATGATGGAGCAACCGACCTCTAAGATCACATCGCCTAGTTCCAGTCCATTGTGGTGATATATAATTTTTTAGATGCCATATAGTACAAGACTTTTCCTACCACCTTCCGATGTGTGGATTGAGTTTGGTTTAACAAGCTCGAACAAATACAATTAGCTCATTCGCCTACCTTAGCGAATTTTTTGTGAATCACTTTGTGGTGAGCCAACTACTAGAAAGAATGCCTATACATCTATATAGTACAACAGAGGTGGCGAGCCCTGAGAGATTACCTAGCAAAGTTTAGCAAAGCATGTCTAGAAATCCCAAACCTCAACTAAGGAGTGACCCCAGAAGCTATCACTGAGTCTTCATGGATATTCCATTCTTCAACTCCATCTTGAAATGCCAACTTTTACACTTGAGCAGATGAGAGAAAATGAAAAAAAAAAAATATGGCAAGAGGATACTAGAAATGCCTGAAGAGAGATTGAAGTCCAGATAGAGCCTTCCCATGCTGAAACCAATCAATCTTGAGACATGGGACGTTAGAAAGACTGTTGCAACTTCAATAACTAAGCTGATGTAGGCTCAAGTCGTAGGGACAACAACAAGTGGAAGCTCTTCCCGATGTAGGACAAATTGACCCCTTTAAAACTGCCTATGCATGATGTGTTCCTTGAAATAAGGAGCCAAAGCATACCACCACCACCACCTTCTATGAGGCTTAACTCAAAACGAAAGGATTCAAAGGAATATTGTAAGTATCACCGCGATTGTAGGAATGATATGGAGAAATGTTGACAACCCAAAAGTGCCATATGATGTGGTTGGGTTAAGCACTATGTTGACCATGATGTCAAACATGAACTACCTGCCCAGAAGCATAGGACTGATGAACAACATAAGGTAGCGGATACTTGAGACAGCAGATTAGCTCAACCAAGAATGCCTTGGTGAAATCAACACCATTATCGGTAGGCCCCTATTACGACCAATGGATCATGATAGGTGATGAACTTAAAGCCTAAAAGAGCTAGGGTCGACACTACTATCTTTCATCGATGAGGATTTCGAAGGGGATTCAAGTCCCTCATCAAGATGCTCTGGTTGTCTCGACCCGCATAACGGGTTGAAAAGTAAAAAAAGTATTAATTGACAAAGGTAGTAACACCGACATCCTCTTTAATGAGGCTTACAAATAGATGAAACATGAGCTAAGGCCAAAGGTAAGACCGTATGACCATGAACTTTATGGTTTTGATAACCAACTTATTTGACCTCAAAGGATCATCACCTAACCCTTCGAGCTCAATGAAGGGATGTGTTTCTCAACACACAAAATAGATTTCCTTGTGGTCAATTGTTGGTCCCCATACAATGCCATATTAAGAAGGGCCACATAGTCTATCTTCGACATGGTTGTCTCCTAGCCTCACTTCAAAGCCAAATTCGTCACCCTCATGGGGATAGGGTGTGTTGAGGAGACCAAGAACAATTCAAAAAACTATACCTTAAGGTGTTGGAGGGAGATTGCATATGCATCATAGATGTTGAGCCGGAGAACAAATCTGAACACCGAGGTGATCAGCCGAGCTCACCAAGGATGCTGTAGATGAAAACCTTGTGCATACCACGAAAGTGGGGGGGTCGATCTCTCCCAGACATAATGGAAAGTCTAATCATATTCTTGCGAGCAAACAAAGATATCTTTGTATGGTCGCCTTCTGACATGATAGGCATCAGCTCGGTTGTGGTCACACATAAGCTAAATATTAATAAAGCCCAAAAATCGGTTTGCTAAAAAATTAAGCACTTTACCCTGGAAAGATATGCTACTATCGAAGAAGAAATCCAAAAGCTCTTTTAAGATAGGTTCATTAGAGAAGAGAAAGATCCAACTTGGTTGGCTAATGTAGTCTTGGTCAAGAAAACCAGTGGGAAATGATGGATGTGTGTGGACTATACGACCTGAAAAAGCATGTTTGAAAGACTATTTCCTATTACTTCAAATCAACCAACTTGTTGATAGCACCTTAGTAGGGGTGGGCAGAAAAATCGGCCAAACCGATCCAATCCATAACCTGAGCAAACTGAAAAATATGGTTTTTAAAATAATTTGGTTTAGAAAATTCTTAATTTGAATCAATTCGTAAATTTATGGTTGGTTTGAAGGAGAAAACCGAATCAATCCGTAAAACCAAACCAAATCATTTTAGATAAATATAAAAATATTTTACTTGTAATTATAAATTTTGTTATGATGATTGATTAAAGGTTGTATATGTTCTTATGATTTTATTGTGATACTTATTATATGAAAAATATTGGTTAACAATAACTTGTCCTTTTAAAAAAAAAATTGTTTTTTTGGGTTCAAAATATATTCCTTCATTGGTAACTTAATGTTGTTTTTTATTAATCATTTGAACTCTATGTAGTATGAATTTTGTTATTTAGTTATATCTTATTATGCGTTAATTCTTCATTAATATTTTTGTTAGTAGATCACTTTTATTCATAAATTCTTTTATTGGTAATTTTTTTTGGCAAATTTGGTAATAAATGGTTGAATGAATTATTTTTTAGAGGACTATAGATTATTTTACTATATATTACTTTGTAAGTGAACCAGTTAATGACTAAATGATTTTATGAATTATGAAATGATGAATTTATAAAGTATTTTGTTAAGATTTACAATATGAACTTTGTAGTATGATTTCAATATTAGAATATCCACATAAATGTAAAATATTATAACTAAGTTTTTTTTATTAAATTTTGATTTAATCTGTAATCTAAACTGGACTAAACCGTTATTAAATAATTTGAAAAATTTATAGTTTGAACTAAACCATTATTTAATGGTTTGATTTAGGACGGCAAAAAAATCCAAACTGTAAATTATGGTTTGGTTTAGTTTTAGTGAAAACCGAATCCACGTCCATCCCTAACCCTAAGGTATGAGCTGTTGAGTTTAATAGACATCTTATCGGGCTACAATTAGATCAAAATGAATGAAACTGACGAGGTACACACCTCTTCTGTCATGTTCTTCGGCACATATTGCTACCAAGTGATGCCGTTTGGATTAAAGAATACTGGAGCCACCTTCTAGAGGCTAGTCATAGAGGTCGTTGCGCCCCAAATGGTATCCTAAACATGGTAGTCCGCCACATACAATATTAATGCTTAACAATGACTTCCCAAAGTCACGCAAAAGCTTCGACACCATATGTTAGGCATCCATCACAACAATAGGAGACACAAATGGGAAGTATAGTTTGAGAAAGTAATATAGTATACAAGATTCTAAATAAACATTATTTTCAAAATCATAAAAATATAGTCTTTTACATCATCTTAGGGGCATTCCTCTATCGAAACTCTGATATTCAAAATATAGTCTAGGTCTTACATATAATAACAGCTATAACTATAAACATGTTAAAGGAAATCTATTCTAAAATCTTCAAAAGGATTTCCCCAAAAAACTTCCCAAAAGAGTAAGCTTACTTGGATATATGGAGACCTTGGGTATAAGAAATATTGATCCTGTGTCAACAAAAATCTATTTGGATGTAAGCTCAACTTGCTTAGTGAGAATATTTTTGAATTAACATATTTGTATCAATAAAATCAAACAAGTTATTAAACAGACATATGAAATCCAGTAAGCACGTAAACAAGCAATACATATTGTTTGAATGGATTTACGCTCTCTATTTGAGGGGGTTGTTCCTTTCTTATCATCTAACTTGTAGCTTTTTTGGAGTCCTACTCGCTCTATCATGAAATAGTTCTTTCGAGCTCCTATTTGCCTATCTTGGTAGTCTTGCAGTTCCTGCGAATACCTCACTACTATATTTTTGTCCCATCGAGATGTAGTAGCTACATGCAATGTGACTCACTTCGTGATATGCATGAATCAATTAATGTAATTCTTGACATGGGATTAAGATATTTTTAAGGCGATCATAGAATTTGCAGACACTCTATCATGATAATAAAACACGAATATAATTAACAACAATTCATGTCTTGACATGCTTAATATGATTTCAACCAATATTATCATGCATATTCCATTTCATCTTTTCTTACTTCTTGTGCCTCTAGCTATAAGCACAAAAAAGTATGTAAAAGTGGGAGGTAAACTCACTCGACCATCATTACCAAAAATCATTTACTCATAAAAGTCCTCATGAGATGGATCCTTCGATCCTTCGTCACCTAAATGAAAGAAATACTTGGAATGAGAATTTCACGAAAGTTCTACCCAAACTTTCTCATTCTATTTCACCATTTCATCAAAATTCAGGTAAATGAAAATTCCAACTTAAAATGGCCATAACTTGCTCATTTTAACTCAAAAAATTTGCATATTAGACGTTGTTTTCTACTTACTCAAAAACATCTATCTATTTCTAAGGTCATTTTTAATATTAAAAGCCATTTGGGTTTCAAAACTGGTCGGTACAGAATGGTCATGAAAATTCAGCCTTTAAATTGTCATTTTTCTAAATTTTACTTTATCCAAAAGTTATAACAAACACATAGATATTTATATAGTTAAAAAATCCTTTAATATAGATATGTACTCATATTATATGCATGATTCTAGTGGTGTTGTCTCAATAATGATTTTGATAAAACAATTTATTTTAGGAGTTTGAAAAATGAAGTTTATAAAATCTCTTTTTATGTTGTTGGAAAGAAAATTAAAATCTTGAGTTTATTACAAATGAGTACCTACTCATAATGTTTATTATTTTTATATTTCCTTAACTTCTGAAAAATAAGTTTACTTCTTAGAATTTGTTTCTTTAGGTTGTCTACCAAAAATTTTTTTTTTGGTAAGAGAATCTTTAACTGGTGAGTTGCTCTTAAACTTGAATTAAAAAATTGTTTGATGCTTAATGTTTTTCCAAAATGTTTGTATGAATCCTATAAAGAAGTTTTGAAGAAAATTTTGTATAACAAAGAATGATCAACTTTAAAATTTAATAATAAATTTACTTTAGTACTTTGAAAAGAGAGTAATAGAACTACATAATTAAGTTTTGAAGAAACTTTGCATATTAACAACACTTAAAATTTTATAATGAATTTATTTAAGTTTTTGAAAAGGATGTTGTTAAATCATAATCCTAAGTTTTAATGAAAATTTGTCTCTAAGTGAATGTTGGATTAGTGATATGGATTTAGTCTTGAATTAGAAAAATTTACTTTGTTCTTAATATTTTTCAAGATGCTGATATATACCTTATAAATAAGATTTTAAGAAAACATTGTATAGCAAAGAGTTTTCAACATTAAAATTTAACAATAAACTTATTTTATTATTTTGAAAAGAGTGTTGTTAAACAATTATCCTACGTTTTAGTGAAAATTTCTTCTAACTGTTAAAATCATGTTTTTAGAGAGTTGATTTCTTATTTTTAAGTGAAAGAAAATATCTCTTTTTATTTCTTTGGAAATTTTATCAAGACAACAACATCATGATCATGCATGAATATGAACTTGTAATTATATAAAAAGATTAACGCATATAGGAAATAAAGGACATAAAAAATTAAGTAAGCATATAAGTAAAAGTCAAGTATTGAGAAATCTTATCTTGCATCAAGGATTCCTAAAACTTAAATATGGATAAGTTCCATAAAAGAAAGAAAAGCAAGAAAATAATAAGAGAAACATGGAAGTCTTAGATTTATGTCAAGGTTCTCCGAACTTAGATTATGGACAAGTGCTAAAGAAATAAAATGTTTTGACTTGATAATGACAAATCTAAGACTATAATGACTAGTCTTAATAAAATTGCATGAAATAAATAACTAAATAAATTTCAAGAAATATAAGAGCATGAGTAAATAAAACGTTGTGTTAGTGAGCTTATAGGCTCTAAGAATATATATATATATATATACATACATAAATATACTTAGTAATATATAAAAGTTAGATTAGGAGCAATAATAAAACATAATAATATAACAACAACAACAACAACAACAACAACAATAATAATAATATTTGAACATTGTTAAATAAGACATGAACATATTGTTACTTCCATAATATCCATGGGTTTAGAAAACACACAATATAGTCATGTTATGTTAACATGAACAGGAAGATGGTTTTAGAAATTTTTACCTAAGGTTATTTGTTGGTTGAAGAAGAAATAAAGTATTGGTAGTTGTATGTGGATAATAGTTTTATGGGAAGAAGAAAGTGTTGGGAGGAAATTTTTGGAGAGAAAGGTTTGAGAGGAAAATTAGATAGAGTTTTGTTAAGTGAAATGAAAATGTGTGAAAGAAGTGGAGGGAGATGTGATATTTATAAAGAATTATGGAGGGAATTTTTCTGTAATAAAATAAATTGAAAAAAGAAAAGAAATTGAGGGGGAGAGAGAGATGATAGGTGTCGACCATGGGGAGAAGAAGGAGATGGGAGATTAAAAATTGATTTTTTTTTGTAAAGAAAAATAATAAAAGTGTAAGATAATTTTAGTAAAAAGTTGTATTGGAAATGAAAATATAAGATAGAGGTGTGCAAGTTGTAAGGAAAAGTAGAGATAGGTGAATAATAGAAATAGTACCATGAATAGTAGACTAGACAAATAAAATACTGGTAGTAAGAAAAATACACGTAAACAAGCTATATATGATATTTTTAGTTACCGAAAAATTACGAAACTGATATTTTACGAATCCTTATGAAATTATGAATCTACATATGTTATTGGAATATTTTTGCTATTCTAAGTATCGGGACATATTTTTTGAGAACAGATCTCATTTGGGTATGATGGCAAATATGATCTTTTTAGGCTTCCTCATACTATTCCGAACTATGATCCACCTATACCTCATTTCTATTGCTCTCAGGTTTTGAGCGCAGGATTGCTGGAGTTAAAACTACTAGTTTGCCTTGACCTTTGTAACTTTTAAAGTTCCGATTGACTAGGATTAGGGTTTACTCTAATTTTACTGGAAAATTGGGGGGTTTACAGAGGTATTCAAACCTCATATCAATAGAACATGGAAGTTTATATAGATGACATGATTGTAAAAAGCAGACGGTTGAAGGACCACCTGAACGACCTTTAAGAGACCTTCGATCACCTCCATTTCTACAATTTGAAACTCGACTTGTAGAGGAGTGGCTTCGGCACCTTGGCTGAAAATTTCTAGGTTATGTCGTGTCCCAGAGAAGGATTGAAACTAAACTTGACAAGATCAAAGCTCTGTTAGAAATGAGATCGCCTTCATCAATCAATGAAGTACAATAACT
Organism: Combretum micranthum; assembly: GCA_024138025.1. Lineage (NCBI taxonomy): Eukaryota > Viridiplantae > Streptophyta > Magnoliopsida > Myrtales > Combretaceae > Combretum > Combretum micranthum. The sequence continues at coordinate 90,346 of JAMXBD010000479.1, read as the reverse complement.
TACTGGAAGGATAACCACTTTGAGCAGGTTCCTCCCCAAAAGCACCAACAAATGTTTGGAATTCCTCAAGCTCCTCAAAAAACTTGATAAGTTTGAATGGATAGAGAAGTCACAATAGGCCTTCGACGAGCTCAAGCGTTTCCTAGAAGTGCCACTGATGTTGTCGACCTTGGTTATACCTCGAGCGAGTGATCGAACTCTTTCATTAGTACTAGCCTAAGCAGAAACAAGACAACATCAACCCATGTACTACATGAGCCATGTCATCCAAGAAGCAGAGCAAAGGTACATAAAGTTAGAAAAAATTGCTTTGATGGTGCTAGAGTTAGCTCACTGTTTAAGCCCATATTTCTAAGCACACCAAATTTTTGTCCTAATCGACATGCCACTAAGGTTAGTCCTCTAGTATGTCCAAAAGGATTATGAAATATGCCATTGAGCTTAGTGCATATAGGGTACAACACCAACCTTAGGATGGCATAAAGGCCTAAGTATTGGTAAACTTTGTAGTTGAGTAATTTGGTTCGTCGAAATATGAAGCTCAACAAAAGACTGTGTGGACTCTCCATGTAGATGGATCCTTCACATGGGAGAGGGGGAGGGGGTGGCGAGTTGGGTCGACCAAGTCCTGGAAGGACCTCACAGGGTTAAATCTGTTATGCCTTGACTATCGATTTCCCTGCAAGAAAGAATGAAGTAGAGTACGAGGCTCTATTAGCTTAGCTCAAGCTGATTGCAAGCATTGATGCAAAGATGGGGGACCTAAAAATCTTCTCAGCTTCTTAGCTCGTATTCTAACAGTTCAAAGGTATGTGCAAAGAAAAAACTGAAGACATAGCTGAATATCTAGAGGTTGTTCAATCTCTCACTAAAGAATTGCCCTCCTGGGATATCATTAAAATACCTAGAGCTGACAATTTGGAAGCTGATAAGCTCTCCAAACTCACCTCCATGATAGCCTCTGATCTAGGCAACACCAATGGAAAAGTTTTTATGGAGTTCATCACGGAAAAATCCACTAGGAACAAAACCCACAAAGTACTCGAGCTATAATAGACAACAACACCACTGAGTTGGATAACACCAATAGAGAGATACCTTAGGGATGACACCCTACCCTCAGATAGAGTCGAGGCGAAAAAATTGATGTTCAGGGCCGCCAAATACACTTTGATCAATGGAGTGCTGTATAAAAGGGGTTTTAGATTTCTTTTACTATGATGCTTGCATCCAAAGGAATGACAACAAGTCTTAGAAGGCCTCCACATTGGTTAATGCAACAACAACATCAAAGCTCAAAAAGTGCACACCTGAGTGGTGTAAGCTGACTACTTCTGATCAACAATGAAAATTGATGCTAAGGAGTTCATGCTGTCACGCCCCAAAGGGTACCTAAACGTAACAGTCCGCCGCATACTAAACGAGACTTAGGAATAACTACCACAGTTATTCAAAAGTTTTGTATTAGATTCAAGGCATTCCGTTACGATAATAGAATACATATGTAATTGGAGATAGATAGTTTAACTTAATAAGATAAGCATAAAATATAAACCACAAATATCTCAGGATCATATGCAAAATACTAAGGAGAATTCCTTTGCAAAATAATAATCAGTCTGATATTAATTCTTGACAACAACTCGAGCATTTAAGGTTTCCTATGGAAGTCTATACAAAGCTAAACATAAACTTCTAGGGAAACTCCTAACTTCTCATTACCTGAGTTGGCCAAGTCCAGGGACGCAACCATAGGTATGGGAACTGCATAAAAAAGAAGCTATAGGGGTACAAGCTACACTAGCTTAGTGAGTAAATACTTCAAGAATACACATATCCCACAATTTCATCCCATAATTTCATATATACATACAGACAAGTTGATTTAATCATTCATATGAAATGCAACAACCACATGGGCAAACAAGACATACGATCAACTGGAAATCATATGTTGAATGGATTTATGCCCTCCATTCGGGGTTAGTAGCTTAAAGAATCTTGCAATACTACTTTGAATTTCTGTTCCGTTTTATGGCTCACGGACAACCCATCAACTGTTTCGTTTTATGGCTTACGGGCAACCCATCTCATTCATATCGTTTATAGATCACGGACAACCAATCATGATTACATGCACCATCTCCATCGTAAAGTGATTATGTCCGTATTACTTGTTAATCTGAATAATCATTAATTCAATTTCATAGGTGACCAATCAATTGGTGGAAACTCATAATCATGGCATATAAACATACATCGATTAATCACTCCATTTCGATATTCTTAGCACATTTTTCTCAACTCATCAGATAGCATACATAATCCCATATTTACACTTCATGCATTTCTAATTTTTATCTTTACCTATTATTCTAGTGCAACTATAATTTACAAGCACTATATGGAATAGTAAATAAGAAGTACAAGTCACTCCGTCATGGACACCGATCTCTAGTCGTAGTAATATGGAGGCAAGAATTCCTCCGATTCAAAGTCACCTAAATGAAAGAAATACCCAAATGAATATTTCAAATCATAACTAATTCCAACTTATTAAACAAAAACTTTTAAGTTTGTAATTTTTGTGGTAAATGGAAATTCCAATTTAAAACCATAACTTGGTCATTTTAACTTGGAATTTCGAAAATAAGCTATTGATTTCTATATACTTAGAAAGATCTATCTATTTATGATGTTATTCCTAAGTTTTGAAAACTTTTAGGTCTTAGAAAGCTCGGATCAGATCTGATCAGTAGCTAAAAATCGTATTTCCGAAATTGTTTTGTGAAATTTGCATTGTTTCTACCAAGTATATTATATGTGCATGCAATATCAACAAGTTGTTATCATGAATGACAAGATATGAGCTATCTATATGCATATCCTTAATAACATTTGGTTAAAAGTAATTTTTGAAAATTTTTTACTTTGCAACAATTTCAAGAACACTTGGTTAAGAAAAACTAGCTTTATTTCTTTGAAAATCATCCATATTTTTACTAAGATAAAGCCTTGATGACCTATATGCCTAATACCTTCATTATCTTAATAGAATTCTTCATTTAGGGGTTGGAAAATAGATGTTTAAATAGGAGTTTTTCCTAGTTACGAATTTTCACAAAATTTTAAGGAATGAGAATATTGTTTGATCTATATTTTGAAACTTTCCCTTTGTTTTAGGAATATACTTTGATACAATCCATTTATTCTTGTTAAAATTAAGTCCTTACTATAACTATTCCATAAGGTCACTATTTTTCTATTAAAATCCTCATTTTGGTATTTAGAAATAGGTGTTTAAGTGGGGGTCATTTCTAGATTTGAATTTTGCTAAATTGTTTTAAGGTCATTTCTTGGGTAAACCTCATTTAATCTTTCTAAAATTGTAACCTAACCAAACCTACTCCCTAAGGCTTCCATTTCTTTAATAAAACTCTTGTTTTAGGGTTTGAAAATAGGTGTTTACATATCAACTTTTCCTTATTACGAATTTTAATTTTTAGTTGGGGTTGAGACATAGTCTAACTTAACTTGTAAACTTTTCTTATTTTGAACATATCTCTTCATAAAACTAAGCTTTACTGTCAAAATCATTCCTTTATGATTCATATTCCCTAAGCCCTTCATATTTAATGCAAAATCTCCATTTTGGAGTTCGAAAATAGGTTTTAAAATAGGATTCTTTTTAAATCCGAAATTCCAAAAATTATTTTTATCGAAACAAAAATAGATATTGAACTTTTTAACATATTCTCATTATTATCATGCCACTACAAGTCTTTTATGTACATAAGACAAAAATCTATGACATTTATGTACTCAAAACAAATAGATCTAGTATATCATGCAAGTCATGAATGCAAATGAAATGTGAACATTATGTAGATGAGGTTAATAAAAGAATATAGGCACAAAATATCAATAAGAACAACATATAACAAAATAATAGCAAAACAATTTAAATATAAAGATCCACAACATTGTGATGGTAAGAATATCATACTCTAGTGTTTTCCACATCCCTAGCATGAAGCTCATGGGGATTTTGATGGAACCACACATGTACGATCTTGCCATTACATGTTTTATTATGGGAGGATCAAGATATATTACGTATTAAAGGTTTGGAACTACAAAACTTGAAGGAAAAATTTGTGTGTGTGTGTTAGAGGGGGGAAGCTCATGGCAAAGAGAGGGGGAGAAGGAGAGAAAAACTTTTTCAAACGTTTGATTTTGTAAAGAAAGAGAGAAAGTGAAAAAGTGAAAGTATAAAGGTGTTATATAGGAAATGAAATTAGGGTTTGTGTAGTTAATAAAAGAAGAAGAAAAATAAAACAAACTGGGAGTGTGTGTATAAGGGGGGTGCCGATTTTGCAAATGGGAGAGAGAGAGAGAGAGAGATGTGATTTTGATTGGTGTAATAAAATTCAAATTTAATAAAGCAATTTAAATAATAAAATGTATCGGAAAAGTAAATGTAAGGAATATGATGTAAGAAGGTAATGTTAGATTGTAAGGATGTAAGAATAGGCATGGTTTTACTTGTAAATAGTGTGATTAGAAATAAAAAAGTAGATTCGAAATTAATTATCGGTCGTAATGAAAATATGATAAAAAAGGTTATAACTGTAATTTTTATAAATCGAAAAACTCTTATAATTATATTTTTGGATTCCTTATTAAATTTGGGTTCTAAAGAGTCCTATATAATATTTTTCTATTTTCGAGTCTTGGATCGTTTTCAGAACAGATCAGGGTTTGAAACGAATGAATTTCTCTGGAATATGATCTTTTTATGTTTTGATAATTATTTAGGACTATATTCTATAGCTAACTCATATTTATTTTGGGTTTCGTTCTCGGTATTGCCGATTAGGGTTCCTAGGTCCAAACTAGCTTTAGGTTATTCCTTTAGGGTTTCAGTTTCCGATTCCGTTTTTCGAAACCGAGTTTGGTTTGCTAAGAAATCGAGGGCTTACACATGCAGTAATGCGAGCGGTATTGAAAAATTGGCCTATCGACCACACCCCTAACGAATTTTCTATGCCACACGAGTCCATGGCTATTCTCCATGTAAGGACTCAATATCCTTGGTCCTTTCCCTCCTTTGATTGGACAAAGAAAATTCATCATAATCGAATGTGATTATTTCACAAAATGGGTAGCGACTGAAGTAGTAGCAAAAGTCATTGATAAGCATATTCTACACTTCTTGTACACGGACATCTTGGTAAGGTTTGGAGTTCTCCACTCCATCATGATGGACAATGAAAAGTAGTTCAGCTCGATGAAGGTCAAGGATTTTTATTCTAAGAACAAGATCATGACGCACTACATGTCTGTGGCTCACCCTCCAGCTAACGGTCAGGTTAAGGCGATCAACAAAACCATCATGCAAAGTTTAATGGCCAGAGTCGATCGCCTAAGTGGCAAGTGAGCTGACAAGCTCCTTGCCATACTATGGGGATACCATTCCATTAGGTGGACCCCAACAAAGGAAATCCCCTTCAGGTTAGCTTTTGAATCTGGGGTCATCCTATCCATTAAACTTGAGCTACTAAACATCCGATTCTAATCCTATGATGAGCTCATCAACGAGGTAGGTTTGTGAGCCGAGCTCGATGCCATAGAGGAAACTTGAGATACATTAAGGAAGAAAGTAGCAGCCTACCAACAAAGGGCAGCTAGATAATACGACAAAAAAGTTAAACTTAGGATATTCTCTGCAAGCCAAGTTATTGGGTTTGACCAAGTTAGGAAACAATATTATGAGGATGAAGTGTTTACACCTATTGTAATAGCTTATGGTGATGGAAGGACAATGGATGGGTATCAGATGGTTGATGGGTATTTGTTTTGCCAAGGAAAATTATATATTCTACATGGATGTATGTGAAAGATGCTTACTAGAGAAGCCCATAGTGATGGAGTTTCCAACCATTTTGGGAATCATCATACCCTTGATGCATTGAAGGAACCCTTTTATTGAAATAGTATGGCTAAGGATGTGCATAGAGTGATTAGAGGTCTACTTGCAAGAGAGCCAAAATTTAAGGTGAACCACATGGCTTATATATGCCATTGCCTATCCCTACTAAACCATGGGTTGATTTGGTATGGAATTTGACTTAGACTTCTTAAGACTCAAAGAGGGCATAATTGTTATGGTAGCTGTTGATCGGTTTAGCAAGATGGCGCACTTCATTCCATGGCATAAAATTGATGACGTGATATATGTTTTTGGTTTGTTTTTACAGGGTTAAGCTTCATGGAATTCCACTATCTATTGTTTTGATAGAGATGTGAAGTTTTTAAGCTACTTTTGAAAGACCTTGTGGAGGAGTTGGGAATGAAGTTGTTGTTTAGCACCACTTGTCACCCACAAACTGATGGTCAAATCGAGATGTGAATTGAACTTTGGTTCTTTGTTATGGGACTATTGGAAAGAATTTGAAGCTTGGGATTTTAGTTTGCCTATTGTGGAATTTCTTATAATCGTTCGTCCATAGTGTGACAAGCATGTCACCTTTTAAAGTTGCTTATGGGTTTAATCTTAATTCTCTATTGGATTTGCTTCCTAAAACTCTTATGATTGAAGATAGTCAAAGTGATTAGAACGTGCTCATCAAATGCACCAACTCCATCAAAGGGTATATAATTGTTTATAAAAGCAAAGTGATAAAGTGAAAGAAAGGAGACATAAGGGAAGGCGACATAGTTTGGGTTCACCTTGTCAAAGATAGATTCCAGAGGCATAGAGATCAGGATATCATCAGCTGAGAGTTAAAGCAGAAGATATTCAAAAGACAGCGTTTAGGACCAGGTATGGACATTATGAATTTGTTGTCATGCCTTTTGGTCTTACCAATGCACCAACAATTTTTATGGATCTTATGAATAGAGTCTTCGGAGATTATTTGGATTTATTTGTGGTGGTGTTCATTGATGATGTGCTAGTGTATTCGAAATCAAAAGAAGAACATGAAGAACATCTGAAGTTGGTTTTGACCATTTGCAAAGTGAGAAATTGTATGCAAAATTCATGAAGTGTGAGTTCTGGTTGGAACAAGTTTCTTTCTTAAGACATGTTGTAAGTGGAGATGGGATATCAGTCGATCCTGAGAAAGTGAAAGCCATTGTTGAATGGCCAAGACCTATGAATGTGTCAGAAATTAGAAGTTTTCTGAGAATGGTAGGATATTATAGAAGATTTGTGGAAGACTTTTCCAAGATTGCAAGCTCATTGACTAAACTGACATAGAAGGGAGTGAAGACTATGAAGTTAGTTTTCAACAGTTAAAATATAAATTAGTATCTGCCCCAGTGCTTGCCTTACTAGTAAGTGGTGAGGAGTATGCTATTTACAGTGATGCCTCTATATAAGGTTTAGGAGGTGTGTTGATGCAAGAAGGTAGGGTAATAGCTTACGCTTCTAGACAGTTGAAGCCTTATGAAAAGAACTATCCTACACATGATTTGGAATTAGCAGTTGTTGTGTATGCTTTAAAGATTTGGAGACACTATCTGTATGGAGAGAGATGTAAGGTGTATACCGATCATAAAAGCTTGAAATACATTTTTACTCAAAGGGAGTTGAATATGAGACAAGAAGATGGTTGGAGCTTATAAAGGATTATGATACAGACATCTAATACCATCTTAGAAAGGCAAATGTGGTAGCAAATGCCTTAAGTAGGAAGCCAGTAGAAAATCTTGTAGCCATGATCACATCTAAATGACATCTAATAGATGATATGAGGAAGTTAAAGCTGGAAATAGTCACCAGACAAGTAGGTACGAGTTTGGCAAATCTACATATTCAACTTACCTTAATTAAAAGGATCAAAGTGGCACAAGTAGAAGATCCAAGCATTTTTAAGATAAAGAAACGAATGGAAATTGGCAGAGCACCTGAGTTTTGTGTTCATGAAGAAGGTGTTATGAGGTATAAGGGAAGATTATGTGTACCAGAGCAAGAAGAACTTAAGAAGGAATTGCTGAAAGAAGCACATTATTCTAGTTATTCCGTACATCCTGGAGGAAATAAGATGTACCAGGATTTGAAGAAACTATATTGGTGGAATAACATGAAGAAAGAGATAGCAGAGTATGTTTCCAAGTGTTATACATGTCAGTTAATCAATATTGAGCATAGGGGACTAGTAGGAGAGTTGAAGCCTTTATCAATTCCTCAATGGAAATGGGAGCATATAACAATGGATTTTGTTACTGCTTTACCCAAGACCAGAGAAAAGTTAGATTCGGTATGGGTAATTGTTGACTGGCTCACTAAAGTAGCTCACTTTATACCAATTGAAACTGGATGTAAGTTGGAGCGGTCAGCAAAGTTGTATATTAAGGAGATAGCGAGACTTCATGGAATACCGATCTCCATAGTATCGAATCGAGATACCAGGTTTGTTGGAAGATTTTGGAAGAGCTTACGTCAAGCTTTGGGTACTAAAGTGGTTTTCAGCATAACCTATCATCCTCAGACAGATGGACAATCTGAGAGGACTATTCAGATCCTAGAAGACATGCTGAGGGCATGTGTACTGGATTTTAGAGGCAGTTGGGATGAATACTTACCATTAGTGGATTTTGCATACAATAACAGTTATCAAGCATCGATTGGAATGCCTCCATATGAAGTTTTATATGGTAGAAAGTGCAGATCACCAATCCATTGGGATGAAGTTGGTGATAGGCAAATTTTGGAACCAGGATTAGTACAAGATGCTAATGACAAAGTCAAGCTGATCAGACAAAGGTTATAAGCTGCTTAGAGTCGTTAGAAAAGTTATGCTGATAAGCGAAGAAGACAGTTGGAATTTCAAGTAGGGGAGCACGTTGTATTAAAAATATCACCAATAGAGGGTGTTGTTAGATTTGGCTTAAGAGGTAAATTAAATCCTAGATATGTGGATCATGAGATTCTAGAAAGGATAGACGTGTGGCGTATAGATTAGCTTTACTGCATAATTTGGAAGGGGTGCATAAAGTGTTCCATGTGTCTATGCTAAGAAAGTATGTTAAAGATCCTGAAGAGATAGTAGTGTTAGAACCATTGGATATATAGCCAAATCTATCTACAATTGAAAAGCCGATAAGAATTGTGGATACCAAGGAACAAATCTTAAGAAGGCGAGTAATCAAGTATGTAAAAGTGCAGTGGATGAATCAATTCGAACGAGAAGTTACTTGGGAGTTAGAAGAGGAAATGAAGACTAAATATCCATAACTTTTTGATAATTCAGGTAACTTTCGTAGACGAAAGTTCTTTTTAGGAGGGGAGAGATGTAATATACAAGTAAATATTGCATAAAGAAGGATAAAAGTGTCCATTGATATAAATTATAAGGTTAAGATTGTTAACAAGGTCTAATTTTAATGAAATTTTGATTACATGACAGACACATGATGGAAGATGAAAAGTCACAAATCCTTATATATTCTTTCTTTGTTCTTTTCTCAAACAAAACCCTAAACCTAGATTCTTATCCTCGAGAGTTTATAGCCGCCAAATGATTCAGAAGTACGGATTAGGTAACTGAATTACTATTTTTGTTTTAGGATCTTATGGATTATTAGATTTCCTAGGGTTTGTTTGTTGAATTTGCGATAGAATTGGAAAACATACATATTGGGTTTGGAGATTTGGTCTATTGGTCAAGGGAGATCTTAGAAGATTGGATTCAGGTAATCAAAATCAAATCTTTCCTTTAGAGTCTTTCAATTTATGAATTATCTTAGGATTTTCTTTTGTTTTGAAGGAGAATTGAAGAAACAGTTCTAATTTTCTTAAAGATCTGAATAGTAGGTATTTAAGGAAGATTGAGGATTAGATCAAGTAATTGAATAACCATTTTTCCTTTAAGATATACAATTTTATAATTCCTTAGAATTTTCTATTGTTTGAAGGGAGATTGGAGAAGACCCTTTATTTGTAGATTTGGTTTTGGTGTTAAAAGGATTTAGAATTGAATTTAGGTAAGTGTTTAAAGTTTTAATCTTTATAATTTTATAAAAATGGTAGTTGTTGATTTCTGGTATATATGGTGTTGAATGAAATTCTAGGATTTGGAGAAGTGGTTGAGGAGATTTATTGAATTGAAGGATTTTGGTGTTGTGATTAATGAAAAATGTATAGATATGATATTATGTTGAAATTTAGGTTTTAGATATGAATGGATTTAAGTTTATTTGATGAGATGTATTTTGAATTTTATCTATTCATGTTATCAGGTTATGTTGAATTAGGAGTTGTGTTATAAAAATAAATTAGGATGATTTAGAGTACTGTTACTAGAATTTGATACATGTACGACCTTACCTTGTTTGTTGTATGTGCTTGTAGGTTTAGATTTGTTTGTTGTGTGTGTAGGATTAGAATATCAAATTAATCTAATTTTATATAACATATAAAATTGTTTTGTTGCTTGTGTTTGACTTTGGTTAGTAAAGACCACACAGAGTGTCATACTAACGAGGCACCCTGATGATTTATGTGTGAAGTTGTCCCGAGTAGACTCATACATAGAAATGATTTTGGTAGATTAGGTTTTGGCAGAGGCCGTGGTGTGTGGATGATTCTTCCACACCAATATATTTATAATTACTTATTTTCTATATTGTTTGTTTTTCAAGAGTCATGAGAAACTCTGGGTTTGGAACTAGAGTATTACAGTTCTAAACTGTATTGTTTGTTGATTAATTAAAAATAATAAATTGTGTTCGTTTTATTAGGATTAGTTGCATGAAAATATGTATATATGTATGTTGTGCGGCATTTGCATTTTGTTCGTGGTTTGGCGCACTAAGCGTTTTCGCTCATTCTTTTATCATTTTCAGGAGCAGGTGAGGATCCAGTTATGTATGACATATCAGGATATGACATTTATGTGGATGAGGGAGAGGACGCTAGTGAAGTAGACTATTCTGACAATTATATAGGTCTTAAAGATAGACTTGGAAGATGATGTGAAATTTTGAAATTTACTTTTTATAAACTTTGATATAGTTATACGTTCTATTTGAGTTTATGGACTATTAGTTATGTTGGTTCTGGTTTATGCCAACAAACTCTTTTCTTTAGAGAATTGTTTATGATATAACTTAAACATATCCTAATGAGAGTTTATGAAGATTTCTATTCTGTATGCTTGTGGTTTAGAAATTTTAGTCTTAGCGTTTCTTATAAAGAGAATGACACGTGGCGGGTTATAATGTTTCTATTTTAGGGTGTTACGCATACTTTAAATAATTAATGGAAAGAATTTTGTGACTAAAGATATTAAATATGATGTTGAATTTAATTATTTTTGTTACACTTAATCTTTGGATAGATTGCATAAGGCAGTTCAATTTGACCAACCTCTTGGCGTACCCTTTACCCTCCGTTCATTGCATCCTTAAAAGTCTCGTCCATCTCATTTTACTGACCAGGGATCTTGTAATTCAAATGAGTCGCTTTTTAAGTCACAAAAATAAATAAATAAATTCTTAGTTAATTAATATTAAATATTTGGATTTTGTTCCTTTGTCATTCTGGAAAAACATGTCCATTGGATATTACATTTTTCAAGTACTAATTTACAAAATAACAAAATAAATTATAATGATTAATTTAACAAAATAATATAAAATAAACCTGACTTTAACTAAAGTTCAACTTAATTGATTTTTTTCATTAATTCCCTAAAAAAGGTTAATTATCATCACCTATTAGCTTAGTAAATATATTAAGATCAAAGCCTGTGCAGTGGATCACTATTTGTAACATGCCGTAAAATTATATATATATTATTATTATTCATTTATTTAGATTTGACTTGCAGGTTAAGTGACAGAGTCTAATAAGTCCAGTTCAATTATTAGGATGGCTCAGGAAATTTAATGTGGTGGGCTTAGAATAAGGATTGTTGAACCGATCCACTGTAGCCAACTCTTCTCAACCAAGTTCATGCACATAGAAGGTGACTATTAGCCTTAACCCATGAGTAGCTAATTTAGGATAACTATAAATTAAGCTTGTTTCATGTAATTCATCAATCATATGGATGATTTGACAGTTGTCATCTATGTCGAGTACCTATAAATACTCAATCACTCTTCCTTATTTAAAACTTTTGGAGGAAGAAGACAAAACAATATTCCATAGAGGAGGCTCTACTGACAAAGATCAAACACAACAACTCAAGTGATCACTATTATAATTGCTTAAGAACAATAAGGCTGACATGCTGGGTTTCCTTAAGCTTTTTTATTTGTCACTTTTACATTTAAGATATTGAGATTGTCTATGTAAACCCTCGTTCTCCTAGCAATCTAAATTCGATTTTGAAATTTGGAGCCGGGAACTGAAATCCTAAAGGAATACCCTAAGACTAAATGGATCTGGAAACCCTAAGTCTGGCAATCTCGGGAACGAAACCCTAGAAAAGTAGAAATGAGTTAACTCCAGAATATAGCCCTAAATAATTTATCAAAACATAAAAACATCAGGTTTCAGAATAATTCATTCATTTCAAACCCGATCGAGATCTGTTCTTGAAAACCGGTCCCGAGGACTCGGAAATAGAAAAATAACATATAGGACTTGCTAGAACCGAAATTTAATAAGGAAGTCAAAAATATAATTAAAATAATTTTTCGGGTTATATAAATTACAGTTATAACCTTTTTATCGTATTTTCATTATTACCGGTAATTTAATTGTCTAATCAATTTTTTGATTTATTTCACACTATTCATCAAGTATAACCACCCATATCTTATTTTTACATCCTTATAACCTATTTTTATAATTTTACATCATTTCCTTACAAATTTACCTTTCTATTACATTTTATTACTTAAAGCTACTTATTAAAATTGAATTTTATTACACAAAACAAACTTAAATCTCTCTCTCCCCCTTACATGAAACCGGTGCCCCCTCCCTTGTTCCTCCCTCATTTGTTTGATTTTAATTAATTATTAACACAAAACCCTAATTTCTTTTCCTATATAATATCTCTTTCACTTTTTACTTTTTCACTCTCTCTCATTTCTCACAAAATCAACTTTTGGAAAGTCTTTTTCTCTCCCTCTCTTCTCTCTTGTGCCATGAGCTTTCTCTCCCTCACACACACACACACACAAATTTTTTTCTTCAAGTTTTCTTACTCCAAACACTAAATAGGTAATAGATCTTGACCTTACCATAATAAAAACATGTAATGACAAGATCATACATGTGTGATTCTACCAAAAATTCCCATAGCCTTATGCTAGGAATGTGGAAATACTAAAGCATAATATTCTTGCCATTACAATGTATAGATCTTGTTATTTAAGTTGATTTACTAGTATTTTGCTATATTATTGTTATATATTCTCTTATGGATATTTTGTGCATATATTTTTATTATTACTCTTATCTACATATTGTTTATGTTGCATTTGTATCAATAACATAAGTAATATAGTAGATCTATTTGTTTAGAGTACATAAATGCCATACATAATTGTTTTATGCACATAAAAGATTTGCAATATGATAGTCTTAATGAGAGTGTTGCCAAAGCTCAAGATCTATTTTATTTCTATTAAAATATGATTTTTGAAATTCGAATCTTGAGAAATAACCATTTAGAAAACCTATTTTCCAACTCCAAAATGAAGCTCTTACATGTAAAATGAAGGACTTAGGTGATAGGTATCATAAATGAGTTATTTTTATAAGATGAGCTTATTTTTACAAAGAGAAATTTTCAAAACAAGAAAAGGCTTACAAAAGTTAAGTTAGAGCTATGTCTCAACACCAAAAAAAATTAAAATTCGTAACTAGGGTGAAATGCTAAGTAAACAACTATTTTCTAACCCTAAAACAAGAGTTTTATTAAAGAAATGAAAGTCTTAGGGAGTAAGTTTGATTAGGACTTAATTTTAGAAAGATTAAATGAGTTTTTCACAAAAATAATCTCAAAAACAAGTTTCCGAAATTCGTGTCTAAAAATGACCCCATTTAAACACCTACTTCCAAATGCCAAATTGAGGATCTTAATTGAAAAATAGAAGCCTTAGGAAATAGATATAATAAGATTTGATTTTGATAAGAGTAAATGTGTTTTATTAAAGTATAAACCTAAAACAAAGAAAAGGTTTCCAAACTTGGATCAAACAATATTTTCATTTCCAAAAATTATGTAAAATTTGTCACTAGGCAAAATCCATATTTAAATATCTACTTTCTAACTTTTAAGTGAAGAATTTTGTTAAGATAATGAAGGTATTAGGCATATAGGTCATCAAGCTTTATCTTAGTAAAAATATGGATAATTTTCAAAGAGATAAAGCTAGTTTTCTCAACCAATTGTTCTTGAAATTATTGCAAAGTAAAAGTTTTCAAAAAATTCTTTTTAATAAAAAATCATTAAGGATTTATATGTAAATAGCTCATATCATGTCATTCATGATAGTGAATTGTAGATATTGCATGCACATATAATATAATTGGTAGGAATAATGCAATTTTCACAAAACAATTTCGAAAAGCAAGTTTTAGCTACGATCAGATCTGATCCGAGCTTTCTAAGACCTAAAAGTTTTCATAACTTTAAAAACATCATAAATAGATATACATTTCGAAGTAGATAGAAATCGATAGCTTATTTACGAAATTCCGAGTTAAAATGACAAAGTTATGGCCGTTTTAAGTTGGAGTTTCTATCTACCATGAAAATTACGAACTTAAGAGTTTTTATTTAATAAGTTGGAATTAGATATGGTATGAAATACTCATTTGGGTAATTCTTTCATTTAGGTGACTTTGGATCGGGAGAATTCTTGTTTCCGAATTGCTACCATTAGAGACCGGTGTCCTTGGTTGAGTGAGTTCACTTTCTTTAAATTACATGCTTAAGATTGTGCTTACAATGTTAGTGGCATTAGAAATAGGACAAGATAAAATGGGAATGTGCATGTGATTTTTGCTTGGTTGAATTGATGATTATAATATCAAAATGGGAATTGTTATAAATATTTGTATGATTTAGTATAAAATTGAAGTATTTGAAATATCTATGATCGCCTATAATTTACTTAAATAATATTCCATGATCTTATAACTAAATTCCCATGCATAACATATATTGAGTCACATTACATTTGTTATTATACCTTTGTGGGAAGAACGCATAATAGCTAGGCAATGAGTGGGCTCGAAAACTCGAATGTTGGCGTGGAATGGCCTGAATTAAAATGGAAGTGGAGTAGACACTTGAATCAACTACAAAATTAATAAGTGGGTGGGCATCTGAATCAACCACTATTGAATGAGAAAAATTGAAATCTATGATCATAGGGGCTTGAAACATCTAACCCCAAATAGAGGGCATAAATTCATTGAACATAGGACTCCCAGAAACTCTTATGTATTGTATGCTCACGTGTGATGATTTCATATGATTGTCTAATATAACTTTCTTGCCCTATTGTTTGATGAAGTATTTAATTTGGAAGTGGAACTCACTAAGCTAGTGTAGCTTGTACCCCCATAGCTTCTTTTTGATGTAGTTCCCGTACATATAGTTGCATTCCCGGACTTGGCCAAATCAAGTAATGCGAAGTTAGGAGTTTTTCCCCTTAAAAGTTTATGATTAGCTATGTATATTCTTTCACAGTAAACCCTAAATGCTCGAGATGATATTAAAAGCTAATATCTTGACTTTTGTTTAACAAGGGAATGCCTCTTAGTATTTTGTAACTGATCCTGAGATATTTGTGGTTTATATTTTTTTATGCTATTCTATCAAGTTGAACTATCTATCTCCAACTACATATGTATTCTATTGTCGTAAGGGCAGCCTTGCATCTAATACAAGACTTTTGAATGATTGTGCTAGTGATTTTTAAGTCTCGTTTAGCATGCGGTGGACTATTACGTTTAGGGTACCTTTTTGGGCATGATAGTCTATTCCTCTTTTTTGCTATCCTCTTTAAGCCATCCATTATCAAGTACCATCTTCTCAGCAAAACTCTAAAGTCACATGTAAGACACGAGATTGGCATGACACATGTGTGACTACTCTAGAAAGAACTCTGTCTCTGCACTATCCACCTAGTAACTAAGGGGATAAGTGGATAACTTATACAAAAATAACTTAGCCTAATTTCATATTTAATTAATTTTTATAAGATAGTCAAATTGACTTCAAGTTAGAGTTATTCAAATAAATTATTAAGTGAAACTTAAGTTTCATGATGCTCAACACCATTCTCTCTCTCTCTCTCTCTCTATTATATATATGTATATATATATTGGCAAAATGAATTATTTGAGATAAGTTGAGGTGAAATTGTGTATTTATTTTAATCAAAATAATGATATTCTCTTAGATAATTGTTATAATTTGCAAAACAAGTGTCATTTGGATTACTACACGAATTCCTAAACTTATTGAATAATACACCACTATATACTATAATATTTCATTAGATTTTTTTTTTCGTAGTGTCCACAAAAAACACTTGTTAAAATTGTTAAAGAAGTCCTCTCTCGATGTACAAACATGAATTAATCAATATAAATCTCTTGATTCCAAGATCAATTGGAGATTTTTTAATAATATCATAAGGGTTTTTAGGGGAATTTTTTTTTAAAAAAAGAAGAAATGGTATAATATATAGAGTGAGACAAATGATATTTGATTTACAAATTATAATCATTTAAAAATTTTATTCGGTTTGCATAATCATGGAACACATTGTAGATCTTATTTTCAAATAAAGTTGATGTTAGTAGTTTTTTTAATGGCATAATATTTTATCAAACTTGAAAATCACATGCAACAAGTTATTTACGATTGAAATTACCACATACAAATACTTTTCTTTTTTATCTCTAAAATAATATATTGGTTAAAAATCTACAATTAATTCTCAGTGAATTAATACATAAATTTTATTAATTTTTCATATATTATATCAATTAAGAAAAGTAAAATATTAATTTTAATTCACTAATTAGTGGATTTATACTAAAATGTATCAAAATTAAAAGTATAGATTTTAAAATACTATTTAAAATGAAGTACAAACAATCAAATGTAAAAAAAAAAAAAAAAAATGGCTATTAGCTATCCATCAATGGAGACATTGAATTGAAACTAAATTAACAAAAAAAGATATTAAATCGCTAACATTAAAAGTTTAAATAATAATTTGCCAAAAATAAACAATACATGCATTTTTGATATTATTATCCAAATAATAATATGTGATATGAAATAAAATACGCAATATATTCTAGAATATTTATATGAAAAGTATAACATATTCTGAAACATGTATCCTTTGATATTCATGTTGCATGATAGGCATATTATATATACATAGATGCTATACTGAAACACAACCTTATGAGGGAATAGGTCCTAAAAATTAAACCAAATCTTGTTATTTGATTTACAACACCAGCTAAAATCCAATTTAGAGTCTATTTGGATTGCTAGATTTTTATTTGTATTGTATTTATATTTGATCTGTATCTATAACTTTGGTCTGTTTGGCTAGCCTATTTTGGTAAATACAGATATTTTTTTTAAATTTTTTCTAATAAATTATTATCAAGAAATAGATACAGATAAAAAAGTGGGCATTTCTCATAAAATATTAAATAAATCAAATATAGATGTAAATAAAACATATTTACTCCTATCATTTTCAGACAGATACAGATGAAAAACATATCATCTAATGGATCCTATAATTGTAGGATATTTATTAGGTCAGTTTACGAGTAAAAACATCAATTTTTTATTAGTATTTATTTCTTAATAAATATTTATTTAAAATTATAAAAGTATGATGTTAAAATAACTAGAATACCAAAAAACAAATAGCCAAATCACACATGTTATAGGAGGTTTCAGATTTCCATACAATTATTCGTTCACCAGAAAATATACTCCACAAAATATAATTAGATCTTGTTGTCAAGAATTAAAAGCCATCTTAATCACCATCGTCACATCAACTATTCAGAGCTACTGAGCCATAGTAAGTGTGTCCATTATGTCACTTGCTAGGAATCTTTATCTCACTAGTTCCAGATTTGCGTTGGTCCACTAACTAGTGATATTATTACATGCTTGGTATATCTCTAATAGCCAGCCCACAACCTTACAGCAAAATCGTCCAAAAACTAAACCAAAGACTTTGCACTGGGCGATAAAAAGAATGGTTCATGTCAAAAATACTACGATAAAATATATAATTAGAAATTCAAATTTTCAGATTGATTAATTTAATATCTGAAATAAATTTTTGTTGTGTCAATAGTATATTCATCAAGTTCTTTAGGTACTAAATTGATTACTTTTAAAATATTTTATGTATTAAATTGATCAATTTCAAAGTTTAGGTATCTAATTATATATTTTACGAAATCTAGATATCATTCATGACATTATCCCTGAAAAAAAATTCCCAAAGAAAGAATCTATTTAATTTGAAGAGCGCACAAATAAATTTGATATAATATTTAAAATGCTAAGCTGAAAGTCGTGCGATAATTTAGCTATTGGATTATTTACACTTACAAGATGAATTTGACTGCTCATGGCAAATTTCTTGAAAGAATATATAGTTTTTTTAAGCAGTTAGAACGACTCACGGTAACAAAATCAGAAAATACCAAAAAAAACAAAGAAGAAGATTATATATGAATATAGTATTATTGGTGCACTAAAGCAAAAATCATTCATAAGATTTCAAGAAATCAAAATAAAAATAATCAATAACTGATTCATAAATATAATTATTTTATGCATATATAAGTGTTTGTACATCACGATGACTCAATATAGTACTAGTGTCGATGGAACAATACACGTCATAGTTTATACAATGTGATATGCATTTTCTTTTTCTTCTTTCCTCTCTCTCTCTCTCTTCCTTTTATGTTTTCTTGTAAGAGCAATTTTAGTAACTTGACTTTAATTTCTATCAAAAACATTTATTAATTATAATTGGCGAATTTGAAGCTAGATAAGATTAATCCGAAGTTAGTGAAGTCGACATGCATTAGTCAACCTGGAATAGCTTCTACGTTTCATGTGCCATTGAAAGAGGAACCTTCCCAAAAGGATTCTAGCCTCTTTGAGCAACTAGTGTTTTGGTGGTAAATTGTTTATTGCATTAGTTATTTAATTTATGTGGTATGGTATCATATGTTTCTATACTCTATATAGAATAGTCTACTTGACTTTCCACCCATCCCTTTATGGGACCTATTTTTCAGGTCAGGATAATGAGATTGATTTCCATGACCACTTAGGATATGATTTATATGTTTGTGGTCAGTTTGGTGCTAACTATCTGGAAGATGAGGATTACATTGATTTTTCTAGCATTGATGTTTGCAAGAATATAAGGATTAATGTCATTAATAATACTTAAACTTTGATAAAATATGCAATTAAGGAACTAAACTATGAAATTGATCAATTTAAAACCTAAAAAAATATTTCGTGCATTCTAATAGTATCTCCATTGTATTGATTAGCGTATATAAAAAAGTAATTCTAAGTATTAAATTGACCAATTTCAAAGGTATCTTATTGTATATTTTATCAAAGTTCACACACTATCCAATACATTAATCCTAATAACAATTATAATAAGAGATAAAATAAAAAATGATACCTGAACTTTCACAAAAAGTTCAATTAGATACAAAAAGTTTGGTTTTGAATGATTTGGTACCTAAAACAAGTTTTGGATAGATTTTTCCGACTTAAAGTTTGGGTTTGACAATTTTCATACTTCCACGAAAACTTTGTTCAAGTATCAAAATTGTCAAAACTAAGCTTTAGGTGTGAAAAAAGTTTACAAAAGCTTTGTTCAGGTACAAAATTATTCAAATGAAATTTTGGATACTCGATAGAATATTTTGCAAAAGTTCAAGTGCCATTTTTGTCATTAACCCTAACTACAACAACAACAACACCAACTCCAACACCACCACCAACAACAATAAGGCTAGATTGGAAGAACATGAGATAGGAAATAAAGTATGTAATATATTCTAGAATATTTATATGATGAGTATAACATATTTTGAAGTGTTATTTCATAAACTTTAACAATATTATATATTATATATATAATTAGGTATTTGAACTTCAAAATTGATTGATTTAGTATTTATACTTTGAAATTTATCAATTTAATACCTAAAAGAACTTTTTGTGCGTACCAATTGTACCTCTGTGATATTGGTTAGAGCAAATGAAAAATTCTTTAAAGCACTAAATTGATCAATTTTAAAGATAAATAAAAAAATGATTGATGCCAAAGCCCAAATCTCTAATTGCATTTTTTGCTAAAATTTAAGTACCATTCACGACAATTACCTTGTTTGAAACGTGTATCATGTGTACTTAATTGGATAATGTCACAAATGATACTTGGACTTTGGAAAAAAAAAAAAAAGAAAAGAAGATGCAATTAGGTACTTGAGCTTTGAAATAAATAAATTTAGTATCTAAAAATTAAAATTAATCAATTTAATATCTAAAAAATTTTGAAATTTATCAATTTAGTATCTAAAATAATTTGGCAAGTGTTTTGTTGTCATAAACAAAAAGTTCTTTCTAGTAATAAATTGATCAATTTCAAAATTCAAGAATTAAATTGATCAATTTTAAAGTTTAAGTATCTAATTGCATATTTTGTTAAAGTTCAAATATCATTTATCACATTAACCTACACTTTAATACACATGTCACATGTATCATGGGTTAATGTCGTAGATGGTATATGAACTTTGACAAAATATATAATTAGGTATTTGCACTTTCAATTTGATAAACTTATTATTTGAAGGAAAAATGGAATTGTAAGTGTCTATACTTTATAATTTGGGCAAATCAGCGTATAAACTTTCATTCTTTATATTTGTGGCGTCTCTAGTTTTACTTTTTTTTGGCCATATTAGCATCTCTAAAAATAGCAAAAATATAAAAAATAAAACTTCAAAAATTATTTTTTCCAAAATGCAAAGTAAAAGTACTTTGAATACCTTTTTTATCTTGAACTTTAAAATTGATCAATTTAGTATCTAAAAAAACTTTTCCTACACACAAATAGTACCTTCATAATATTGGTTAGCAATACACAAAATTTTTTTTTTTATGTATTAAATTGATCAATTTCAAAGTTCAGCTACTTAATTACATATTTTATTAAAATTTTATGTATTGTTCGTCACATTTACCTTATATATATAGATAGATATAGATATATATGCTAACCTGAAAACACACCCTTATAGGGAAAGAAGTCCTAAAAAATAAAACCAAAACTTGTTATTTGATCCATAACATCAGCTAATATCCAATTTAACCATGCCTGTTATATAGGAGGTTTCAGATTTTAATACAATTATTCGGTCACCGATGAAATTATACTCTTCAAAATATAACCAAGTCTTTTTGTCAAGAGTTAAAAGCCATCTTAATCACCATCGTCACGTCAACTATCTTGAGCTACTGAACAATAGTAAGTGTGTCCTTCATGACACGTACTGAACAATTTACTTCGCTAATTCCAAATTTGCGTGGTCCGTAATATTATCACAGTGTTCGGATTTCTTTAAGACCAAAGACTTTTCGCCGGACAATGACTCAAGTTTGGGTGGGGGGCATCCCGAAGGAAGAATCTATTTAATATGAAGAGCGTACAAGTAAATTTGATGTAATATTTTAACAGCTAAAGCCGTGGGAGAATCTAGCTATTGAATTAGTTACATCTATAAGATGAATTTGATTGCTTATGGCAGATTTTTTTTGAAGCAGTGAAACAACTCACAGTACAATATATATGTATAAATATGAGGCTTATATATGAGCATAGTAGATGGGCATGATAAATGAGCTAAGACACATGAAAGAAACTTTGCAAGCATACGAACTTGACATGGCATGCAACATACGCGAATGAAAAAAGAGAAGTAGGGA
This sequence comes from Combretum micranthum, assembly GCA_024138025.1. Classification (NCBI taxonomy): domain Eukaryota; kingdom Viridiplantae; phylum Streptophyta; class Magnoliopsida; order Myrtales; family Combretaceae; genus Combretum; species Combretum micranthum. The sequence goes on along the minus strand of JAMXBD010000479.1, from coordinate 68,339 downwards.
TAAGTGCAGTCTGGCATGTGGCACACTAGGCATGTGAAATTGATGGACCATCAAAGCACGATGCTCAAGCAAGCAGACTAGCACATGGGCTATTTTTTTAAATAATATTGGAATTCTTGTTTTCAGTAGTTCTACATTGTTGTATTACATATTTAATTAATATAATTTATTATGTTTAATTATATTGTAATATATCGATACTGACAATGAAGAATTTGATATTTTTGAAAATGCAAATTAATTTTTCATAAAGAATTTTAAGTTGACACATTAACCCAAAAAAACAAAGAATATAATCAAATTAGTTTTATTGCAAAGTTAATTTATCAACTATAAATTTAAAAAGTGTTGCAGGTGCCAAATCTCTGGTAGATAAGGGGTGCAGGAGCATCGTAGACCTATGTATGCTAAACGCTATTAATGGTCTACTGGGGGATGGTCTGACGTGGCCACTTTGATACTTAAGTCAATGGTAGATCCGTGTGGCTGTATTTATAGGTGACAGTCATACCAGAATGGAGACCCACAAAATATTTGATATCCACGTGGCATATCCCCAAATTTGATAGCTGACTTGAATTGAAAGGTAGATAACGTCATCATCTGTAGAGGTCCACTGGATTGGTGCTTGTTCCCCTAGGAGGTCGAAATGTTAGGTAAGTAGAAGCCACAACTAGGATCATGATAGATCTTGGTCCTCATGGGGACTAAGGCCCTCATGGGGCTCAAGATTAGTATCGAGCCTCTCCATGAGTTAAAGGGCTTATGGAGCTCTTGGGGCCAAAGTGTTAAAAGGGGATTCTTCATGAGCTAAGTTGTCCACTAGATGAATGTGAGTCCCAATGGATCGTGGCCAGATATTTTCTATAAACACCTGAGGCTCGTGGAGCTCTTGGGGTAGAGTGCTAGAAAGGGATTCTTCATGGGTCGTCTAGCCCATTAGGTGAATGTGAGGCCCAATAGCTTGCGGTCATATTTTTTCTATTAACAAAGAGTAGTCTTACAACTCATGATCTATGAGATTTGAGATTGATAAATATTTATAAATTACTAAATATCTATAATTTCTAAATAACAATTTGATAAATGAAATTATTAAATATTTGGGTAAATTACACTAAAAGGTTCTTATGTTTGAGGTAAGTTCATTTAAGATCGCAACGTTTCAAGTGTTTTAAAAGAGATCCTAATGTTTGGAGAAGTGGGTCAATTAAGGTTTCTATGGACACGTATCAAAAAGAGAAATATTTAATTAAAACTCATAAAACCTTAATCTCGTTGTCACGTGTTAATAGAGAAATTAATTGACTCACTTCTCCAAACATTGGGACGTCTTTTGAACCATTTGAAGCGTCGATACCTCAAATGAGCTTATCCTCAAATGTTGGAACCTTTTGATGCAATTTTTCCTTAAATAATGATATTACACTTTCATAATATTATGTTAGTTAATTGCAAATAACAACCTACTAAATTTTATTTCCACAAATTACACAATGCATTGGGATAAGGAAAAATTTAATTTTATCACCAAAATTTTTAAATTCACAATATAAAAAAAAACGATCGTTGATCAAACCCTTCGGACATCACAACTTAATACCACTTAACCTCATCCCATTGATCCATCTGTTCCTATGCCTTTAACGGTGATAAACATCCACCCCTACCTCGGTAGTTCTTGAGCCACTATCTTTAGGCGACTAGAAGTGTGGGTCCCTTAACATCTGTCCTTGATATCTTTCTAACCCTTGAGACACATACAGTCTTCTAGAGTTTCCGGTTCTACCTTATAGTGGTGCAAATTGGGAGAGGGAGATAGAGAAGAGTAAAAGGTAAACTTGACTATCGAAGAGTTTTGCTTGCCATGGCACCTAATGGAAGAAGAGGGGTACAATCATCCACAACCACAAGAGCATCAACATGAGCCAACTAGTTTTATATGCAATAGATAATGGATTGCTTAAAGCAAATCACCAAAACACAACATGAACAAGGCTAAACGCTCTAAGCTATCTGTTCTCATGTTGACCAAATTACTAAAGACCAGCAAGACTACTTTTACTAGGCAAGCTACCAATTGGGACATCCACCACCAGCATATCAGTCCTTGGTGGTGTTGATGGTCAATAAGGTGGTTAATTATACCATTCATCATATTTGTCCAAAATGAACTAAATATGAATTTTTTTTTTCAAATTTTAATGTAATTGTAAATGTATTTATGTATCAATTAGTTGAATAATAAGTATACAATTTATTTCCATTAATATTAAGTGTAAAATTTAATCATCATTTTTACATCGTAATTAAATTTTTAAAGTTAATTTTCATATTTTTAAATGCGGTAACCACCAAAACATTATGTAAGTTAGAAAAAGAACAAAAAAAAAAAAAATAATATATATATTATATACTATTTGAAATTGGACCCAATCAAAGACACATGAAGACATATGGTATGCACAAAAGCATGAATAGGTTGGGCACACGAAAACACATGGCACACAAATGCAAAATTTGATACATGAATGGTACGACCCAATATAATTATCATGCGTAAATTAGTACACTAAAGCAAAAAAATTCATTATAGTACACAAAATCAAATCAAATAATCTATATCTGATTCATAAAGATAAAAGTGTATCTACATGTTAATGACAATATAATAATCATGTTAGTGGAACAATACTAGTCACAGTATATAAATGTTATGTGCATTTTCCTTTTTTTTTTTTCCCTCTCTCTCTCTCTCTTTTTATTTTTTTTTTAATGTTTCCTTGTAAGCACAATAACAACAACCTAACTATAATTCCAACCAAAAACACTTATTAATTATAATTAAACAATTTGAAGCTAGATAGGATTAATCTAATGGTAGTCAAGTTGGCATGCATATTCACCTTAGAAGAAGAGCTTTTACGTTTCATGTGCCAATGAAAGAGGAACTTTCCCATCAGCATTCTAGACTCTTAAATAATTTTTGGGGGAAAATGTAAAAACACACCCATAAACTTTAAGGATAGTGTGGATTGATCCCTCAAACTTCAAAAGTGTCGTTTTGGACCCCTATAACTATAAATAATTCGTAAATAAATCCATTTTGCATTGTTCGATAAAAAAGTACATAAATTCACTATGGAAATTATACGAATTTATACTAATAGGTAGGAATAGGATAGGATGGACTTATTTGCAAATTTTTTTTTATAGTTATGGAGGTCAAAAACCATACTTTTAAAGTTTTGAGTGTTACATCCTAGAAATGGGGCATAGATGGATCAACCTAAAGTAATTATACCAAGTATGCATCCAAGGTATGAAAACCATTTTGCAAATCAAGGATTTGCAAAACTCCACTTAATTATACTATACAAGTTTTAATTCATAAAAACATTTATATAGCTAAGGAAATACAGATTCCCATGGTCCTCCATAACAACAAAAAGTCGGTATCCCCCACCAAATAGTAAAAGAGAATAGATCATATATGTATTATAAAGCCTTGAACTATTTTTAATCTAAGCAATCTATTCTAAGTTTATCACATATAATACAAAGCAAAATAACTTAATTACAAACATATGAATTCTATTATAAGCTAATTTTCAAACTTCTAAGGTCTTCACTCTCTTAACCCATTCTAGGCCCGAGAGACACCTGCATAAAAACTATGGGGCGTGACTTTCTCTATAGCCCAGTGAATAACAAGACCAAATCACATGACAAACAAAAGTCAGACAATTGTTATTAACAAACATAGCCAATGCAACACTCAAACATATGATACGCACAGTTTGGATGACCAAAATCCAAACCAATGGAGATTTACGCCCTCTCTTAGTGGTTGAAGGACTAAGTTAAGTTTTTCATACCCGGTAGAACTGTAAACTAAGGAAGGGTGTATCTTCTCAATTTAGAGCCTTTAGCTCACACTTTCTCAGCACAAAACCATTTCATATAACAAACGTAATCTCTAACTATCTCTTAGACATAACTAAGGAGATATGATTTCAATTTTAAATACATTTTGTTGAAACATAACCTATAATTTCCCCTCAGACATAGCTAAGGAGGGAGGATTTTCTTTGAAACTCGTTTTATCAAACGTAGCGTCTAACTTCTCTTTAGATAAAAACTAAGGAGTGAGGACTTCATCTTGAACTCATTTTGTGCATTGATTAAAACATTTATTGTAAACCCCAAAAACTTCCACCATACGATATGACTCTAGATTAGAAATTATGAACTGATTAGTAACCCTAGAAGTTAATCAGAAACTCTAGATTAGATAGATAACTTAAATTTGGCCGGTTTGGGACCCATAAACTTCATAAAAGAACTTCTTTGACTCCAATTGGTTCCAAAAACGAGATTTCGTATTTTGAGTTTATAATTCAAGGTATGATCAAAGGAAACTTCAAATTTCAAACCCGAATCCTTGTCAAACAAATAGATTAAATGGAGAAAACCTAAATATAGATATTAAGTGAACATTTTTGTAATCAACAAAGACCTGAGGTTAAAACAAGGAGTAGTAATGAACCTATATTTAGACTTGAACCTTAAAATTCGAGATTCCTAGTTAGTAATAAACTATATTGATAAGATTTCATAGTAGGTATCCAAATCTAATATATAGGACTAATTTAGCTTATATATCAGTAGTAAAATTAAGTCAACAACCCAATATGTTTATGGTTAAGAAGTGGCAACTTTTAGACAAACCGATAGAATTATAAATACACAATAAAAATATAAACTGATATATAACTCAAGATCTAGATTTCATTCAAAGATTTGATTCATACTAATATTCGAATTAGGGTTTTCTTAAGCTCTTGGAGCCTGAAATGAAAATTAACCTAACTAGTTTAGAAAACCTAAATCGCGGGAAATAAATCTTTCTTAAACAATTAGATACGTACAATTAAAACTTAAATTTGTACTGTTTGGTTAATTAAACATTTGGTAGGATCTATTAAAAATATTTTCATGTATATACTTACATATATTAGCTAAAATATACCCTAATAGTGTAATAAACTACCCGAAAATTTAACTAAATAATATCTAACTATTATTTAACTAATATATATGCATATTATCATCTTGCTGGAGACGTTGGATCATTATTCAATGGCTTTGATCTTCTTAAAATGAGTGAGCCGGATTTTTTCTCTCAATAATGCAAACAAAGTCAATATAAATCTAACTTAAGCCAATATAAAGTTGACAAATGACTTTTGCATTAATGACAATACAACAAGTTGAAGAAGTAACAAACAAACAGAAGCAATTCGTTTCAAATATGAGGAATAAACACAGCCGAGCTTTGCATTTCATGTAATATATATATTATATAATATATACATATTAACGAACTTAGATGGACAAGCAAACAAACTTCAATCCCTCTCAAATTTTCCAGAATCCAACTACACCCTATTAGGAGTTAAATCAACCTGAAACCGATTTTTAAACGCACACATCAACCCAGTTCGTCACGAAAAACATGGAAAAACGCGTGAAAACGAGCCTAAGGTAAGTCGATCTCATTCCACATGTTTTCTTTCAATTCTAAGGATTGATATTGACTCTTAAACATCTTAGGAAGCTAACCAAGTCCATTAGAAGCTTCGAATTTCACCGAAAAGCCACAACGAAGGTAATCTTCCTAAACCCTAACCGAGCTTAATGATTCCAGAAAGTGGAGAACATGTTGTTATTTTGTTGGTTTCTTTGTATATTCAAGTAGATTAAGGTCTTAGGAGTTCATAGGATCCAAAAACCTGACCTCTTGACGTCGGGATCGGCCGGAATCAACCGTGGCTCATCGGGGAAGAAGGTGAATAGTGTTTCCCCGATGAGCATGGGTAGGTACACGGGGCGTGTTCCACCCGTGTACCTCTCGGCCGAATTAAAAATAAAAAAAAGGAAAAAAAGAAAAACGAAACTAATTAAATTTAATTATAGAATAATTAATAATATAAGTAATTTTAGAATTATTATTATTATTTCTGCATTTATTTATTTTTTCTAGAAATGTGAATAGTAATATTAGAGTTTAGTAATATAATACTAGAATTTTTATTTAAATTTAAAATAAATTATTTTCTAGAATTATTAAATATATGATGTTTAAATATTTAATTTATTAATATTAATCCAAAAATAATTTTTAGAAATATAAATTACTTTATTAAGCAATTTACATATAATAGGTTTTCTAACTATAATTATTAATATTCTTAATATTGTTAAAAGAATTTTTAGAATTTTTGAAAATATTATTTCTGAAATAATACTAAATATGAATTTAAGACTAAAGTTATTTTAGTAATATTATGAATTAAAGTATAAGACAATTATTATAATTACTAATGTTATGAAACGTAATTATTCTATCTTATCTATTTCAGAATTATTATTATTATTATTATTATTATTATTATTTATTATTATTAGTATTATTGATGTTATTATTATTTTTATTATTATAATTGATAATAATTATTAATATTCTTATTATTTACTGTAAAACGAAATATTTTCGAAAATAGTTATAATTAAATTAATAAATCCTTTTATTAGTAAGTATATTTTCATAAAGTTGATATTTAATTAATTTATAGAAAAAAATAATATATATATACATATATATATAATTTATGAGTTTAGTAAATACTAAGTATATATTTAATTAAATAATTGTAGACGAATAGATAACAATGAAAATTTAGATAATCCAAGATTGTGAGTATAGGAATATCTATACTCTATAAGAAAAATTTATTAAGTAATTAAAAAGAAAACTAATAGTTTTGAACAATGAAAATGAACTAACTAAATTATTAAACTTTCCAAATACCCAATCAATAGATTCAAGTATCCAACCAAAATTAATTGAATAAAACTGTGATTACAATAGTTTAAAACTTAGGGCTATTCCCAAAGATCTAGTTAAGAATAAAACAGAAACCCAGCAAACCATTAGGACACTTAAATATTCATATGAACTAGGTTGTATAGTCTTGTATAATTAATGACTATATTACTTATCTCAATAGGTGACTCAGGTATTGGAGAGGACCTTCCTGAAGATTACTACGATTAAATAGCATGGGCAGGTGAGTAACTCAGTCTTATTACATTGATTGTGCTTGTACTAGTAGTGAATCTTACATAAAAGATAATAAAAATTGATGTTCTGTATGAATTGTGAAAGATTGTGTATTGTATTACATTGATTGCCAAGTCACTCTAAAATAAGTGATAACAAAAATGCATGTACCTTGGTAATATCTATAGAATATGATTGAGTATCTGTAATGCTTGATCACCTTCAATTTGACTAAAAACTACTAGTACCTTAATGAAAAATAATCATGCATTACATATTATGCATAAAAAGCATTTGAGTAAGTGGTAGCCTACTACGTGTTAGTTTTTCGGATCTCTGGTGATGCTTGAATTATCTAGGCCAGAGAGCTATTAGTTAATTGCAAGATTACCTTTGTTCTGTCAATACTATAGGAACTAAATGGTAAACGAAGGACGCCGCTTATGGTATTACATGGAAATAACTAACACTTAGTGGAGTTTCTAAAGCTAAAACAGGAAATAAAGGATGAAACATGATAAGCTTAAAGAGATAATTAAATTGAATATTATTATTTCCTGAAAGCTTAAGTCTCTCCTGAGTAGGTGGACCATAGATTATGATCCTTCAACCCCGATGAGAGGGCGTAAATTTTCATCCTGTTTAGATTCCGAGTTATCCAAGCTTGTAATATTCATTTGTTTAATTGATGCATTTCATATGATTGTTAAATAACTTGTATGATATATGTAATAAGTGCTGGTTATTCACTGAGCTTGTGTTTTAGCTCACACTCCCACAGTCCTTTCAGGTCCACTCTACGACCCTGGCTCATTACTAGCAGGAGCATGGTCCCGGTAAGAGATTAGAAGCCGAAGTTTAAAGACTAGTATAGGATTGGAGTATCTATATCTTTATTAGTCCTTTTTATGCAATTAATGTGCATTAGAATCATTAGCTGAGGTTGTAAGGATATGATCTGTAATATCTTTATTAATCCTTAGTCTTTGTAAAACTAGCCTCAAGTGTTGTTCATGCTCCTCTACACTTCTTGAGTATACCAGTATATCATCAATAAAAACAATGACAAACCGGTCCAGATAATCTTTAAATACTCTGTTCATTAAATCCATAAATGCAGCAGGGGCATTTGTCAAACCAAAAGACATAACCAAGAACTCAAAATGTCCATATCGCGTTTTGAAAGCCGTCGGGGATATCTTGTTGTTTAATCTTGAGTTGATGGTATCCAGATTAAATCTATCTTAGAGAACACTGCAGCATCTCTAACTGGTCAAATAAATCATCAATTCGGGAAGTGGATATTTGTTCTTAATTGTCACCTGGTTTAGCTCTCTATAATCAATACACATTCTTAAGCTTCCATCTTTCTTTTTCACAAATAATACTGGAGCACCCCAAGAGAAATACTCGGGCGAATAAATCCAATGTCTGCAACTCTTCTAACTGGCTTTTCAATTCTCTCAATTCTGTAGGAGCCATTCGATATGGAGCTTTAGATATCGGTGATGTCCCTGGTATCAATTCAATTCCAAACTCGATTTCCCTATCAGGTGGTAATTCTTTGGGAAAAACATCAACAAACTCTTTCACCACTGGCACCATATCCACTTTAATCTCTTCACTACCCTTCTCCCATAACTCCATAGTGTACATATAAGCTGGTCTTTTCCCCTCCAAGACATGTGTTACTTTTCCATTCTCTAAATCAAAACTCACTTCCACTTTCGTACAATCTATACTAGCTTTATACAGATTTAACCAATTCATTCCTAAGATAGAATCAAAATTAGTTAAAGGAAAAACCAACATATCAATTGGCATGTTTACATTAGAAATCACTACATCAACATTTCTACAAATGCATGGTTCTTTAGTTTGCACCCCAAGAGTAGTATTAATACTCATCATTCTATCAAGCAACACTTCAGAATACAAACCACACTCATTCACAAAGTTTTCAACCAAGCATGCATGAGTAGCACCCGTATCTATCAATGCATATGCAGTATGATTTGCAATCTTTATGGTACCTGCTAATGTATCCACTGGAGGAGCTTTCTCATACTGTTGTAGGGCAAACACTCTAGCAGCAGTCGTCCTTTTCCAACATTAGGACCATCATTCTTAGGCTTCTCCTTACAATTCATCACATGATGTCCTCTCTGTTTGCAATAAGCACAAAATATAGGCTTCAATTTTGGATTTTGCAATCAGAAGCTCGATGACCTACATCCCCACACGCAAAACATGCTCCAGGAACCCATTTACACTGAGCTAATCATGGGTCCAAAACATCTAGTACACCTCTTATCAAAAGGAGTAGAAGACATAGAAGTCTTCACAAATTGTCCCGAACTAGGCTTCTTTCCCATATATGGTCTTTTACCCTTATCAACATTATCATACCTTGGGTAAGGAGTATATGATGTGGTTGATCTCTTGCCCAGAAAAGTAGCTCTTCTGTCCCTTTGAACCCTTATTATCATCGATATTTGCTCTAACAGTCTTGCTTAACCACAGATTCTGATAATGTCATCAGTTGAAATTTCTTGACTTCACTCTTTAATTCCATATTTAATCCATCTTGAAACTTTTGGACTTTCATTCTTTCATCATTGTAGTTTGCTCCTGCAAACCTTAGCAACCTGCAAAACTCCGCATAATACTCGTCTAGTTTTACTTCCTTGTCTCAAACTTAACCATTTAGAAATCATCTGTTCCCTCACAGTTGATGGAATATACTTCAAGAAGAAAGCATCTTTGAATGTATTCCAAGGAATGGTCTTGCAAAGCCTTCACTGTTCATCATCCACCAATTATATGCATCCTGCTTCATAACAAATACAGCTAAGTAACCTTCCTATCATCAGGTACTTGGCAAGCAGCAAAAGCTTTCTCAAGTTCTATGATCCATCCTTCAGCTTTAGTTGGATCCATGATAGTGCCATCAAACTCAGGTACTAGCTTGACAAAGTCATGCAGCTTCACTTGATCATATCGGTCTTCACTCGTACATTAGGTTCTTGCCTCACATTTGGTGGATTATATTGTTGCATGAATTGTTGTTGGTTGATACATCATTTGTTGATACTGTTGAACCATTGCAAACATATCCGGAACAAATTGAACATAGTACTTGTATCTCCTGCTGGCATCTGAGGCATAGGAGCATATGGAGGCATCGGAGGAGGCATTTGAGGTGGCACTTGTGGTTGTTGGGGATCTTGAGTAGTAGAGGCCGAAGCCGGTGATGGAGTCGAAGAAGTAGCAGCTGGAGTAGTAGATGATGTAGATGCTGGAACAGTAGACTGAGGAGGAGGTGGCATATTCTCCCTATCTGAAGTCTGTCTGGTAATTCTCCTTAACCTATCCATCTTTAAACAGCATACAATATACACATGACATATGATAATTAATGCAATGTCAGCTTAACCTTAAATTTAATTAATAATAATAATAATAATAAAACAACATTCAAGCAGAACACACCATTCAAGCAAATCCTAACTCAAACCATGTAAATCCCACCGCATCTAAGGTCAAGTCTTCCTATGTTAAACAAACAATTTACATAAACATGCTCTGATACCATTTGTAAAGACCCGACCTACTAATCCTATGATTAAGTAAGTCAAGTCCCCAACCACGTATAATATTTTCATATCATACGTAAGGTTGTCCTAAATCTAACAATTTATGTGAATTGTTTGTTTAAAACCACTACAACATGATACTAGACTTTTTACAAAAGGATTACTCACTTGAGTAATCTATTCATATAAAACATTTAAGAAAATAATTTACAACATGGTGTCAAGCTCATGACACAACAAAACTTACATAAGTTCTTACAAAATAGGAAAATTAGACTTTAAGTCTTTATATACAAACAAGGCTTAACTAACAAGCCTCTATTCAGAATACAAAATACATATTTAAACCAAACAACTTATTCCAAAAACTTTATTCCTTGCTATCTTGCACTCGGTTCCTAGTCGCCCCACTCATCCATAAATTTTTCCCAATCCGACCCATAGCCCATATCATCATAACAGTCATCATCACCTGAAAAATAGGAACAGTGAGCCATAGGCCCAGTACACAGCAACAACACCCAAAAGCGTAGTGACAATCATACTTAGACTAATGCAATGCAACACTAATGTTTCATTTATCTTTCTTTAGTATTCATTGATCAAATCATCATTGGAGTATTCAAACTCCGGAACAAGCCATGGGATTCTGGGGATCCTGAGTAACGCTCACGACGCTCAGGGGGGTTGATATAGATAGCCCGAATATCTATATCTCCTAGATAACGTTACACTGAAAAGAATAATCTCATATAGGTTATATAGTCGTTGCTCAACTTCACTTAACTCAATCCATAATATAAATTAATTCACATGCTCCCATAAACATTGAATTAATTATACTACTTCTTTTCAAGAATAAGTAAATGTTGCTCAGTTACTACATTTCCTATCGATTATCCGCCGAGCCTAGTCATTGCATCATGATAAGTTACCGCTCCTCGGACCGGATTCAACGGTGAAAACACAAGCAATTCAAGCAATGCTTAAGTCATTTAGAATTTATATCAAATTTAAGTATGCCTATCCTAACAAGCATACAAGCAAGTTACTGCGTACCTGTACTAGCTCGAGAGTCAATGGGAATAATCGAAAGGGAATCACTCACCGTAAAAAGAAGTAATTACAACTCACACTTAGTTCAAGTATATACATTCATCAAATCTCAAGTATAATCATCCAAAGAAATTCAATAAATCATTACAACATCATCACATAGCATTTAATATCATATATTATCATGCAATACTCACAAATACTTAAATGATCATTTATCAAGCTTGGGAGAACTTTTAACAACCAACAATAAGTTTTAAACTTTGTTTGGAAAGTGTATCAGTTGAAAAGAACTAAAATTTAAGCATTGTTACTTTTAAAATTTGTGAAAACTTAAAACATGAAAGTTGTAGATCTCTTTTTAAGCTTTCCAACGCAACTTGAATCACCTCAAAAGAAGATCGGATGAAAAGGTTATGGTTGAATTACAAACAAGATGCGAAACAGGGGAAGTCTGCACGACCGTGTGCATGGCCGTGCTTGAGGTGGTGCAGGGTAGGAAAAAGTGACCTGAGATGAATCTTGAAGGATTTTAAGGCCTGTACGGCCATGTGCACGCCCGTGCAGCAGGTTGTGCACACTCGAACAAAAAAATGATGAAATCGTTTGTTCTTTAAATGCATTTTACACTTCTTAAAATTCTTTAAACTCATTCCAGAGTTTCCCAAAACTTGTTATATGATCAATATAACATTCAAACAAGATAAACTTCAACTTTAAACATCAAATAAGTTCAAACACCACTCTACAAGAATCAAACTCTTCTTCATCAACTTTCATCAATCCTAGCACACTTCAAACAATTCTAATACTTATCATACTTCAACACTTCAATTCCAAACCACATGAAAGCCTACTACAACCTATCTACAACAACTCAAGCATTCTAAACTTTCCTAACAACTCTACAACACTTCAACAAGAATTTAAATACCAACTACTTATATTACACCACACATGCATATTTCATGGATTAAGGGGAAATAAAGCATCTCAAACATCAAATAAACTTACCTCAATGTATATATAAGGCTTGGGGAAGGATTTTTGGTGTTGAGTCCAAGAAAACTTGATTTGGGTCTTGAAAATTTTTGGGCTTCTTGAGTTACGAATTTTCTTTTTCTTTGTTCTGTTTTGGGTTGTCTCATGCTTCAATTAGACTTTGATGTTTATCTAAATGTTGTTGACTTTTGAGGAGGGCAGATTTGGAAAGGCTTGGGCCTTATTTAGGCTTAGTTGTGGACTTAAGTTTGGGCTTGAGTGGGCTTTAAAAATTTCTGCTATGTTTAGAATTTTATTTAGGCCTAAACAAGCTTAAATCCAACACATATAATTCATTACAATAACAATTAACACTAACATGATACTTTCTAACATGAATAAACTATCAACCTAGATATATTTACCATAGCTTATTATCTAATCACATATGTTATAACACACCCAACATTATAAACACACTAATCCACTCAAACACATACACACATATAAAATATAAGTTGAGAATTTCATGGTTATTTCAAATATAATGAATTATGTGTGGGGATTAGGAATTAATTGCTGTTTGATGGATTGATTGATTACTAAACTCCTAAATTAAAAGGTGGAACACCCTGTTTTGCTAATAACAATTGAAATTACAATGATTGTCTGCAAGTTTGAGTGGTCACCTTAACATCTGGACTAAATAATAATGGATAATAAATTAACATGCCATGCATAGCACGATTGCATGATTATTGCATTGTCATATCTCCATTGTTATGTGTTGCATTTCTAGTCTATAGAAAATTTTGAAGCATCCAAAAAGAAAAATCGTTAAGCCTAAGGTTTCTACTAGACTGCATGGTTTCACAGAAACTAAATGGTAAATCATGGAGTGCCATTTGTGGTATCAATCTTGAAAAGTTGAACACTTAAGGAGAATCTAAGATATCAAGTTAGTGGAAATGAATAAAATATTAATAATCAAGAAAAAAGAGCATATAAACAATTAAAGTTTCCTAATTGATATTTTTAGACCCTCCTAAGCCTTGGTAGTACATATGTGCTTTAAAACTCCGGTGAGATGGCGTAAATCTATACCTTGTTTGGATTCTAGTTATTAAATCTTGTATTTGTTTATTTATCTAATTGTTGCATTGCATATGTTTGATTAATAAATTTGCTTGTAATCTCCTATTTTGTGGTCTAGTCTAGTTATCTCATTGAGATGTGGTACGCTTACTTCCCTATGGGTTTAATTTGTTTTAGGGTAGTCTTTGGTTAGTGTTGGTACGGAGTCTCGTTCCGATATGGTATCAAGGTTAATTAAAAGTTTATCCTTATGAGAGCAAAACCAAAGAAGCTAGGAAGCTCCAATAGCAATCATCATAATTATTATTATTATTATTATGATATTTATATTTATGTTGCTTTTAAAATATGTTATTGTTATAGTTAAGTAACATCTGACATATCGTTATTATAGTTATATATTCTTATTTTATACAACCTAATCCTAAATGTAGGGTCACCCTCTATTGGGAATCTTATTTGTGTTAGTCTTATGGATCATTCTAAAGGCTCGTAAAGTAGCATAAAATGGATACTTTGGAGCTTCGATTTGTCTTCATATGATATAACACATTTATGGTACCCTATAGGGTATCACAATTAAATTGATTAATTTAAAAGTCAAGTATTAAATTAGTCAATTTTAAAGTTTAGGTACCTAATTATATATTTTTCCAAAATTTAGGTATCATTTATGACATTAACCTTATATATATAGACACACTAGTTGTGAATCCATTACAAACTATTTGGACAAGAGTAAGCCTAGGGAGATATTCTTCAAATGAGCTTATGAAGGGATACTCAAATGGGCTTGACACCATCTATAACCTAAAACCTTAAAATATTAGGTTAATGGGCCTTCCCTTTATAAAACCTTCACATAAGTTTCATTTCCATGTAGCATTTTTCCAACCTCAGACTTGTACCCTAACAAATCTCCTCCTCAAGTGTCATCCTCATAATGGGTTTAGGTCATACTCCCCTCAACAAGATCTTGTCAAATTGACTCCACTAAACCTACTTTGTGAGTGGTTGCTCTCCCCTACTTACCATGCATGAAGGGTTTCATAAACGAGTCACACCGCAAAGCTCTTCTTTCCATTTGAAGAGCCAATCATGGGAGTTTCCTAGCGAACATTAGCTCGATACCAATTATTAGGACAGGGGTAAGCCTTTAATGGGGAGAAATTATTCAAATGGGATTATGAAGGGATACTCAAATGGGCTTGACACCATTTATAATAAAAAAACCTTAAAGTATTAAGTTAATGAACTTTTCCTCTTATAAACTCTTCACATAAGTCTCATATTTTCCATGTGGGATTTTTCAACCTCACACTTGCACCCTAACACAAACCATATTCATGATTTCAAGACATTGTATGAATCAATACTTTAGAGTTTCTTATCTCATAATATCAATCTTTCTTACAATTTGCATGCTAACTAATATTAATTATCTTGATAGATATGTGACTAGAAAATTTATACTTTTGTACCAAATGGAGTCAATTAATATATATAGATAAATAATCGACTTGAATGCACCCTTTTATGTCTGATTGGTATATAGTGTTAGCTCCTCTATATAACATGCGTTACTATTTTTCCATTAGATGGAACAATGATAAACAATTAAAATTGGGAAAAAAAAACTACATAAGATTAGAAAACAAAGAGAGAACTCCTAGTATACATATATGTTACACCCATCCTTATTAAAATGTTGTCGTATGAGCCATTATAAAAGCTCCTCATGAAACCTTATTTACTGTGCTTGCATACAAGTTGATCTCTCACATCTCCTATTCAACTACTTTCCCTTTCAAAGCCCTAATCCTAATTGTTGCGATTGTATTACTAATTAAGTGTTTGATTTGCAGGTAAAATTGAAGAAAGTGTTTAGCTTGTTTGCACAGCCACGCTCCAACTCCCAATTGTTTCAAGGATGTAATTTTTTCATCCCTTTTCTTTCTTTTCTTTTTCTAATCTATAGACTCATAGCTCACTATTATAGTAGTTTGTTGATTCCGTTAAGAATCTACTATTAGTAATCAAATTTGTTGAATGTTTCCATATATATTTATATATTAAATTGTTCATTATTTTACTAACTTAATGTTTCGATCTAGTTTTTCAATTTTTTTTTTTTTGTAGGGAAGGTAGTCATGTAGAAGGGATAATAGCTCGAGGAGTATCTTTACTTTCATTTTTTAGTAATTTAGTGTTTGATTTTTAAATTTTAGCTAAAAGTGCCTATTGTTTTAAAGTAGTGTCATTTCAATGTCTAAATTGTCAAAAAGTAAAAATATGAGCATTTTATTTTAAAGTATAAAGATATTGAAATGCTAGTACTTTAAAATAACAGACATTTTTTTGCCACAATTTAAACATCAGATATTAAATAGCTAAAAAGTGAAAGTACAGACCACTTCTCATGCCATTATCTCCACATATGAACTTAGGAGAGTATCTTTTTATTGGAGGAATAATGTTATAAATGGTAACTAAACTTTGAGAACATATGCAATGAGGTACAAAGTTCGAAATTGATCAATTTAGTACCTACAGAGATACCATTGGGTATAGTTGGTACTAAATTGATTAACTTCAAAGTTCAAGTACTGAATTTATCAATTTTAAAGTTCAAGTACTTAATTGTATAGTTTGTTAAAATTCAGGACCTATTCATGACATTAACCTTTTACTAAGTTAATGTCATAAATGGAAGAGATAATATCACAACAGTGCCTAAGCCTTGACAAATATGTAATTAGGTACTGGGCTTTAAAATTAATCAATTTAGTACCATGGAGATACTCTTAGAGTGTATGAAAAGTTCTTTGAGCTACTAAATTGATCAATTTCAAAGTTAACGTATCTAATTGCATATTTTATCAAAGTTCAGGTATCATTTGTGACACTGATACTAAATAAAACTTGAATTTTGACAAAATATGCAATTAGATACTTGAACTTTGAAATTGATCAACTAAGTACCTGGAAAAACTATTCATGCACGTCAAAAGTACCTTTGTCAAATTATTTCATGTACTAAATTGATTAATTTTAAATTTTTTCAATACTAAATTGTCAATTTCAAAATTCTATACTAAATTGATCAAATTTAAAGTTTGGATACTTAATTATATATTTTAGCTAAGTTCAAGTACTCTTCGTAAAATTAACCCTTTTTTTTTTTCTTTTGAAGATTCGAGTGTTTAAGGTTTAATTTCAAAGATAAATAGATCGCTATAACAAATTTAACACATAAAAAGTGATGACCAATTCAACTATGCACGTAGAGCAGCCAACAACTGGTAAGAAAGTCAATGTGAAGATAAGAAAACAAAGACAATAATTTGAGTGGTCCATGGAGCCCTTTATTCCTATAATTATTAGTTACACGAATTAGATTAATTTTTAGGCCATAAATAGGCTAAGATAAAACCCGCTTTACATCATTCTTCCTCAAATGTCAATATCTTTATAGAGAAGCATTTCTGGGAAAAAAAAAATGAATTCCAAAATTCATGTTCTGTTAGGTCTGGTGATAATTCTTAGTTTTTCCCTCTCTTCGGGGGTTGCAGTATGGTACATGGTTGAGACTTTCAAAGATCAAACTTGTAATTCTTCTAATTTTACATAACTTGAGTATAATGATTATTAAAAATACAATATAAAATCTTTTAATAACTTTGAGAAAGTGCAAAAGTCACTCCCGATTTTTCGCAATTTAAAATTTTTATGGTGTGAACAAATTTAATCATAGTTAAACAAAATAGAATCTATACCAATAAAATTTGAAATGCAAAATGTAACTTCCACAACCTTAGACAATCAATGATCGATGATAAATAGATCGTTATTGTAAAATTTAAGCTCCTTTTATCTTAAATTCAATGATTATAAAATAAATTCTATACTAATTAAATAATGATACAATAATTTTTAAGTTTTTCTAATATTTTAAAACCATAAAATAGCCCTAGAAAAATTATGATCATCAATAAACAAGACAAATAATTGTTAGACAATAAGAGATCATAATTTATAACACGAGTCGATAACTCCATAAATAATCATAAATCGCACTAAATTTCAATTACAATAAGAAACGATTAATAACCCATTGGTTATGAAGCAATAATTTAAAGATAAATCACTATGGTTACAAAATATGCAATAAAATAAAAAACAGATCGATATCTAAGAATCTGGATCTCAACCAAATATTTGGATTATGCCAACATTCTAGTTAGAAAATTATGAGTCCATAGAGTCTAAAACCTTAATTTAGTTATTAGGCCCAGAAACCTTAATTGCGTAAAATAAAACTCTAAAAAAATACTCAATCACATAAACTTTAAACTCAAGATTTGAACTTAAAAATAATCTAGAATATTTTAGAAGCCTTAGATGAAATTTAAAAGGCAATATCGCGAAATAACTAATATAATTATACGCATGTGACCCAATAATCTACAAGAAAATCTAGATATTAATTCTTTAAGTTTTAAAAGTCACAAAATATCTCTCTTTCTTGCAAGAAACCATAAAATGCATTGTTTATGTTTTCACACACATAATCTTTGACAATAAATGCATTTAAACACACATAACCCTTCATAAATGCTTTCACATACACATAAATCCTTCATTTAATGCATTCACACACACATAAGCCCTTCATTTAATGCATTTATGCACAGGTAAGCCCTGCATTTAATGCATTTCCACACACATAAGCTCATGCATTTAATAAGTTCACACTTGAAGAATTTTGATATTTCTTTTAATACCAAAACCGTGAGTTTCATGCATGAAGTTAAGGAAACCAAGTCAAGCAAGCAAACACCACCTAACAATTTGGCATTAAATGGAACGCACACATAAGCTTGTCCATTAAATGCATTCATACACACATAAGTTGTTCCATTTAATGTGTTCACACTATTGAAATCTTCCTCTCAATGCCAATAACTGTAAAACACTCATACATACATAAACAAAAAATCTAGATTTCATCCTGTCACTTAAAACACTCATAATTAAGACATGTAAATTCCAAAATTTTCTATTATAAATTAAGTAATTAGAAGTTAAAATCCACAAAGTAAATAATAGAAAAAATAGATATTTAAATATTATGCATTAAATCAATTGGAGAATATCCCTAAATATGTTTTATAATAGAGAAATAATTTTTCTAGTAGTAAAAAAAATACTAGAGACAAGATTTTTTATCGGAATAAAAAACCTAGAATGCAATTATAAGTGGCCTTAGATTTCAAGAAAACTAGAAAGCTAGTGACTCATAATATGTGTAGAATAAAAATGATAAATTAAAGATAAACCTTAAGGTTATAAAGACGTAGTAGAAACTATAAAATATATCCATAATTATTAATATAGGCTTCAAATAAAAGTTTGGATTGCACCATAATTTTAGTTAGAAAATTTAGAGTCAATAGGTACCAAATTTATATTTTGACCTATTGGACCCTAAAACACCAATCGCATAGGATAAAACTTTAAAAATAGTTAATCGCGTAAACTTTAAACTTAACAATACTCTAGTAATATTTTAGAACCTTAAATAAATTTTTGAGAATCAAACTCTCACATAATTAACATAATTATACGTGCATGATGAACTTGATTTAGATGAAATTAATTGGATATTTGGTCTTTTTAATATTCCACACGAAAATTTTTGCAATACACTGTAAAAATGGGACACACATGATCGGTATTTGACCAAGAGAAATCTCTACCATGTGCTTTCTTGTAGAACTAGGAAAATAGTACCTTAAGTCAAAGCTAGGGGACACTTGAACGATTGCAATCCACCAACAAAACCCCCGTTTAATACAAGTTGGATGACTCACTTGGGAAAACTTATAAGGGGTAGTAACTTTCTTCTCTTGCACCGAACAACAATAACAACAATTAAAAGATATAAATCCACCTATTTCTACCATAAGAAAACTATGAAAAATCAAAGGAAAATTTAGGCTAGTCAAACTCCTATATAGAGGACCAATACACATATATAATATATAAACAAACAAACCCATCTTCTTCAATAAAGCCAACCATAACACACACATTAACAAATGGAAATTGATAAAGCTCAAATCATCTTAAATTCTAAGTCTCAATCGTGAGTTCAAATTGTTTTATAAGACAATTTAAAACAACCAAAACTCTATTTCCTTTTCTTGTGACCCACCATAAACCAACAAAAAATAAATAAATAAAACAATCAATAACCCAACAAGATAATAATCAAAGGTAAGAATATCTTTAGTTAGTTATTTATGCTTAAAATATCATAAACTCATCTCCCTATTTACATATGTAGGTTATAGTCTAAATAGGAAGAAGGATTTATCATCTTCCTCTCTAGCCCAACAAGGTAATGTCTAATCCATTATATAACTTATATTTCATACTTGTGTAGAAGTTAGGAAAATGAAAGCATAAGTTTATCATAGAAACTCTACACATGTGTAGTTTTCTTAAGTCTATACTTGGTAGTAGCATGAGTATGAATAGCAAATGATGATTATTTTAATTGAGTTAGATACTATCTTTAGTAAAGAAAACTATGAAGGAATCAAACTTGGACTTTAGAAACCCTATGTCCTAACTTCCGATCACTATAGGATTATGACTCCCAATACATACTTCATGACTTAACTTGGTTCAAAGGATTTGTAGAATATGCCTATAATACTCTCTAGATGATAGAAATTAGACAATATGAACATCAAGATATTTATGAGAAATATTGATCCTAACTGTAGTGAAATGTCCTATCATTAGGCATACTAAAAAATGATAATAAAAATAGAAGATTTAAATAGGCTAAAATAAACTTAACGAACAAATTGTAATTTGGAATACAAAATAAATCTGAGATGAATTTAGAGAATCACTAGAACAGTATACTAATGATTAAAATATAGATAAGACCTATAATTGATAGAAATTTTAACCTACATAAGCAAATAAGGTTGATAGACAAAATAAACAATAGTAGAAAGTATATTGTCAGGAAAAGCATAAACAAGCTAACTAAATTATAAAATATAGAATAATAAGACCACCACAAATAGAAATGTAAGCATGACTCAGAATCAAGAGAAACACAATGAAAATAATAATAAATAGTAAATATCAACTATTTTAAGGTAGTCATATTAAAAGATCCGTATAAATAATAAAAGCTTAATAATAAAATTTTTAAGCAAAACAAAACTTAGAAATACCCCATAATATCTATCAACATACATAGAGAATGTAAAATACACGAATTGAATAAATTAAGTCAACCATCATATAGTACTTAAAACAAGCTTTATAATGCCTATTTATATATGAAAATCCAAATTAAAATGAGTACGATAGGCCTATGTTAAGATTACGGCATTGAAACTGGTATATGGAATCATTTAAGACATTTATCTTAAGAAAAATGAGTTTGTCTGGATTTTATAACTTAATTAAAGAAACCAAGCATTTACGAATTTTAAAATCCATATTTAAATTTAGATTGGGTGCAATAAAACTTGAGTATAGGACACATAAGATGCAACCAAAATTGTAATGTAAATGATAGTATAGTAATGAATATCTGTTATTTCAATTCTTAGGAAAAACATGTCAGACTTTTGGTTTCCTTGTGGAATGCTACAACAATTAGCGAAGACAATAGGTGAGTAACTTTGACCTTATCATATTGATTGTGCTTGCAAGTTTAGTGCATATGAAATAACAAATCAAAACTGCTATGTATGCGGGGATGGGAATAATATATATTGTATGGTGTTTGATTGAATGCCAAACTATGTTATTTGAAGTGATAACCAAATTAGATGATATATATGTTTGAATCATGTTGATACTTGTCTGTGAATTGTTTGGTCACTTAATAAACTGACATAATACTATATAGTCTTTAAATGAAATAATCATGCATTGCATAAATTGTATTATTACATAAAGGCGTGACAACCGCTAGTGTTAGGGTTTCGATTCTTTGTTAACGCTTAGTTTTTCTAGATGTAAATTTCCTAGTTACGTAAGGTTTTCTTTGTTCCATTCAGTTCCACGAGAACTAATTGGCAAATGAAAGAACGTCGCTTGTGGTATCGGCAAAATGACTAACACTTAGCGGAGTTTCTTTGTTCTAAGGATATAAGTAAAAATGTTTTTCCCTTGGTTCTCTGATTCTCCTGGGTAGGCGGGTCATGAGGCAGAGTTCCTTGACTTGGTTCCTTCAACCCCAATAAGAGGGCGTAAATCTCCATCTTGTTTGGATTTTGGGTTATCCAAGCTTGTACTTGTGCATATAATCGATTGTTACATTGCATACGCTTGTTAATTAAACTTTTTTGTTATTGCTTGATGTGTGGTCTGGTCAAATTATCTTACTAAGCTGTGGTTTTGCTCACCCCCAACAGTGTTTGTGTAGGTATAATACTATCTAGGACTGGGCTAACATGTGTGAAGAGTGCTTCTTCATTAGACTTTATTGAAGTTAGAATATAGGTTATATTGAACTTAGAAGGCAAATTTAGATAAATTGTACAAACAATTGAGACATTTATTTGTTGGTTGAAACCCAATTTTTATTATTTGGTAGTGAATACTGATTCTCTGCGATCTTGATGAGATATAAAAAGTTGGATTCCCTAATTAAATTTCAATAATAATATTATATGTATATGCATAATTAATATTAACAAATGAGTAGAGTCTTGTAAACTCTGGTTTGTAAGACGGGTTCTCATATTATGGGTACACACGTGGTAAGAAAAGTTCAATATAATCTAGGCCCTGTTAGGGTCATGACAAAAGTAAAGGCAAGTCACCGGATGGTTAAAAGTTCGAGTCAAAGATATGTTTTTTAGTTAAGGAAACTTCAACAATTGATGAAAGTCCTGTGGCGAAAGGTGCCATTAGCCCCAGACCTTGAGCCGCAATTCCTTGCCCGAGAAAAGGATTACATAGTAGGGGTTGCTTTCCTCCACCCAGACTCTACCACCCACACGATGCTGGCTGCCCCCTACTGTCAAGACCTAGTGAAGTTATTGAAGCAAAGCCTTAGAATAAAAAAACTAAGGCTTATTTAAGAGGAGTATAAATGTGTCATGAAGTGATAGTTATATGTATTTGGCTAATGATATGTAAGACCAACGAATAAAATCAACAAAATAGGTTTAAGCAATCAAAATTATGATGTTTCTACTATTACTTGTTTTCCTATATACTATAATGACATCCTAATAAAAGCACAAGCTATTTCGATATTCTCAACAATTTCTATTATTGATTTGTAATTTAAAAAAAGAAGAAGAAAGAAATGCTTATAGTTTCAAAATTTAGCTATTTGGTGTTAAAATTTTGATTTTTGACGATTTAGTCCTTATTTTTTGAAATAATATAAATTATTCAATAATTAAAATTGTGTGTGAATACAATATTAGTCCTAGATTAAGTTTGAAGTAATTTTGATTCATGAAAATGAATGTGTAGAAATAGGTTTGATATATTATGCTTATTAATGTAAATTATTGATGTATGTGAATATGTAATGAAATTAATGTTATTGTTTTATGTATATTAATGTGTGTATAGTGTAATTAATGTTTGTGTCTTTTATGAATTAATATGTATGTGTTATGTTTAAATTTATCAAAACAACTTTTGTTATACTTAAGAATTTGTTGATAGATTTTTACAAAAGTTAAACTTATTTTTAAGCCTAAATTAAACCCAAATGAGCTCCAAATTAAGCCAAATTTAAACTAAGTCTTATATGCCTCAAAAGTCAAACTTAAGATAATAATGAGTGACAAATTTGATCGAATATTGCTTCTTTTGGCAGCCCACTTTTCCCATACGAATTTTCCCTCTTTTCTCTCCTTTCTCTTTTCCTTTTCTTCAAACTATAAGCCCTAAACTAAAGACCAATATCAAGCTTTTGGATTAAAAAATCTCTCCAAGCCAAAGCCTCTACAAGTAAGTTAAAGCTAGTATAGACTCTTGTTTTATTTCCTTTCATGTAGTATAGGTGTAAAATCTATGGTAGGGTGAGTTCATGTCTTTTGAGTTGTATGGTTTATGCATTGATATATGTTAGGTTGTGTTTTGTTATTGTGTGAACTTGGTTATGTGTTATGATAGTAGTGAGGGGTGTTAATGAGGAGTGATGTTGATTTGAGTAGTTGAAATTAAAGTGAAGAGGAGGAGAGGATTTGATGTGAATAAAGTAGTTTAATGTGTTGTTTTAATGTTCAAAGTTGCTAGGATTGATTAGAGTGGATAGAAGATAGTATATGAAGCTAAATATGAGCTTGAAGAAGGATTAAAAGTGTTATAGGTTATAAATTTGCAAAGTGCAAAACAAGGGAAAAAAATTCTTTTCGAATAGGTCTGTTTTTGAGCATATGCCGGCATCTGGTACTTCAACGCCTTCGGCGTAGAGGTGTTGAATGTGATTAGAACCGATTTTTTTAAAGCCGCTTAAAACTCCGCTGGCTTTTGTAAGGAAATTGGCCAGCGTTTATTTTTCAAATCGTACGCTAGCCACTAGAGCTTCAATGCCACCGGCGTAGATGCAGTGTTGAATGCGAACAGAATCAAAATTTTTAATGCCGGGCTTAACACCACTGGCATATAATTTCAACGCTACTGGCGTTCAGACAAATTTTGCCTGTGTAGAAAGGCCGTGTATTCCCTTAGTTTTACAAATTCAATCTTCTTCAATTATCATTATTTACTTCATATATGGTCTTCTAAGGAATCTATAAGCTAAATAAACATGTTTTATGTATGAATTAGATGTTAAAACTATATGTTAAGTTTATTGAATCTCCTTGTATAGTTAACCTAGGATTGTGAAATACATATATAAATTCTACGTTCTGTTATTAATTTGTTTTAATATTCTTTTTTCAGTTAAAGGTTCTTTGGTTATTTCCCCTCTAGTGAATATAGTAATACACTATCGGGTTAGGTATGCAATAGCTTGTTTGTTGTGTGATGGACTAGGCATTCTTAAATTAATTTAATTCAATTCGACTTAATGATTTAATGAACTGGATGTCTATTATGCTGTTTAATCTAGTCCGAGAAGCAGCAAACTTGTCATGATGCAATGACATGTTAGTTAGGTGCTTAACCTAAGTCATGATGTAATGATTTTACCATGATGCAATGGTACGCTATGATGCAATAGCGGTTCATTTTGGTTAAGTGGGTAGCCGATGGGGAGAATAGTATTTGAGTAACGTTTACTTAAACTTAAGGGGAAAAGCCATGGTTTAGTTCAAAGTTTATGGGAACTAGTGAACTAGGCTCATGTTGTGGACTGAGTTTAAGTAGAGTCAAGCAACGACTTTTGAACACTAAATGAAGTTATTTCTTTATGGAATAGATAAAGGAGATATAAGTATTCAGACTGCTTATATCAACCTCCTGAGCAGCTGCTGTTACTCAGGACTCCTAAATTCCTAGAGCGTGATTCCAGGGTTTGAATACCCTCCTGTTGTTTTGTTGAAAGAATACTTAATAAGATAATGACTTGACCATTGATGCATTTCATTTGATTTAAGTTTGCTTGATGAATTATTTTTGTATTTGTCATTGCGTACTAGGTCTTTGGCTCACTTTTGCTGCTTTGCAGGTAATGGAGACGAGTTATATGGTGATCTGAGATATGGGTCAAACTTTGAGAGATTCATGGATGAGTGGGACGAATAGGACTCGAATGTCCCTAGATTTTGGAGAAGCTTTTGTTTAAAAGCATAATTTTCTGTATAGAAGGCTTGATAAATAAGCCAAAGTTGTAAAGACCTTAAGATCTCTTAGGATTACTTTTTTTTACCAGAAAAACTTGTAATTTTTGTAGTGTCATGTATTGACATTAAACTTTGTACATTTAATGTATATATGTATGGATTGCTTTATAAACTGTTAGTTTTAGGACAACCTTACATATAATATGAAAATTATTATATGTGGTTGGGGACTCGGTACACTAAATATCTGGATTTATTAGGTTGGGTCCTTACATTTTTTCAATGTAGAATTTCCATTAATGGGAAATAATAGTCGTTCTTTTTTACATTTTAGTGTTTGTACTTTAGTTTTAATTGCATTTTAGTATCTGTCTACTAATTAATTTATTGAAAATTAATTATTATTTTCAATTGAAAACTAATTTAGGTTAAAAAAGAACATTATTTATCTATAATAATTTCAACTATGAATAACTTTTTACATATGATTTTTTATTTTGATATAACATTATATTGTTAGAGAACTCTTTACATTAACTTTATTTTAAGATATGATTGTATTATTTATCCAATATTAGACAAAACAGAATAAAATTTTGAAATTGTTATAATTTGTAAAATAGGTGTCAATTAGCTTTTATAACATGAATTTTCAGACATTTTGAATAATACACATGTATATATTATAATATTTCTTTTGATTTTTTGGTAATGTCCCTCAAAAGACCCTGAAAGATTATTCGAAAAGTCCTTCTCAATCTAATATGGAGAGATTTATATATAATTAGCTCACATGTCTGAGTAGAAGGTAAGTCCCTTTCTTTAATTGCTCTGAAAATTGTTACTTCCGCCTGAATTTAGCCATGGCTACCACCTGTTTGAAATTGACAATAACCTTATCTCTAAGTTAGAAACTTGAATCAAATTTTCCTTTAAAGGAAGATCTTGTTAGGTCGCATTGGGTTGAAGCGATCGAAATTCAACCATCAATAATATCTATATTTCAAAATAAAAAAAATTAATATATAAATAGGTTGGATAGTCTATCTAAGAAAAACGATGATTTATAGTAGCAAAATTTTAGTTAAGTTAACAAATTTAAATATATGCAATATGAATTTTCTAATGACTATAAGTTATATTCATACAATATCTTATTTACAAATTATGGAATCACAAATTAAAAATTTGTATTTACAAATTTTAGTATTGGAACATTACTAGAGACATAATAAAGTGTTATATTATGTAGAAATATATTATTTAATGAATCAGAAAAAAAATTTGTATTTCAAGGCTAAAGAATTGCCTTTATGACCATTTTAAATTTTATATGAGTAAAATAGTTAGAGAATATGTATGATATCTTATTTTTGAATAAAATTATATCTTACAAGCTTTTTCAATAATATAAAATTGTTAAAATGGCATCACATCCAAAGTATATTTATAATATTGATAAATAACTTTCTTTTAATGTTTAAAATAATATATCAATTAAGAAATGTCAAATACTAATTTTAGATAAATTAATTAATAAATAAACACTCTACTTCAAACTTAAGATATAGACGCCGAAATAACCAAAACTAAATTATAGATACCAATATACAAAAAAAAAAAAATAATAATAATGACCTTCTAAGTTTTCTAGTTAAAAAGATATTAACTTGCAGAAAATATAATAATAAATTAACAAAAATAAAACTTTGAACACTAAATTACTAAAAGTTAAAAATACAGACATTTTATATCCCTTTATTCCTCACTTTAACTAATTAAACTTCCCTTATAATTAGTGCTTATTGATATTCATTAAGAGTTCTATTTTTTTTTTCCCGTCTCTTTTGCCATATCTTCTTTATATAGTACAACTTGAAAAAGAGGAATTCGAATTGGTCTGTTTTGTTGAGTGAGGGTGACCAATATTCATCCCGCTAAGTTAGAAAGGACTTTCTAGAGTTGATAAAATATTTTAAGTATTTTAATTTTGAAACTTATTTGACGAAATATAAATATATGAACAGACAACAATTTTCTTTATAATTACTAAAATAATTACTAATGCAACTTAATAAGAGGTTTTACTTTTTAAAAAAGGCAACTTAATGTTTAAGACACTAAACTGGGCAACGACTCAAGTTCAAGAGGGGATTTAGTTTGTAGTGCAAGTAACCTGCAGGTGAATGTACTTGTTCACATCAATTATCCATTTTTTCTCCTTAAATAGGATGCATTTTAGATTTTTTTTTTCAAACAAACCACAAATGTCCTAAATTATAATTTGGTTCATTTTTTTTTTTCACCGTTATGGTTGTGGAAATTTGATAAAATATTTTACTTACCAACATAGAAGTGGTGGGATTTTGGATGTCCCATATTTATGAGGTCAATTTCTTTACTTTCGGAAAATTAATATTAAAAAGATAAAATTATATGGAAAAGAATACTGAAGTGAAAATAATTTATAAGGCATCAACAATTCAATATAAAAATCTATAACAGATTCAAAATATAACAAATTCAAAAAGATAATAGTGGATATATATATACACGCAACACATCCTATTTTGGTTGTTAGAACTAGATAATATAATAAACGGCCTTTTTCTTTGATAAAGTTATTATAAGTTATTATTTATAATAGGATCTTTGTATATCCTTGTTCAAACACACAAATTTCACTAATTCTTATTTCCTTTTGTGTCATTTTCTTTAATCCCCAAGGAAGAATCTATTTAATTTGAAGAGGGCACTAATAAATTTGATATAATATTTAAGTTAAATTATACCAGAAGGTTTTGACATTTGAGGATAAGTTTATTTAAGGTTACAACATTTTAAGTTATTTAAAAAAGGTCATAACGTTTAGAAAAATGTGTTAATTAAAATCTCCATTGCATGTGTTACAATTTGATGGATCTTAATTAAATATACAAAATATTTCTCCTATTGACATGTGTCAATAGATATTTCAATTGACTTACTTTTCTAAATGTTTAATCTCATTATAACTGCTCGAAACATTATGATCTAAACGAACTTACCCCCAAATGTTGATCTTTCGATATAAGTTGCCTAATCTTTAAACAACTAAACTAAAAGTCATGGGATAATCTAGCTATTAGATTAGTTACATTTACAAGATGAATTTGATTACTCATGGCAATTTCTTGTAAGAATATATCGTTTTTTTAAGCAGCGAAACAACTCACAGTACAATAAATTAAAAGAAAAAAAAATTATGTGAATATGGTAATATTGGTACACTAAAAAAAATTACTCTGTAAGGACCCACTATTACCCCTATAAGAAAAATAGGCGATAACAGTTCCCCAATCACATATAACCTATAAGATTATATGTAAGATTGTCTAAAAAGAATATTTGAGGAATTGTTTGTCTAATTCCACATAGTTAATATAATATAAACCATAGTTTTCAAAACTTTAACAAAACACACTAAACCTTTATCATAATTCCCACTTAAGAAATAAACTCAAGTCATACATCTAAGCACATGTATATATATATATATATATTACAACTAAAGGCTTCTTACAAGCCTTAACAAAATTACATATGTAGAATCCGATTAAAACCTTAAATATAACCACAAGACTAACATAACTAGTTATTACAAAATTTGGACTCCATCAAGTCTAAGGTCATCTCTAGTCTCCAAATCATCAAGAAATCCTCGAAATCGGTCCCATACCTCATATTATAAAACCGTCGGATTCATCACCTGAAATGGTTAAAATATGAGCCAAAGGCCCATTACGCAAGTAACGATACAAATGCAAAGTGATTCACAACATGCTTAAGCTAAATGCAAAATACAACAACTAATAATTATTATTCAATTTTTAGTTAGTCATACTCATGGGAGTATTCAAACTCCGGACACCCAAGGATCTAGTATCATGTTGTCTCCCTGAGTGGTCCCTACTGTTCATACAGACTAGCAGCCCCACCTTCCGTGTAGCCCGTAATACTAGGGAATCCTGAGTAACGCATACGACGCTCAGGGGTTGATATAAGTAGCTCGGATACTTATTATCTCCTAGATAAATCTATATAACAAAAAAAAAAAAAAAAAGTGCATGCCCCAATTTGAGTAAGGTTACGCTCTTCGAACCAGATTTAATGTAGAAAGACACTCAGCAATCAATTTTTAAATTTCTTAATTTAGAATAACTTTGAATGATGCTTATCCTAGCAAAGAAACAAGCAAGTTACTACGCATACCTGAGATAGCTAGGGAACTAATGGGTTGGTCGAGCGAGAATCTATCACTGTTCAAGACAATATTGAATTTCCCACTTAGTTCAAGCACTAATTAACTAGTTCCAAATATAATTAATCAAAGAAATTCAAATAAATTATTGCAAATTCATAACATAGCATTTGAACATCATATTATATCATTAAATAATTAACAAATATTCAATTGATCATATATCAAGCTTTGGAAAATTATGAAGAAAGTTTTTGAAAATGAAAACTGCAAGGGACACGCTGGCCTTCAACGTCGGGCGTGAACTGGTGCACAATGCACTAAAACTCAACACTTGCCAACACTGTAGCATTCAAGGATACGCTGGTAGCCTTCATCTATGCTAGCGCTTTGAGCCGGTGTAAACTACAACTCCAAATTTCCAAAAATTTCCGAGATTTCCACGGGGTTAATCCACCCATAGATACCCCCAACACCGACAGTATATCCATGTACGACGACAGCTTTGGATCCTACGTCGGCGCCTTAAGATCGCGTTAAAATTTATGATTCTGTTCTCATTCCACACCGCCTCTAATCCAACGGTGTTGGAACTTTAATAGCCGGCGTACGTTTTGAAAAATAAACACTGGCAAACTTTTCTTGCGAAAGTCGGCAGTGTTTCAAGCGGCTTTAAGAAAATATGTTATGATCACCTTCAATACCGCCTTTACACCAGTGGCGTTGAAGTACCAGATGCCGACATACACTCAAAAATAGACCTATTCGAAAATGTTTTACTTCCCCCGTTTTTCTTTACAACATTTTATAAACTTTAACACTTTCAATCTTCTTTAAACTCATCCTAAGTTTCCCAAACTCTAAACACCATTCAAACAACATAAACTTTACTTCTAATCTTCAAATACCAATTACACTTCAATTCAACATGCCCTAACACTACTCAACCCTTAAGTCATCCCAACACAATCATCCCCACATGTCAAAATTCATATAAAACATATACTACAACTCTTATCAATATAATTCTATTCAAATTACCATCAATGCACAAAATCATTCTATCACTAATTAGCACATAAACCATATTCTAACAAAAACTCAACTTGAATACAAACAAGGAAAGAAGAATACACTTACCATATGGACTTGGAGCCTTGGTTTAATGATCTTGTTGCAAGCCTTTGTGGATTTAAGTTGTAGAAAATGAAGAGTTTAGTTGTGCATGAACATGGGAGAGTTTTTGAGAGAATAGAAATATGGTTTTGAAACTTTTTGGCATGTGTAATGGTGATCTGAAATTTTTGAACGAATTTTACACTTCAAAAGTTAATATTTATCCCTTTGGTTGACTTTAGTGGTTGCCCTAATTAAGTCTTTTAATTGTTTTAGCCAATTAAATATGGTCTTTGGCTTTATTTGTGACAAAATTTTCTGCTATACATTGATCTAATTACATGCATAATCTAACTTATTTTAATCATATTTCATACATTCTAATACACTTAAAAAAAAAAATCATGAACTCAATATTTAATCATTCTAAAATATTTAATTATTTTAAAACAACAACTCAACTCATTATTCATGCATCAACATAATTCACATATATTAAATTTTAAAATCATATGTAATTTCAATAACACATTTATAAAATGTAAATTAGGAAATTCATGGCTATTTCACATTCATAAGATTACAAGAAATTAAAATAAAATAATCTATACCTAATTCATAAATATAATAATTTTATAATATATAAGTGTATGTACATGTCAATGACTCAATATCGTAAATTAGTGGGAACAATAAAGAGTCATAGTTTATACAACGTTATGTGCCTTTTCTTTTTCTTCTTCTTCTCTCTATCCTTTCTTTTTTCATTTAATGTTTTCTTGTAAACACAATATTAGTAGCTTGACTAAGATTTCTACCAGAAACATTAATTAATTATGATTGGAGAATTTCAAGCTAGATAAAATTAATCCAAAGTGACATGCATAATCAACCGGGACGAGCTTCTACGTTTCATGTACCAATGAAAGCGGAACCTTCCCATAAGCATTCTAGCCTTCTAGCCTCTTTGAATAACTTATGTTTTGTTGGTAAAGTTTGTTTGTTGCTTTACTTATTTAAGTCATGTGTGATATGATATCCTGTGTCTATACTGATAAGGATACACAACTAAGTTGAAAAAGTCAAAGAAAAAAATCAATTGATTTCCACATTTGCAATAATGCCATCTACAATTTTTCGTTTCTTAAAATTCTTTATATACACTAAATAGAATAATCTACTTAGCTTTCAACTCACCCTTTTATGGGACCCATTTTTCAAATCTAGATAATGACATTGATCTCCATGATCTAGTACTTCGGAAATGATTTATATGTTTGTGGCAGGATTGATGCTCCCCACCCACCGCCATTCCTCCCTTTTTTTAAAATATAAAAAAATTAAAAATTAAAATTAAAAGTTATAAAAAATTGTAAAAAAAAAAAGAAAAAATGATTACAAAAATTAGTTAAATTAAAAATCAACAAAAAATTGCAAGATTAAAAATAATATAAAAATTTGAAAATTAAGAAATTCGAAAAAACTCCATCTTTTAGTAAATAAGTATTTAGAATTAAAATAAAAATTGGAAAAAGAAATAAAATAAAATAAATCGTTTTTGGCTTGTTATTGGTCTTATAGTATTTTCTGTTACATTTAGGAATTAATTTGAATCCTAAACTTGTATAAAATTTAGCCTATTTTTATTGAAAATGTGTTTAGCCTGGTTTGAATGATTTAAATGAATTTTAGGTGAGGAAATGAATAAAAGCTAAGCATAGCTTAGTTGGTTAAGGCTGAGGAGTGCAAGGGAGGGCACGGAGTTCAATCCATGCAAGCAAATAATGGGAATTTTTTTTTTTTTGGGACGCATACTTTTCAATTTGCATCGTTATGTCATTAAAAGTGTGAATTACTCTACAATTTAAATCATTTGAATGTGGTTTAAGATCAATAATGAAAATATTTGTAACTTCCCAACTCTCCAAGTTACGTAACCTTCAATCTTTTCACATGCTTGTAACGACCATTAATGGTCGTGCACCCTTCGATCTTCTTCCATGCTCCTATAAAATGGCAATCAATTCCTCCTCTTCAACAGACAGAGATCGAAACATAGATAATAGATTTTAAAAAATAGATCTCTCTCGCAGCTCTCTTTCTCTAATCTCTCTTGTTTTCTCTCTCTCAACACATCTATCTCCATCATACACCAAAGCCAGATCATGACCAACCGCTTCAACCACCACTACACTGCATGTCCTAACCTCCGACGAAGCCGACCAAATCATTTGACAAGGTTCTAATTTTTTTTTATTAGTTGTTGTTGTTGTTATTATTATTGTTATTGTTGTTGTTGTTTTTCTATAAGATATATTAATATAATGTATAAAAAAAAGAAAATAGTAAGAAATAAAAAAAGAAAAACGAATAGAAAACAAATAAAAAATAATATATATATGTTTATGCGTGTGTAATTGTATAGTTTGCATGCTATTTTTGTAGATATTAGTATATGGTAATATAAGATTTAGGTAAATAAAATTTACGATATAGTCTAATTAATGAATAAGTTTTAAGTTAAATCATGAAAAATCAACAAAAATACGGATATAGTTTTTAGATTATAATTTTCATATCACCTTTTGATAAATGAGTGCTATACTTGATATATGTCATTTGAATGATGATTTGCGAATGTTGAATTAAAGTAATATCAATAGGATTTTGCAAATTATTTGATGTGATCGGTCGTTATTAGTTTTCTAAATATTGATTTTGTTTTAAAAACAAAAAAAAAATATAGAAAATTTTACAAAATCAACAAAAAAGATTTTTCTTTAATTTATATATACATAGTATTAGAAATTGTTTCACTAGCTTATATATATATCACTTATTTATTTTCTAAATTAACAAGAAAAATAATAAATGGGTTTTTCCAAAAATAGTTTCTTTTAGGGATTTTTCAAATAGAAGAATAAAATTAATGTCTTAGGAATTTCAAAAATCAAAATCAAATTTGCTAAATAACTTAAACTTGACGGTTCTTCACAATTAAAAACAAACAAACACACTAAATTTTTATAAGAATCGAAACGAACTATAGGGACCTGATTCCAACTAGCGAATACGTAGGCATCAGCAGGGCGATCACAAAAATAAAAAACTTTTAGGATTTTTTAAAAAATATTTTTTGTAAATATGTAAATATATTTTTTAAAAACAATATAAATTAAAAAAATTAAAAAATAAAAATTAATCTCTTTGGCCTATATAATTCAAGATTTTTAAAGCCCATTTAAAGCCTAGATAACCATTTAGATTTTAAAATAGCAGCCCCAGACTCATCAATTTCTAGTTTTTCACGCATACTAGTGGCTAAATTAGAAAATAAACCACCCATTTGGTTTCTGGTTCACCTTTTTTTGGTTAAGCCGATGGCGACTCCAGTCAATTTTTTTTTTAGAAAACCGGGCTTTTTATGAAAACCCTACTAGTTCTTGTCGAGTAATATGTATCAATGGGCCGGGTTTCATATGGATTGGACTTTTAGGAGAAAATGAGCAAAATTCGGGCTCGACATAAGAAAAATATATAATTAATTATAATTAGACATATTAATGTAATTAAATTAGTAAATAGGTTTAAGTAAAAATTTGAATTTTAATTCTTAAACCCTTAAACAAGTTTTAAATGTTTGATGGATTCTAAATGCCTAAACTTTATCTCAACATTTCATATCCTTAATGTCATAAATTTTGAAGCCATTTTCTTGCCTAAAAAGATAAGATATTAAGCCTAAGCTCAAGTTAAATGTCGATTTGATATAAACCAATCTCCTAAGTCAAATCCCTATCTCAAGTTCTTTAATTCTAACAAATTGATCCTCAAATTATTTCTAAACACTTTCAGAACTTAAGATAATGATCTAAATATTTTAAACATAGTACCTTTACCCTAAAATATCTCATAATTCCTTATTTATAATCCTTTATTTCCTTTCATTTTCTTTTCATTGCTGCCCTCCTTTTCTCCTCTTCTTCCTCGCTTTACTCTCTTCATTCTCAATACTTAAACCCCAAATCTCCAATCCAACAAGATTATGGATGAAATAAAAAATATAAACAAAATAGAGGGTGAAGATTATTCAAGAAGCAACTTCAAGAACTTAGGAAAGTAGTGGTAGAAAATATCAAGATGTTAGGTTTGCCCAATAAAAGAAATTTTGTTACTTTTGTCTAAAAAGATAAGTTTTTTTTTTTTTTTATTTTCTTTGCTTTAGTTTTTTATACATGTAAATGTTGAAATAGAGTTAAATATATGTAGAAATCATGATAATAATAATAGATTAAGGATATATGAACATGTATGCTAAGAACCTAAATATATGTATAATTGTGTAGACTAAGTGTTTGATAAAATGAAACGAAGGAGTATGATATACATATATGTAATAAGTGCTTATAGAGTAATATTATGCATTAATATACTAATAACAAGTTGTTTTTTTTTTTATGTATGTTCAAATTTAGCGGTAAAAATTTGTGTAAAAGACAAAGGAAAAACGTAATATGGTCACTTTATCCATCACGACCATATCATACCTAGTGATATGGGTGGAAAGTGAACTCAAGCATGATAATGGGCATAATTTTGCATGTGATTGACATCATGGCTTAGGTCACGCCGTAATGAAGGTCGTAATCTCCCTTGATCACGATTTTCATATGTCATGGACTATATGGCCGTGACAATGGGGCATTATCTCCTTATCATGAGCATGACAAAGGCCATAATGACCATCACAGCCTCCATCAGGGGTGATGAGGCCGATGATAAGATCATGGTCCCCATCACGGGCGTAATCAGTCTCCTGGTGCAGTTCAAAATAAAATAAAGGAAAGATAAAATGAAATAGATGATAGATAGTTAAAATGTTATGTTAATTAATTTATATAGTTAAGCATAAGTTTAGTGAATTTATAGATTTGATAAATAATTAGATTAAATAAAAGTTAAATATAAAATGAACTTAGTGAAATGACCTAAACTAAATACACTAAATTAATTTGCATATATATTTTTTATGTTGACTACATGACTTGATTGTGATGTTATAGATTATGGGAATTTCAATTGATGATATGATAAACTACTAATATTGAAACGTGCAAAAATTTAATTGAAAGTCTATTAGTGTAATTAGGTAATTATAGTAATATATATGGAATTGTATTACATAAAATGGTATGATGTGTATTATTTATGATAAATTAGGAGACCTTTTGATGCAAAATTTTTTGGGAAAGCCTAAATCTATTTAATTTATCAAACCAAGCCCCCACACACAAAAGCTTAATCCCATGCCTTATCATCTTCTAAACTCTTTTGAATGTCCCTAAAGTCAAAAAGTAACAAATATCATACCAAAACAGACCCAAAAACCATCCTCCTTCTCTCTTTCATATCTATCATCCACCCAAATACAAACAAGCCCAAATTTTAAAATCTCTTCTAAATCTTGCCCCATAATTTGTTTAAGTAAGGAATCAATCTAAGGAACAAGTAGGAGTAAGAATTCAAGCTAAGGAAGTAGCAAGAGAAGTTTGATTGATTCTAGTAGCCATAATAGTAAGTAAAGTTGAATTATTACATATTTGTGTAATGATAGTTTTCTAGTTGTTATTGATGTTGGATGTGAGTAGAACTTTGACGCTTTAGACAAATTAATGGTATGCTAACTTGTATGTTGAACTAGATATTTATATTGGCATATGTACTTTAGGTGTTTGAAGAAATGAATTTTGAGTTTATGATAAATTGATGTGCATATTGATGTTCTTAGTGATAAATGAGTAAAATTTGAATGACTGGAGTGATAATAGAGTTCTACAAGCATGAATGATAGACTTATGTTTTAGGAAAAGATTATTGTACATATACATATGAAATGAGCAAATAAGTGCAAGTGAACTTTATGATGATTGATGTTGTGATTATAGGTTGGTTTCGATATGTTTTTATAAACAAGTAAGGTCTCGTCAAGGAGTTAGAAGATGTATAACTTCTAAATTTTTTAATCAAGTATCAAAGGATCAATACCCTACTCATCACGGGTGTGTTTGAGGCCGTTATGTCCTCGAAAGCATGGTTTCTTGATGGTTATGGCCATTACGTGGCCCGTGATATTCTTTGTTTGTTTTTAAAACATGAAACAGACTTGATCATGACCATTACAAAGGTTGTTATCTCCTCATATGCTTTTTCAAAAAATTTTAACGAAGCTATTACAGACGTATTCTTCATCACAACCTACATCACATTCATTATAAGGGGCGTGATCTCCTAATACAGGCGTAACAAGGCAGTGATATACACCACAGCCTAAGATCACGAGCATGATGGTGCCCATGGTATACACCACAACCTTTGTCACGAGCATGATAGACCCTCTATTAATATTCATATAAAAAACTAATAAATGAATGAATAATGAAATGAGATATGTAAGTATAGACACATGTGAATGTGAAGTTATGATGGTTTGATATTCTATTTGAGTTTAAGAAGGACCATGATTTAATGTTTAATTAAGAGTTAATGATGTTTTGTTTATGTTCTTGTTGTTGTGTTAATAAAATGTGATTTGTGAAAGTTCAAGATTCAAATTCCACTGAACATTGATCGAGTTTTTCAAATTTATAAATATTTTCTAAATCAACAACTACAGTCTCACATGACAAGTGCAACTATCAATTGTAGCATAGTAAATGATTTAGGTCAGTCCTAAGAGAATAATTAGCATCTAGTATACTCTCAATCCCATTGATTGTCTAGCCAAAGAGAGATTTTAGAATAACATAAAGGAAAAATAAACTATATTAAGTGAGAAATGTTAACAAATGCTTAATGGGTAAAATTAGAAATAAGACAGTAACTTCTATGAAATAGTAGCTCAGGGTTACTTCACCAATTCTTTATCAGAATGATTTCTAAGGGTAAAAACTTCTTAAAAGTTGTTGAAATGGTGTGTTTATATCACTGGATTCTCTAATTTAAACTAAAGCTCCTCTTGAAGTCAGTAGTTCTAGATTTAGCTAAAACTAGTAATTTGAAGTTTTATTTAGATCCACATAAAGAATAGGAATCTATTGTTTTAAAAAGACAACTAAATGAATTTTTGAAACAAGTGACAGGAAGTGTTCGCCCATTCATCGACAAGAGGTAATTAGGATCGAATCCATTAGCAACCATAGATCCATTCAATCGAATGATTTCTCGATTTATTCAATAGAAATCAATCATGGATCTAAAAGAATGCACCATTCCTTTAAAAAGTACAAGTTAAATGCAAGTTACTAATTAAAAACACCCAATCAAATTTACTTGAAAGCGGATTTGCAATCAAATTAAATCAAGAGTTGGAATCGTAATCTCTATGCTGTAAGAGTTTGTTTTTCCATGAGTTTATCAAAATAAGCACAAATTAGAAGAAATAAACAAGCTCAAAAGATGAACCAATTAATTGCTCAGAAAATCAGAGAAAATTACAAACAATGGGTTAAATTGATTTTACTTAGAAAACAGAGGAAATTTTCAAGTAAAAAGAAATAGGAATTTTTTAGTCAAAAATCCTTCAGAAATCTGCTCTACATTAATACTGATTTACACTATTAGTACATACTTTATAATGCACGTTTATTTATAGACTACTAGGTACAGAAAATATGACCATCTTTATTTGACACGTAGCAGATTCAGCAGATCCTATTTAACAGAATTTGGTAACTTTCTGTTGGTGATTATGCCCTAAGCCAATCACTGGATATTGTCATTTATAAACATTTCTATTATATTGTTTGTATGTTTACTTTATAACAGGACCCGTGAATAATTTAATTATTCTAAATGTCCCTAGATGCTCATTATTGTGGGAATAATAATGAATTAAATCTAGTATGAGGTATGACTGATAATCATGGGATGTTTATTTGTATGGAGATACAAATCAAACTCATGGATACATGTTAGAGAATTATGTACTGGACTGACCCGCTTGGAGATCACTACATGGATTAGTGTCATAAGTGATTCTCAAAATAAGATGTCATTGTATCCTCAGACCTGAAATCACCATGGATTCCAACATAAGGAATATTATGTTTCAACTCAATCAAACGTTGTCTTCAACCAGATGATTATAAAGGTTGAGATTGGGCATAATGTAAATCATGTAGAGGAAGTTGAGTGATTAAGATGAGATTTGTCCCTCTCGTTGTGAGAGAGATATCTTTGGGCCTCTCAATGAGTGAGACTGAGAAATGCATGGCCGTGCTCAAATGAATTGATAGCGTGATCAATTTCATTTGTTTTTTTATCAGTTTACTTAGAAATCGAGAAATGATAAGATTGAACGATATAAGGATGACATTATCCATGCCTTATGTTCAATCTAGATATCATGTGACAAAAGGATAATGACATAAGTTATGGATTAGGTAAAAATCGGATCACGATCTTCACTTAATTTGGGTAAACATAATGTCTTGCTAGAGGCCACTTATGTTTTGTTGACTAAAATTGTTTTAGGTCAATTGCCAACATTAAGTGAACCTACAGGATCACACACAAAAGAACTAGTCAAAAGGATCATGGATTAAATTTAATGTCTTGTGGGAATAAATAATTTATTATTATTAAGAATAATAATAAATTAAAGGATCATGGACTAAATTTAATGTCTTATAGGAATAATAATAAATTATTACACTATTATGTGCAATAATTATATTTTATGAAATATTATCCTTAATTAGATTAAGGGGCACTAATGTCATTACTCATGTGAGAATGACATTAGTATAAAAGGAATATAAAGAGGTCTCTCTAGGGTTAACGACTTATCTGTCGACATTAGACTAGCAGAGAAAATCTGCAAACCCTAAAAAGATAGAAAAACGAAGACTCGTGTATGAAAATCCCAACATTATCTAGAAATGTTCTAGATCACGCTAGCACGTGAAGGATCCTTTTTGAAGAGTGCTGTTTGTGTGGATACCATAGAGGGTATTATGATTTTGCGATACCTATAGATCCGATCTGCAATTGATTTCAAGTTTCGAGCTTTTAGAGGTACGAAATCAAACTATTTGTTTTGTTTTAATCTAATCAATACACATGGATACTGGGTTAGGGTTTTCTTTTTTAATTCCGCTGTGAAAGATTTGAACATTATAATTTTAAAACCCTATGGAAACCCAACAGTGGTATCAGAGCTTATGTTTTTTTATTAGATTGAAATCAATTTTTATGATTTGCATGTGATGCCATGAAATTCGAATATTTGATATCTGTTTTTATGCATATTAATTGTGAAATCAATTTGAGTTTATGAAGAACTAAATAAACACAAATATGGATTTGTAAGTTTATTATAGCACCTTACTTTAAAAGATTGAATGGATCTTGTGTAATTTGATTACAACGAATCTTTAGGGTTTTTCTTAATAGCGTGATTTTGCAGTTTTCGTATATGGTACGAACTGTTGTTAAATAAGGCAAATTAGATATGTTGTTACATGGCCTGAATTTACGTCAATTTTTGCGATCTATTTCCAATCTGAATTTCTTTTTAGCATCTAAATTGAGCGCATGATTTGAATTTTTTTCGCATGATTTGGTCATCTGTTTTTCACATCAGATTCAGTGCTTCTGGACATCTATTTTGCCCTCTATTTTTATACTAAAAAAAATAATATTGTTGGTTGATGACAAACGGATCAGATCTATTTGTAGACACATAAAGTAGATACGCGCTCCTCGAATTAAATTGGGTCTTTTGCGCATCAGTTTATGGGGATTAGAACTGTGATCATGGTTTGAATGTATGATATTTTCTTTTAATTATAATAAAAAAATTTGAGCACTTGGTCACAAGTTGCGGTAGATAATTAAGGCATGTATGAGCATGTGTTTATTTCAAATAAGCACTATATTCGATTCAATTATGGATAAATCTTATTGCAGTTTATGAACTATAGTAATATCCAGAAAATCGAATTTAAAATTTTCGTATGATTTAAAGATTTGATTTTTTTGAAAGGAGACTGTCCCCTTAACCCTTGCAAGGTGCATGATTTAGTTCAATAAACTCTAATTAATAATTCTTAATATAAAACACGCTTTTGAAGTATTGTGACATATGTGTATGTCTTCTTTGTGTGTTTATATTATATGTATAGTGCATAGCATGGCCCTAAGACCTATTTGATTGGCAGGTTTTTATTCCTTTTCTTTTAAATGGGTTGTAATATTATAAATACAGCCTATGTGTCATTTTTATTTTATTGTAATTTATTTTCTATAAGTAGTCGTAGGATCTTTTGTATCTTTTTATTATTGTAATAAAGACATGAAGATGTCATGAAGACCATCCCTAATCCATGGTGATGGAGAAACAAGGATCGTGAAGAAAATATAAGAAAATTTACAACTCAAGACCATAAAGATGGTTTTTACCTTAGGACTGGACCATTGCTTTTCATATTGGCTTATGAAAATCAATATAGAATAAAGGGCCATGCTATGACACTTTTTCTTTATTCGATAAAGTTAATATATCATGAGATATGATGTATGTATATGTATGTGATACTATATTTACCATCACGTATGCTTGAATATCCATTAAACGTGATAAAAAAAAAGGAATATCAATAATTAAATCCCTTAATAAATTTTAAGTTAAATGCCATCCATGATTAAACACCTGTCAAGACTTCGATCACCAAAATATAGGTTCTGCCAAAGTAGGGTGCATTAGGTTATCTTAGTAAGGCAGGATGGGCAATGGTGCTACTCATGTGTTTAATATGGTTCGACTTATTTAGGCTATCAAAACGGTTTTGGGCCTAAGGCGTTAGATGGGATTTGAACATGCCGGAGCATATGATGTCAAAAATCCCATAAAAGATCTAAGAGTTACATGCGATGTAATTGGTAAAGAGTTACCTACCTAAATAACTTAACTTTAAGCATCATGCCAAAGCTGACTTAGAGTTAGGTGAAATATGGATCTTAGCCCACTAGATTGCAATAATTAAATGCAACAATATTGATAATGAGGGTTATTGATTTAGTGGGAGTTTTAATTTATTAAAATAAACTTCGCATAAGTAATTATAGATCAATGGCTACAAACAACACTTCAAATTATCATTGCAATCTATCCTTGAGAAGGACAAATTGATTGGAACCAATTTTCTAGACTGGTTCAGAAACTTGAGAATTGTTCTCAAGCAAGAAAAGAAGCTACATGCCCTAGATGAGCTTATCTCTCAAGAGCCTGTAAACCCCTGAAAATTTCATAATTCTTAGAAAATAATCCTAGAAGTCTAATATCAAATTTAAATCCCAAAAATCAACTCAAGTTAAAACCAAATTCTAAATCAGTTTAAACAAAAAAATTCCTAGACTTGAGAAAACGATAACCCTTGAAACAAAATATAAAATCCAACCATCGGTTGAATCAATATCCGTACGCAAATCAAATCATCTACTCGATTCCTAAAACGCAAATCAAAACGATATATCCAAATATCGCTTAACACGAAATGATAAGATCTTAAATCCTTCGGTAAATTTCAGAATCAGAAATTCCAATTTTCACCAAAGTCAACTGAGTCAACTTTAACCCTAGACTCGGTTAAACGATCCC
Organism: Combretum micranthum; assembly: GCA_024138025.1. Lineage (NCBI taxonomy): Eukaryota > Viridiplantae > Streptophyta > Magnoliopsida > Myrtales > Combretaceae > Combretum > Combretum micranthum. The sequence continues at coordinate 25,675 of JAMXBD010000479.1, read as the reverse complement.
GAGAACTAAAGACTATTTAATTATGAAATAAATAAGATGAACCATAGATATCGAGCTAAAAAATATAAAATGGTCAAAACTCCAAAATTTTTAGGATCTTACGAATAACTCAACAAAATCTGAAGTCAAACTAGAAACCCTAAAGTCAACAAGATTATCAAACCTAGTGTTTAAGATCCGGCAATCTCGCATTCTCAAACTGTCACGCCCCAACGGGTACCCTAAACGTGACAGTCCGCCACACTCAATATTAAAGCTTAAGTATGACAACCTTAGTCATTTCCAAAGCTTTATATTAAGTGTAAGGCTTACTTTCACAATTTTAGAGGACCATATATGGAATAATGAAGCTTAAGGAGATATAAAAAAAATATTAAGAAAAGAAGAATCACAATAACTATTTGTTCATGGCATAATCTTAAGAACAACTCCTAAATTACTAATTATACACATATTAACATGCTAAAGCTAAGCTACTCTTTATTTAAATTCTAATATACAAAAGGGATTACCTGTCCACAAGGTCCACGTGGCCTTAGCCATAAATACGGGAACTGCAAAAAGATAGCTATCGGGGTATAAGCTAATAAGCTTAGTGAGTAATTCCAATATTCATACTCGAAGTAGATTATCAATCAAGTTTATTATTTCAAGCGTATGAAATGCAACAATCACGTGAGCATACAAGACATATGACTTTCCGGGAATCATATGTTGAATGAATTTACGCCCTTCATTCGGGGTTGGGTATTCAGGCCAAATTACAGCACCACTTTTAAAAACACTTTTATAGGTCTTACCGGCTCCTATACGCCATAAAAAATTTTGTAGTTATTACCGGCTCCTACCAGCCACCAAAAAGATTTGTAGTTATTACAGGCTCCTACTAGCCACGAAAAACTTGTAGTTATTACAGGCTCCTACTAGCCATCAATTTAAGTAGTTCTTACCGGCTCCTACTCGCACTTACATGATATACGGTTGTCTACCACCACTATTATACACTTGTCCCACCAATTGTATAGTAGCGAATGCAATGTGACTCAACATATGAAGTGCATGAATTTCTTTAATTAAAGTCTAGTAGTTACATTTAACTTCTTTCAAGTGATCAACCAATTTCAAACAATTCAAGATAATAATGTACATACAACTTTATTACAAACAAATTGAGTTTCGATATACTTAGTATTCCTTCAACATATTATCATACACTTCTTTTTGAGTTTGCTTAGATTCTAGTGCAACTAATTTTACAAGCACAAGCAAGAGTATGAAAAATAACGGGGAAATAACTCACGATGCCATTGCCGTCTATTTCTCTTAAGCGGATGAGTCGTTCACACACTCCACTAAATCGTAATAGTCCTTGGGGTGAAGAAATCCTTCCTCAGGCTTACCTAACCAAAGAAAATACCCATAATGAGTTTTTCTTGAAGATTTTCTTGAATTTTGACAAAACAATGTCAAAGAACGTTAAAGTTCGTATAGAAGAATGTTCCAACTTAAAATGGCCATAACTTGGTCATTTTAACTCGGAATCGCGCATATATTATACCGATTTCTATCTACTCGAAAAGATCTACCCATTTCTAAAATTATTTCCCACAAACAAAGCCACATAGGCTCCGAAAAACTGGTGACAAAATTCACCACGGATTTTTAAGTAAAAACAACTTTGGTTCAAGAAATCAAAATTTGTTTGATAAATACTTAGTTATCGATATAGTTGAAAAATTCTCTTTTTATAACTATATAACTCATATTTAAGCATGCTCAAGTGTTTTGTTGTCCAATTTATTTTTCTTAAGTAAAACAATGTCGGGTTGAAGCTTTTCGGAAATTATTTTCGTGAATTTCTTTGAAATGAATGCCTTGTTTTCTTTATTTTCTAAAAACGTTTTATGTTGGTTTTATTTATCTTTTTCTAAGTGACTTTTGAAAATAAAATTTTCTACTTTCTAAGTTACACTAATATATTTTCGAAGTTTTTCTAGAAATATGCTTTTCCTTATTTTCTTGTGTAAATTTCTTTGTTTACTTGTTTTAGCAAAAGTCTTTACTTAATTTTCTCATTCTTTTTCTCATGTCTCCTATTTTCAAGAATAATTACCCATGCATGAAAATTTGGTTTCTTTATGAAACAAAGTGGAACAATTACGGACTTTTTGTAGAAAAACTAATTTCTATAATCTTATTAACTTGTTCTTGTAACTTGAAAAGTGAAAATTTCATTCTTTTCAAACCATAAATTTTCTTTGCCTATTTATTTGCAAAGGTCTTAAAAATTTCCTTAGTTCTCCATCTTATTTTCTTTCTTTATGAAAACAACCATTTTTGTCAAAAATATTTTCTTTTGGAAAGCAAAGTAGAGTAACAAAGATTTAACTAGCTTTTAAGTAAAAATAGTTTCTAAATTCATAGTGAATTCTTTTTGTAACTTGAAAATGAGTTTATTTTTGTTATTTTGTATTTTCACATAAACTTATTCCTAAGTGACAAAAAGTCTTCTTTTATTTCATTATCTTTAGAAAATAGAACTTTTGGACAACAATCTAATTGAACATGATTATGAGAATAATAATAAACAAAATAACATAAAGCATAAATAATAAAATCAAGTATTGAAGTCTTAGCTTTTTCAAGGCTCCCGGGACTAAGAAATAAACTAGTCCCATAATGAAAAATAAAATAAATGAAAGAAAGGCTTGTTTTGACTTGATGAGGACAAGTCTAAGACTAGAGACTAGTCTTAAAAACAACTTGAATTAAATAAATTGCATTGAAGTAAACAAATTGCATGAAAGGTAAATAAATTGCAAGATTATGAGCTTATATGCTCTAAAGAATAGGTATATAGTTATATAGATATAGTAGATAGTTATGAACATAAAAGAGACATAATGATCATAAGAAAAACGTAATGAATATATAAAGGAAACATGAACATAAAGGAATTGTGGTTATGAACAAAAACAAAGTATGAACCTATTGTTGCTTTCTTAACCTTCATGGTTTTAGAAAACACACACTAAGCTCATACTAAGTAAATGAACATGGAGACTTCTTGAAGAACTTTTACCTAAAGAAGATGAACTTAAAAAGAACTTCTTGAAGAGCTTCTTGGAGAGAAATTTTAGAGAGATTTTGAGAGAGTAATTTTAGTGTAGAAGTGGTGTGAAAGAAGTGAAAGAGGAGGGGGGTATTTATAGGAAAATGTGGAGTGATTTTTGTGTGATTAAAATAAATAAAATTGAAACAAAAATGAGGGGAGAGGGGAAGAAAGGGGCGCCGGCCATGTCCTTGAAGGGGGAAGATTTGATTTATTTTTGTGACTTTTAATAAATGAAAGATGTAATGTGTGAAATAGATGTGATATAAAGTTATGGGAAAGGTAAAAAGTTAAGATAATAGGTTATGTAGAGTGTAAGAGTAGGTGTAAGAAAAAGTAGAGATAAAAGAATAGTGTAGAATAGTAATGAATAGTGTAATGTAAAGTAGATATGACAATTAAAGTACCGGTAGTAAGAAAATACGCGTATAATAGCTATATCTGTTATTTTTACTTACCGAAAAATTATGAAATTGATATTTTTGAAAAACTTATATTTTTACGAGTCTAACGGTGTATTCGGAATATTTTTACTATTCTGGGCTTCCGGACACATTTTTCGAGAACTGTGTCCGATCGGGTTCGAAGGACTCCCGAAATTCGCGGAACGGAAACTTTTATGAAACCTATGGTTATTACGAGCTATTTGAGCTAATTATCCCAACTTCGTTTTTCCGAGCCAAAGAAAACGGCAATGCCAGATTTAGCTTGATACGGTAAACTAGGGTTTTGTTGACCTTTAGGGTTTCGTTTGACTTCCGGTTAGGGTTTTGCGCTAAACCGATTCCGAAATTTCAGGGGTTTACACAAACCCCAGAAAACAAAATTAAGTTAATGGCTTAAAATAGTTCGTAATAATATAGGGTAACATAAAAATATCATATTTGCGAATTTCGAGTGTCCTTCGAACTCAAACGGGATCAGTTCTCGAAAAGCGTGTCCTGGAGCTCGCAATATTAAAAATATTCCATTAATACCAATAGACTAGTAAAAATATAAGGTTTTCAAAAATATCATTTTTAGAATTTTTCGGTAGCTAAAATTACAAATATCGCATTATTACGCGTATTTTTATTACTACTGGTTGTAAGAGTTGTACTATGGGCTGTAGGTGGAGGCTTATATGTATGTAAAAAGGGTGGAGCTGGTAACACATGGGGTCTCCAGCGTTACTGCTTTCCTAGGGTTGGCCGCCTATAATCTTTAAGGCATTCTCCCCCCCAAGTACTCACAGCGTGAGTGATATCCCACATGGGTGAGGCTTCACCCTTTTTACATACATATAAGCCTCCACCTACAGCCTATAGTACAACTCTTACACCGGTACTTTAATTGTCTAGTCTACTATTCATAGTACTTTTCTACTATTCGTTACTATTTCACTATCTCTACTTTTTCTTATACCTATTTCTTACTATCTACATACCTATTTTCTTACTTTTTATATTTCTAATACAACTTTATTCACATCAAACCTTACACATTACTTCTTTTATTACAAAACAAATCAATTTCTCCCCCTATACTATAGCGAACCGGTGCCACTCTCTCTCCACCCATCACCATTTATTTTCTTTTCCATTTTATTTAATTACATCTAATTTTCACTCCAAAATTCTATAAATACCCCTTCCTTCCTTCATTCTTTCACACAACTCATTTTCCTACTAAAACTCTCCCAAAATCACTCCACAAAATCACTCTCTCAAAATATCTCTCAAGTTCTCTCTTTTCTTTAGAAAACCAAGACTCACATAATACTACAACCCATTCTTTTCTTCTTCAACCAACACATAAACCTTAGGTAAAATTTCTCATATTCACTTATCATGTTCATATAACTTAACATGAGTTTAGTGTATGTTTCTTAGACTCATGAGAGTTAAAGAAGCAATAATTTATTTATGTTTTGTTTTTGTTCATGTTCTATTCTTATGTTAATATTATGTTGTTATTATTTGCTTCTAATCTAACTTATATAAAGTATTATGTGTATTATGTATATACATTTATTTAGAGCATATAAGCTCATTTGTTATTTATTTACTTTCAAGTTATGCAATTTACTTATTTCATAGTATTTCTTAAGACTAGTCTTAGACTTTTCCATATCAAGTCAAAACAATCATTTATTTATTTTCTTTAATCTTTTGGAACTAGTCCATTCTTAGTCTCGGGATGCCTTGATGAAGCTAAAGCTCCCAATACTTAACCGGGATATCTTGATGCAGCTAAGGTTCCCAATACTTGACCGGGATACCTTGATAAAGCTAAGGTTCCCAATACTTGATATTTTTATTATTTGCTTATTATTATTTGTTTCTAGTAATTTCTTATGTTCTTAATATGTTGCATGCTCATAATACTTGCATCTACATAATGTTAATGTCTCAACTAATCCAAAAGTAGAATTTTACTTTATTAAAGGAACTCAAAACTAAATTTTCTATTATGTGACTTATCACAAAATAATGAAGTTATTATCATCAACATAGAAATAGAGTTTTCTCTCAACATTTTCTTAAATAACAAAGATAGTTCACCTAGAAAACATAAGAAATAAATATTTTCTTTGTATATTATGGTGACCTAAGTTTTAGTAAAATAATTTGTTAATATTAAAAGTTTTTACAAAAAGCTTAAGATTTAAACTCTTTTTAACTCCATGACAAAACTAAGAAACAAACTAGTTTTCAAAGTTAAGATGAATTTAACCCATAGAATTATAAACCTACTTAGGAAAAATAATGATTTTCAAATTTCTAAAGAAGGAACTTATTTTCAAAGAATATAAATAAGGTAAGATTAAGAATAAATAATTTTATCAATAAAGAAGATTCTTTTCAAAGGAAATAAAAGAACAAGTTTTAGAAAACAAAAACTTATATTTTAAATAATAAATATAAGAAGACAAGACTCAATTTCTAAAACCATTCTAAATACAAATTCATAAAAAGGTTTTCAACAACTTAATACACTTTTGATAAATTTGATCTTTTATCACTAGAAGCAAAAATTTATGTAAGACTAAAGGTTAAAGGAAAATTGACTTGTTTTTAGAATAAGAATGAAGAAAATAAAATAAGAATATACTCATTTATAATAACCTATGAAAATATAAAGTTTCTTCCAAATACTTGACAAAGAAATTTATCAAGATAAGTTTTAACACTTTAAAAAGGAATTGTTTTATGAAATAAATTGTTGAGACACTACCATTAGAAATTTTGCATATAAAATAAGCTTATCTATATACTCAAAGGATTTATTAATTCTATATACATATATATTGATAAGATTATATTATATACAACTTGTTGATGTTCAAATTAGCTAGAATGGATACTTGTTTTGGTTAAAATTCATGTTTCAGGTCTAAATTGGACAAAGAAATCAAAATAAGAAACTTTGGAATGGAAATGGGAAAAACTCAAGGTGTACGCCAACTTTTCTCTAGCCAAAGCCGCCGGCGTATAACCGGCCTTCATCACCAACAGAATAATATTTCTTAAGGCTGTCTCTACACCGCCGACCTTGGGGCAGTGTAGAATGAAGAAGACAAAAACATTGGCTAAAAGCTGCCGGTGTAGGAAGAAGAAGAAGCTAGCTTTTACAATGTTTCATTCAACGCCGGATTTTCTGAAGTCAAAGCCGCCGGCGTTGAGACGGCTTACAACATGCACTTATTCAAAGCCGTTGCCTACACAACCACCTTTGCAAGACTTGACTCAACTAATAATACGTAGCCTGAAAGCTGCCGACGTAGAAGGTGAATAAGCCAGTGTAGAATGAAGGCTGGCAGCTTAGAGTTCAAACGTTGCCAGTGTAAAAGGAGTTACAACCTACGCCGGATACTAAGCCGCCGACGTTGAGGCAGTGTAGATCAAAGATCAGGAGACACAAGCGTATAATGCATGCTCGGTGACAAATGAAAAGACCAAATTTGATGGATTGTCTAAGCCGGCATCAAAGCCGTCGGCTTTGAGACGACTTTCCTTATATACAGGTCGAATCTTTCAATTTTCATTATATACGCCGGCTAGATCTATATCTAAGCCGCCGGCATAGAAGTGGCCTACACATGTAATTGAAGATCAAAGCTGCCAGTGCACTGCTTGTGTAAAGAAGAAATTGAATATATGTCGTCTGTAAGCCGTCGGCATAGGATCTGTAACTATCGGTGTACAAGTTGAAACTGAAATTTCCCATTAATGCTTCTCACGAAATTTTTCCTATATAAAGGGGATTTCCCTCCTCATGTTGGACAAGCAAAAGAAAGATAGGAAACACTTTAGTATACAAATAGTCTTAGCATTTCATAGAGATTTGTGAGAAAATTGAGCTTTCAAGAAGTGTAATTGAAGATTGTGATATTTGAATTGGTGATATCTAATCTCTTTCTTATGCAATTCATTTATCTAAATTATTTGTTCATAATGTTATCAATTCCATATTCTTATTTGATTATTGAATATCTTTTATGAGTAGCTAAACTTTTCTTTGTGGGAAGTAATGAAATCCTAATCATACTAAAATGATTCTTGAACTTATATTATAGGATTGTGATGTATTCCGATCTGAGTTTAACAATTAATATCCAATAATCCTTTCCTAACATCGGACCAACAATAGGCAAGTGCACCTATCAATTGTAGTATAAAAATGACTTATAGGGTTGTATTCCTTGGGGCCCTGACAAGTATTAATACTCACCCTCTTGTTTATTATCTAGCGATCGAGTAGATTGGATTATCTAAATTTAATCTATAATTAACAACTAAACTACATTAATTACATAGATTCACCAAAATATTATGCAGAACATAACTCTAATACAATTTAAATCATAATAAGACAATGTTACTCCATCATATTAACATGAAATACAATACATTCTCCTTTTAAATTACTTATCTGCAGAGATTCTCAATTCATGGTTGTTATTCTCATAATAAACCAATTCTAATTCCGTTTGCATCTACTAAAATCTCTCTTAAATAGATGGACAAATGTAGAATTGCTTTAGAGTATTCTAATTATCCTTAAATCTCCTTAACATGCAACAAACTTCCTAATAATATCTCTATTATCAGGAGTAATTTGTTCTAGTGATTTAGATCTACTCAATGGAATTGTTTCTCAACAATTTCCTTCGAGATCTGATGCAGGATCATGTTGTGGACTACAATTTCCTAACTATATTGAAAACCCATCACTAGAAATTCGTAATTAAAAAGATTAATGACAAATACATGGACAATTCATGTTAACATGACTTTGTAACACCCTAATTACTACTCACACATGCTGGGATATGAACACAAACATGGAACAAACATAATAGTAACAGAAATAAAATACAATAAAAGTAAGATAAGAGAAGAAATAAAACCCCTTTTAATTATGATAACATAAATGTTGTACACACACGAACACTTGGATCCAATCATCTCTCTTGAGTTCTTCTTGGAATCCCAACTACACTGATGATAATCTTCACACCAACTCTCGTACAAAATATTTTTAGATCTAAGAATAGTTCTCTCAAACTTGATTCTGAAAAATATATCTATCTCCCTTGAATTAATGGATGTCTCTCCTTTTTATAGAACTTAGTGTGAATAATACAACACTTGGGAAAGGAGGTGTCTTTTTGTCTGAACTGATGTGTCAAGAAAATGAAAGAAAACAACACTTCGAAGTCGTCAAATAACCATCACGGGCGAGCTAAAGGACTGTATCTTTGCTGTAATAAATTTTCCTCCTTCATAACTCAACCACGGGCGATCACAAGGGCTGTATATATGCTGTGATGATTTTTCTTGCTTCGTAACTTTAACCATGGCGACCACAGGGGGCTGTATTTTTGCTGTTCGCCACTAATTTCAACTCCTCGCGTTGATTTTTCAATTTGGTCAATGTTGTTTAAGATATATTAAGGCATTCTTACTACTTTTTGCTCCAAATTGTGTTGTTTCTATCTAAAGTTTCCTGAAATGAAAATATTATTGAATTAAGTATCAATTCTTAAAATAACAATAGTTTAATGCTTAAATTTTCTTAATTCATCATTAAATCCTTAGATATATATGTCTATCAGATTGTTAGAATTATGAAATATTTGTATTGAATCTAATTATCATTTTATTTCTAATTGAAATTGAATCGATAAGAATTCTGATAATTTGGAAAAAGAATTAGGGTTTTATAGAATTCAAGAATTGAGATTGAATAACAAATGTGAAAGCATTGAAGTTTAATCTAGTTTAGAAATTGTTCCATGTAATTCATGCAATATTTTATTTTAATTTCTCACTAAGGAATTAGGAGAAGTTAATTTAGGATATTAGAAAATTATAGAATTGGAAGATTTATGATTGTAAATTAGATTCCATTGATAATTTGTATAGCGGAAGCTAATAGATTATTTTATGGTTTACTAAAAATTATAGTTTTAGGTCTTGACAATTTCTTACAAATATCCACAATCCTAATTATTCATATAATATAACTTCAGCATGATTAGTAAAGATCAGGATTGATTCTATTCCTTCCCACATTCATCTTATATAACTTCTCACAATCTCATTGCATTTATTGTAGATAGAATTAGTTAGTTGATTGATATATTTTGATTGCCTAAATATTAGTATAAACTAATATCAATCTAGTAATTAATTTAGTCCTTGTGGGAACGATACTCAACTCACTTTTATATTACTTGATCAAGACCTAGTACACTTGCTGGTAGTATCTGAAATTACATACACATTTTACTCAGATCAAGTTTTTGGCGCCGTTGCGAGGGACCAAAATTAATATTAGATCACTTTTAGTTTTGCTAGTAGTTTAGGTGTTTTTCCAAAGAATTGATTATTTTCTTTTCTTTTTGCAGGTTACATGCATAGGAGTAGAAGTAGGGAACTTCTACCAATTGATCCTAAAATAGAACGAACCTTGCATTAGCAAAGAAGAGAAAACAGAAGGCAAGAAGCGCAGCAAACTGAAGAAATGGTAGAAAACGAACCAAGAAACAATGAGGGCAACATTGACCATGACAACAATCCAATTCAAGCTGCACCTGTTAGAGCACTTCGGGATTATACAGTACCTACTGTACAAGGTCCTGCTGTGAGAAGACCTGCAGTTCAAGCCAACAATTTTGAGCTTAAACCAGCATTGATTCAGATGGTTGAATCACATCAATTTGGAGGATACCAAATGAAACATCAGATGAACACATTGCCAAATTCCTCCAATACTGCAATACCATCAAACTTAATGGCGTAACAGATGAGGCCATTAGAATGCAGCTTTTTCCTTTCTCTCTAAGTCAAGATCCAAAACATCTAAGAAATTGGACTTGCTCATGCCAATTTGAGAATCCAATCCATTGAATATCAGAATAGATGAAGCATGAGAATGCAGAGAAAGGAACAAATACTTTAATGATAAAAGATACGGTAAGCATTAATGCTTTGAACAATCATAAAATTCAGACTCAATCAACTCATGGAATAACATAATTATATATATCAAAGTCTACCTTTGGGTGATACTAAAAATATATAAACATTAATCATAAAAATAAGTATGCATACAATTTGATAATTTGTTATCTTTGGATATACAAATAAATCAAATAAAATATACTTATCATAAACACTTGCGTTATGTATTATAAGAACAAAAACCATCTTTGGATGATTTATAATATCTTATAATACAAACTTTTCATTTACCCAAATATATTCTGTTATGTCATTTGCAAATAAAATTCATGGGTAAAATTTAGATTTTAGTAATGAAATTTATGCATTTAATGATTTGGTCACTTTGGTGACTAACAAATTACTCATTAAATAAATTTCATACATACATTAGAATGAGAAAAACACAATCTATGTATTTCATTTATATTCTGAATGACTGCAATATAATTCTGAACACCACAAAATATAATCTCAAAATACATTGATTCAATTTCATGGAACTTTTTTTTTTTTTTTTGCTCTTTTGCATTAGTTGAAAATGTCCTTTTATGATGACATAAACTTTATCATTACCATTATGGGCCTTTAGACGATTGTATTGCAAAACATCATTAGTCAATTATACCCTTTCATTGTGAATAAAGTAAACAATATACCATTATATCCATTGGTCTAATCGATTCAACATCTTTATTTTTTTATTATTTTTTAAATAATAGTCGGTTATACCATATGGCAATCATGTCAGGCCATTATTTGATGATTAGTGGCATCATTTCATTTCTTTAATATCATTCAAGAAACGTCATCTGATGTTGGAGTGAATTCGAATAAACATTTTATATTCAAGATTTAGTGAATTTGAACCATCCATCAGATGAATATAAAAGGGAGTAAAAAATCACCAATCTGGAAAATTGTCGTGAGAACGTTTCATTCCTATCGTCTGCTTCATTTTCTGTATCCATCGTCATAACGGAGAAAGACCATATTATTACATTCGGATTCATCAACCTAATGTTACTCCAATTTGACCAAGGATTCATCCATTAAGATGCAATTCAGGAAATGATGTCCATACTTTACTATCTCATGTTGTTCATTATAACATAATAACTTTTACAGCAGAAACCAAACATAACATTTCATCGAGAACTTTTACCATTAAAATAATTGAAAAAATCATGTGTTCTTAACCATGCTCTGATACCACATGTAAGATTATTTTATAATTTATGATTCAATATTTCATGAATTCAATTTCAAGATCTTTGAACTATATGATTTTCACATGTATAGTTGGATAAATGAACGTACCTTTGTCCATAGTTGAATATCAAAGAACGAAATCTCTCGTTTCCTTAAGAGACACCTTATCCCTCCAATCCAACCTTATTTCACCAAAGAATGATTTCTCTTCCTTTCCCTTAATTTGTGATGGATTTTAAAACATAATGATAACGAGTAAGTGCATCTCTTAATGCCAACTCTTGTACATATATATAAGGATAGGAAGAGGACCATACCTCTTCATGAAACATTGTCTCCCATCAAAACACCTATTATGAAGAGTTGCAACTCTTCATTATATCATTTCATATTTGGGACACAATTTCTTACACTTATCACCATGAAAACATAAAAAAAAAAAAAAAAAAAGGGACCAAGACAACGCACTTTAAAAAAAACCATGGATCATTTATTAATCTTTTTAGTACAACTTTCCTCGAATATGTACAAGAACACAGGATTGTTTTGCTGAAAAGAAGATAGATCTTTTGTCTTTCTGTTCTCTCTTCTACCATTCACATACCATGGCTTAAGGGCTTGAGTTCTTGTCATGGGTTTGTTTAAACTTGACATGATGGCTGCTTGATTTTGTTCAAGCTAGTTTGGCATAGTGGGTCTGATTCTAGTTCATTGTGTTTGTTTGGATTGGTCCCATGAAGCTAGAGAGAGACACAAAGAGAGAGAGGAGTAAGAGAGAGAGGAGTTAGAGAGAGAACGACTCAGGGCAGAAGATGAGGTCCTTCTTCTCTCCCATCCCTTTCTCTCTCTAAAGAGTCGTCACTTTCTTTGTCTTCTTGAGTAGTATTTCTTCTTATTCGAACAAAGGTATTGCCAGTTGCCACTAGGCTGTAATGTAGGTTTGGTTCAAATCACGTCTAAGCTTCTCATATATATTGGAGTTATAAGTATAAAACTCACAATCATTCCATCTAGGTTTATCATCTATATTGGGTTTCGCATATGGGTTGCAATGCTACTGGGTTGTAATGAAGTTCTTCTTCTTGTTAATCTTTTTTTTAAGTGCATTGTCTTGCTCATTTCTTTTTTGTTCCCATGGTGGCAAGAAGAAGATAGTAAAGAAATTTTCAAAATGCTATTCTTTTTTTGCTAGATTTATGACACAAAGTTTTTCTTTTTGGCTAGATTTCCAACACATGGTTGTTTTAATGAGATCTTAGATCGAACAAAATGGAGAGGAATACAGGTCAGTTAATTGTTAAAAAAATAAAACAGGTCATGTTTTTGTAAAAATGCGAAAACAGAGGTCATGTTTTTATAATTAACCCTTATAATTATTGCTAGACTTATGATATACATCATGTGTCTAATCAATTAGACAATTCTCAATGCTAATGAATTTGCAAAAAAATATTATACATCATGCAATTTATAACAACTCAAATCTAAAGGCTTCGATAGTCAACAAATAATGGTACATCACCGTAACGAATATTTTATTGTCTAAATAGTTTATCTACATAAATATTTTAAAGCATATCAAGGATAGGTTATGAAGCCCAATAAATGATGACTCTAGTAATAATCACAAACCATGACAAATCTCAAACTTAAATTTGCCTAAATAATGGTACATCACCATAACGAATCAGTACTAAAAAAGGATATTTGTTGGTGGAGCAAATACAAGTGAAGTTGTTATCCCAACTAGATACTAGCACTTGGAGTCCATTAATCTTTGTATCTAGGTATATGCATATCTAGTGACAACTAATTATCTCATACCGGTATAATGTTGGCATCAATCATTAATAGTCCAATCTCTTATTTCCATTGATAATAATGTCACATTCCATTATTACAACTTGTTAATAACTTCACTTTAAGATGTTAATCTATGTTAACTATGGTCCTATCGTATTAATGATTAACTCATCAATAATTAAAAGGTATCTAGTGCATTCCATAAGAATTGTGTGTGTGTGTATTATCAATTAGAAAATTAGGGTTAATATATCAAATACATATAAGTTCTACTTTTAGCAAAAATAAATCAATAGATATCTATAGGATAGTTATTCAATAATATATGTCCATTTTTGTAATATTAATCGTAGGGAAAAGAATTATTAAATCAAAATTACATAATTAGTGCATATTGAAGATTTAAATTGTTTGAATTGAACCCCCAAAATGATATGATAAGGAGACGGGGGGGGGGGGGTGGTTGGTGGAGATGGGTTGTGGAAGAGATCTTAATTAACGTAATATTAAAATTATTAATATGTGTTTGCTTACTTACAACTATATTGCATCTTATATATATATAAAAATCTTATCAATGATTTCACTATAATATTTTCTAACTTCATAAGTATGAAAAAAATCATTCAACAAATAATTAATGATATTTAGTAAATTTTGTAACATATTATAATATATCACTTGGAAAATTAATCATAATTAAAAAAATAGAGTTAACAGATGATATTGTTAGTATTACTAAGAAATACTTTATGTGATAAAATCATAACATTTATAACATGAATAATATAATTATTAGTTATAGTGTACTACAAATAAAAAATAGCTGTTCACAAGATTTTAGTTAGTTAAAAATAATTCTATGATAAATGAATTTAATTCTATTAGTTATTGTGAAAAAAAAAATGAAATATCCTAACCTTGAATGCATGATTTAAATTTCATTTTGTGCATGTATATATTTATTGATTGATTTATAAAGAAATTGTGTTGAATGTTTAGCTAAATAAAATTTAATGTGTTAGTATGATTTAGTAATTGTAGTGTTTTACATGTTGGTCTTAGTAAAACCCCATGATTTTTCATCAAAACAAACTCAACCTAATGCTAAGTAGATTTTAAACCTAACCCAAGCCCAAATACCAAACATAAGCCCAATCCTAAAGCCTTTTCTTCCCCTTAAGATGCCACAAAAGTCAAGGCAAATTTAGGATAATTATCAAAGAAAATTTTCATAATTTCAACTATGAAATAGCAAAAAACTGAAACTTAAAGTACAAGAGAAAGAAAGACCAATTTTCATTAACTTTTCCTCAACAATTCATCAAAAACTCCTTCAAGACTTCATTACGAAGTTAAGGAAGCTCAAAGTAAGGTTTTGCATGCTTTTGTGATTATCTAATTACATATTTCTTTCATAAGTATAAATTTCTATTATGATGATTTCTTAATGAGTTGAGTTTAATAAGAATGAATTAAGTTGATTTCTAGACTTATATGCATCATTGGAACTTATAGCAAATGCATTATGAAGTTATTTTGATAGGCAGTTAAGCATGGTGGATGAAGTGTTACTTTAGTGTTAAAGTAGAATTGAGTTGTTTGATGAAGAGGATGTTGAGTTTTTGCATGTATGAAGTTATCAAGTTGTTATGGTGGGTGAGTGCAAGCTTATGGAAACAAAAATGACATGTTTAAAGGTGTATGTGTGCATGCTCTATTTTTCAAAGGGAAACACAAAGGAAACATGTGGAGTGCATTTAGTCACGTAACTCACTGAGAATCACAAATAAGCCTATTTGAAGAGATGCATGTGGTGTATATGGCCACTGTATGCAACCATGCTTCTCACTATGAGGATTTCGAATGGAAAATTATAACAGCATGGTTGGAACATGGCCAAAAGTATCACACCATGTTTCTCTTTGATTTTGAAAGAAATGGAGTACAAATGATACACGGCTAGAACATGACCCCTTTATCAAACCGTGCTACTATTCGTTTATCAAAATGCCTTGTATAACTATAAAACATGGGCAAAACACGACTTGCCTTATCTAGCCGTGCTTTTCTCTAAGTTTCAAACACAAATGAAACACGGTTAGATGTTTTGGCCACGTTTCTCATTCCTTTAAAACACCACACAGGAGGTAAGGGGGATGTCGTATACCCATCCGTGCTTCTTTTGAAAAATAAATAAAATAAAATATGAATGAGTTGTATAGACATATGAGTAATTCCAAGTTAAGTGTTGATAAGAGAAATATCAAAGCTTGATGTTTGATAAATAGACTTAACTTTTTATTCATGAATTTTTAATATTAAGTTTTATAATAATTGTTGTTTCTATATTATAAGCAATATTTTTGTTCATACAATTCTAATTCTAGAAGCATTTTTTTCTCTTTTCTAAATGACCTCATTAAATTGAGCTTTAAATAATTGGTTTTATAAAATAAAAAATTAATTGCATTTAGCATGATAGAGAAGCTTGCATTAAGGATCTAATACTACTAATAATGATAATTAGATATGCCAAAAGTAAAAATAAAAATAAATCACATGAAAATTATTAAAATTATAATAATTGTGTCCTTGAAAAAGTTCCACTGAAATAAATTAATGAAAAGAGTTATCACCAAAACAAATTCAAAAAGTGAAAAATCTAGAGTTAAGCTGTCTTAGCCAACCATCTTTCATCTTCAAAGCCTTGGTATTTTCATAAAATTTTTCAATATAATAATTGTCTTGCAAAAAAGGGGAAAAACAATAGATAAATTAAAGTGTTTACATAGAAGGTCTGCATAATTGAATTTTTAATTAAAAGAAGACAAAAATTCTGTTCACTACTAGTTTATGAGAGGGATGTGCTCACACATTAGAGTAAATGAGTCTTATGTTTAGCGCCATATATAAATAATACTAGAATAATGATTAAATTATCAGTATCGGGATTATAAGATTCATTGCTTAGTCTTGATGAAGTTGGAGTTGCATCTACTTCATCGATACTTATAAACCAATAACTAATTCTAAGGATATTGCCGAGAGGATATCAACAAGACAAAATATATGATGTAGGAGACAAGTATAAAAAAATTCTATAAGTTGGCTGTTGTGACATAAGATTTCCTAGACTCACAGTCATTTTACATGATAAGAGGGCGCAAAGGTCACGCAAAGTAGATTGGCGATCCATAAAATGCTATTTACAAAGAAATGATTAGATGGTAAAAGATTAAGACTCGAAATTGTAGTGTAAAAAAAAAGTTCTCTATGAACTAATTTTATCTCCTCTTGACATCGAATTGTGGTTTGCTACGGAAAAAACATGGAGTAAAGTGCTTCTTTTTTTTTTTTTTTTTTTTTTGGGCCCAACATGGAGTAAATAATTTAACAAGGAGTAAGTTGACCTTTTCACATAATGATTTCCAATAATTAATCCAACAAAATATCCTACAAGTAACATATATGGTGAAAATGTTACAATATCAATCTTGGCATGTTGACAAGGCCCACATGAACAAGAAGAAGGGAAACCTCCGTTAAGATACCATTGTTGAAAAGTAGCTTATCAAATGACCTTCATTTAGTCATCTTAATTAAAAAAAAAAAGCATCAAAATCTTACATGATGCAAGGACCAGTCTTAAACAAATTTTGGATCTATGTGCAATTTTGCAATCGTAACTCCTATGTAGTTACTGGCAAAAATAAAATTTGTGACAACAAATATAATTACCTGCCTAGTAATTGAAAATTAGTAAAAAAGGTTCACAACAACTTTATCTATCACCACAAAGGACTTTAAGGTCACAACATATAAGGCATTGCTCTATGATATGCTCTAAAATAGTTCTTAGGACATATTCCACCGTCACCGGTAGCACTAGCATAATATAAAATAAAATTTGAACTAAAATCCTTATAATTGTACAGATTAAAAGTTATATATCAAATACATTTGAAATTAGATTTTTGAACGTCATATAGGTTTTTAACAACATTTTTACATAAAACCTCTAATTCAAGATTGCAGGATTGCCTAAAGGAGGCCACAACCTTCTGTTTCAAGTTAATAATTTGAACATTGTTCTATAAAGTGAGAATACTATATTGTAGAAAATGGAATTTTAAACATTAATTTGCCAAAATTTCAAAGTAGAGACACTTATATTATCTTTATCCCCACAAGCATTGCCTACCAAAATCATCATGGCCATGAATTGCATCTTTGGGGTTTTTCTCATTTTCAGAGGACAAAAGAAGAATTTATTACATTTATAGGAGAAAATATGAAAAGAATTGTAATTGCACGTTCATCAATTAATTTCAGAGGATGCATATAATTTAGGGGTCTAGGTGAAATCTTCCAATCAATGTGAACAATGAGCTCATAGTCCATCACAAAAATAATTAAAGAATATACAAAAAGAACTAACATCTAAGGAACAGAACCCTCAAATAAGGCCTTTTGTGTTAACTCCATACGTAAGAGTAGACATTCTATCATTTGTCCAAGGATCGTGATTATTAAAATTTTTTTTTTTAGGTACATATCAAACTTAGTACCCAAGTTTTTCACGAAAATTCAAATTAGTATCTGAACTTTGAAGTGATCAGTTTATTATCCAATCAAATTTTGTGGTCATTTTTAGTATCTCCTTAATATTTTTTAATTTGCTTAGATGCAAAACAAATAACATAAAATTGAATTTTTACTAATACTTTTAACACTATATATCTAGAATTGATAGGCTATTTCTTGTAAGTTAGGTTAAAAAGCAAATGGTGCTAGTGAAGTCAGAAAAATAGTCACAAAAACTCTTATAGGTGTTAGATTGACACTTCAAAGTTCAGGTATCAAATAAAATTTTGTGCAAAGTTTAATACCAAATTTTACATTTTTCTTATTTGTTATTATTAGATCATTTTTATAATTTGATCATCTAAACCACTCATTACAGAAGGTCACAACTCAAATTACATAAAAAAAAATAAAGTTTAAGTAATTGGTACATCATAATTCATCAAATTAATAGTACCATAAGACACAAACTTCTAAATTGGGCATAGCAACCAACTAACACAAAACAACACTTATATTAAAACAAATTTAATTTTTTCAAAATTCACACTTCAATTAATTTTCAACTTTTGTAAACCCTTTATTATATTATTTGATTCCATATAAATAAATAAATGGAAATCTATATATAACACTAATTAGATTTTTACCATCTAATTAATCATTTAGTACACATATCATTTTATATTCGATTCAAAATATTAGCTTGACTTATCCACATGTCAATAAATTTAGGTAAAAAAAAAATTATAAGCAATGGTATCGACAAGTTGAGATGTTTACTGCTAAAATCGTCTAAAACTCAAATCTTAAATTGTCATAGTCATACTATTCTTCACATTATAATATGAGAAAAATGATGAGACTAAAATTTTTTTAGACATTGTTCATAGTATACGTGGCATAGTGCACTAGAGATGTGGAAAAGCCTAATAAGTGTTTACTTATTATGTTAAAACTTCACACTGATAACTCATTTTCTTTTTTTTTATTAATACATATTATAATATTAAAATCTAACTTGATCCATCCTATTTAGAGATTAATATTCAAACCTCTAGAACTTCTATTTTCCAATGACTAGCAATCTATAAACAACATAAATGAAAATCACTATTCTCAAATTCTATGGAAGCAGCACGTTATTGATGGTTTATATCTCCGTTATATTTTGAGGAATCGTTATGATTTCATACTTTTTACCGATGTTTTTCTTTTCTTTTTTTTTTTTTATATTTTGGCCCTATGCTTTTTTCCAGATGAAATCGGCAATTCTTGTCTTCTTTTTTATTTTTTTTTTCTTTTTCTATATTTGATGAGGGTAGATTTGACATTTAATGAAAAAAGTAAATTATTTATTTTGTATTTTAAATCTTTCTTTCCATTTTCTGTGACTGTTAATTACGGGAAAAGAAAATGAATATTGCTTTTTTTTAAAATTTACAAAAATACCACTAGGATAAAAATAATCAAAAATAAACAAGTTGAACTCGTCTCTCGAAGAGACGATGTCATTAATGGCCGACCTCATCTCTTCAAAAGACGAGGTCGAATCAAGTCATCTTCAACCTCGTCTCTTGAAGAGACGAGGTTGGCCACTAATGACCTCGTCTCTTTAAGAGACGAGTTCAACTTGTTATTTTGGATTATTTTTTCATCTGATGGATTTGTGTAATTTTTTTTAAAAGATGATTATTTTTTTCTTAATCCGTTAATTACTTCCATACCTGTTTGGCAAAAAAAAAAAAAAAACACACACACACACACAAAAGTAAAATTTTATTTTCCTAAGCTTCACTATCTTTTCCTCTAGTTTCACCCACGAAGACCTCATTCTTTGGGAAGGTCATAGTTGGTCAAAAAGCAAAGTGTCTCGGAGCCTCACACATTTTCCATTTTCCAATTGTTCCCCTTTTAAATTTGTTCCATTTTTAACTAAAATAGAAAAAGGGGACTGGAGGGGTTAGGAAATATTACTAAACTATTTCCTGATCCACCTAACGACATAGGATTTTCTTTTTCTTTTTTTTTTTTTATCTTTTCGTAATTTAACCCTTCCTTCTGATTGTGAAATTTATTTTATTATTATTATAATTATTTAAAGTACATCATATGTAAATTATATGGATAATATCCTCTCCCATCTACGTTCTACCGATTCAATCGGCACATGTAACGGGCCTTGCTCCATACCCTGCTCCCTTCACGTGTTTCGGATCAGGACGACTCTTTGTCCATTCCTAGTAACAAATTGTTTCATAATTATGGGTTTGTTTGTTTGGCTTTTTTCGTAAATACATATATATTTTTTAAACTTTTTTAACAAATTATTATCAAGAAATCGATATATATAAAAAAAAAATTGGTAGTTCTCATCAAAAGATCAAATAGATCAAATATTTATGTAAATCGGACATATTTACAAATATCATTTTAAAAAAATACAGATACAAATAAAAAGCAGACCATCCAAGTATTGGCGCATTTTATCATTCAACATCTTGGTGAATACAATATTCGAAAGTTTTCTCCATATCCTATTCTTTCAATCTTGCAACAAATGGTGAGAAATTGTTAGTGTCGTACTTGTACCAAATATCGATTATAAAATCAAAAGTTCAATATTTTTTTTGGTGTGTAATATCAACAGTGGTTGTTTATGTCCATTTTGCTTTGTTTGCATGAATATTCCTTAAAATCCAACAAAAACATATAGTTATGAGAGATTATCGAGAGTGATCCTTAAGACATATAGCACAACGAAATCCATCCATATTATCATCTCTTTTATATTTAGGTTTGGTTTGCAATTTGGTATAAAGAGGTACAAATGAACTCAAAGCGAATCATTTTTCTTTCGTTAATTAGTTTTTATGTAATCTTTTTATGAGTATAGCACATTTGTGTGCTCCAAAAATACATACATTCAATTGCTTTCTTTTATTCATTTTATTTTAATCTATATAAAGTATATGAATATGTGCGATATGGTAAAGAGTACCATTAAACACTTAAAGTTGAATGTTATGTTAGGATTAGATGAGGTATGAGAAATATTTTTCTAATTGTTTTGTTCGAGACTTAACACTTTATCCTATAATATTTTTATGGCAATTCAAGTCATCTTATTTTTTTGGTTTGCAATACACTATTGGTAGGGTGAGGAGTTTGCTTTACGCTGATGTAAAGGTGAAACACATCACCTCAATATTTTCCTATGGAAAATGATATGGAGGTCCTATGACAAGACTTCAATGGAAGTGGAATAAAAATTGATTCTTGCAACCAGTCAACAATACAAGTGAACGAAGTTTAACAATTAAATTCTAAAGATAGATAGACTAAAACATGAACCACTTAAATACAGTTCCCTTTATGATCACATCCTTTTTTGCTATTTATGATAAATCTAAATGCCTTGACTATCTTTTTCTTGAAGGAAAAAGACTAAAAATAAAATTTTGTAACACACCATTGGCAGGGGGAGGAGTTTGCTTCACGCTAATGTAAAGGTGATACACATCAACTCAATATTTTCCCATGAATAATGATATGGAGGTCCTATGCTAAGACTTCAGTAGTAGTAGAAGAAAAATTGATTCTTGCAACTAGTTAACAATACAAGTGAATAGAGTTTAACTACTAAATTCTAAAGATAGACTAAAACATGCACCACTCAAATACTAATCCCTTTATGGTCACGTCTTTTTCTGTTATTTATGATAAATCTAAATGTCTTGACTACCTTTTTTTTGAAGGCAAAAGATTAGAAATAAAATTTTGTAATACTCCATTGGTAGGGGAGGAGTTTGCTTCACGCTGATGTAAAGGCGAAACACATCAACTCAAAATTTTCCCATGGATAATGATATGGAGGTCTCATGCCAGGACTTTAATAGTAGTGGAAGAAAAATTGATTATTGCAACCAGTCAACAATACAAGTGAACATAGTTTAACCACTAAATTCTAAAGATAGACTAAAACGTGTACCACTCAAATACTGATCCCCTTATGATCACATCCTTTTATGCTATATATGATAAATATGAATGACTTGACTACCATTTTTCTTGAAGGCAAAAGGTTAGAAATAAAATAGCAGTAATATTTACTATGATGTTTGAAACTAAATGGAGGAAATAACATTCATGGAATTGTTATTACTTCCTTTTCCACTTACGCAAGAAGGGGTTAAGGTGAACAATTATCACCTTTGACTTTTTTTTTCCAATTTTATAACTAAAATTATGATTATAAAAATACCATTCTTTGAACTTTTAATTCTAAATTTATTATTATTTTTTGTTATATAGACTTGTACACCATTATTAATTAAATATTTGATTCAATATGATTGTATGAAACTATTTATATATTTATATCTCCAAAATGAAAATAATGAGTATTGGCATTATGCGTTCTTTTGTGTTAGCAGAATATCTAAGTATAGCAAATTCGTAGATGTCATTCCCTACATTAAGTTGAACAAACAAACGACTTATCCGCATGCGTGTGCAAATAAAATAACCCAACATACATAAATTAAATAGATATTTTTTTTGACAAGTTGGAAGAGGAAAACTTTAATTAGTCTTAGAAATTATTAAATTAATTAAAAATCATAATTACAATTGTATTTTCAACATGTAACTTCTCCATGTTGGGTAACTATCATGTATAAATATGATAGAGCTTTAGATTGGTATATAAAAATACATGCTTAGGCTAAAAATGAAAAAGACTATGTTTATTCAACCTCTATTTAATTCCATTTAAACCTATTTAATTTCATGATGTTAGAGATACCAAAAATATTTTCCACCCATACTAAAAAAGAAAAGACTGTTTATTTCATCCCTATTTAATTTCTTGATTTCAGGAATACCAAAAATATTTTATGCAGAAAAGATTATGTCGATTCAATCCTATTTAATTTTATGGTTTTAAAGATACCAAAAATATTTTATGACCATATGCTAAAGAAGGAAAAGACTATATCTATTCAACCCCTATTTTATTTTATTCAAATCCTATTTAATTTTCATGATTTTAGACTTTGAAAATGAAGCAAACAAACCAATGGTGTAAATCCCGCAACTGTAATGGGCCCCACTCGACAGTCTATACCCCTTCCTTCACGCGTTTTGTTCAGACTTTGAAAATGAAGCAAACGAACCAACGGCGTAAATCCCGCAACTGCAATGGGCCCCACTCGACAGTCTACACCCCTCCCTTCACGCGTTTTGTTCAGACTTTGAAAATGAAGCAAATGAAGCAAACAAACCAACCGCGTAAATCCCACAACTGCAATGGGCCCCACTCAACAGTCTACACTTAGAGGTGTTCATGCACCGGTTAACCAGTCCGTGGCCTTATTTTTTAAACCTAACCGTAATTATCGATTTTTAAATATCTCGATTCTTAACCGGTTCATTATAAATGGTTAACCGCCTTAACGGTTAACCGTTTTATTCGGTTTTCGGTTTTTAACCATTTAACGTAATGGTTTTAACAAATCAAATTAATAATTTCAAAAAACCTTTTTTTCAGCCATTATCATAAAGCTTTTCTTTAAATTATTATATATATTACTAGAGCTAAAAAAAAAAAGAAAATGAAATTAAGGAAAAGAGGAAAAATGAACCTTTGAATGTATCATTATCAATAAAATCAAACTAAATCAATTACCATATTAACTCCATTAATCATAGGACAATAGTATTTTAATCGAAATTCAAGGAATATTAACATAGATAAATTATATGTATATGAAAATCATATGTATATATATATATAAAATAATATTTGTATATGTAATTATATATATAATATATTTATAAATACTGAAACGGTTAATCGTTAACCATTGGTTTTTTGTTGTTACAAACCGAAACTGAAAACCAAAAACCGAAAAAAATAAAAACCATAATCCTAAACCGAAACCAACGGACCGATTAACAATATTTTTTGGATTGGTTTTACGGTTTCGGTTCGGTTTCTCGGTTTCATCGGGTTTTTTTGCACACCCCTATCTACACCCCTCCCTTCACGTGAGGACGACACTCACAACACTCTGTCCATTCATTGTCAATCCTCTCAAGTCTCAATCACACTCCCACTCTCTCCTTCTGGCTTTGCCTCCACTACCCCCTTCCATTCCAACACTAACACCTCCCATCTCTATAAAAATGCGTCTTCTTCACCACTTCCTTTATTCACACCCAACCAAAAAAAAAAAAAAAAATCACTCTTTTCCAATCAGATGGATACTAGATGTCTTTTCTTCTTCATAACCATTCAATTCTACTTACTTTATTTTAACTTTGCTTTTTCATCTCAAATATTTTGCTATCACAATGAGAGATCTGCCTTGCTAGAATTCAAAAAAAGCTTTGTCAACAAAACCTATTCATGTTATTATGACTATGGATACCAGAAACTAGTATCATGGAAGCTAGAAATAAAGTCTGGAAACTGTTGTGCTTGGGATGGGATTCAGTGTGACCGGAAAAATGGTCATGTGATAGCAGTTGATCTAAGTGGTAGCTGTCTCTCTGGTACTCTCAATTCTAACACCACCCTCTTCCATCTTGTCCATTTACAAAAGCTAAACCTTTCTTATAATCATTTGGATGGCCAGATCCCTCTACAAGTTTTGAAACTCATCAATTTGTTGTCCCTTGATCTATCCGAGAATAGTGATTTGGAACTCAAAAAGCCAAATTTATTGGATTTGGTGCAAAACTTGACAAAACTTGAGAACCTACATCTCAATTCGGTCAACATATCAGCACAAGTTCCAAATATCATTTCAAACTTATCATCATTGAGCTCACTTAGCCTACTTGATTGTGACTTACGTGATGAATTTCCATCAACCATTTTGACAATGTCCAAGCTAGAGCATCTTGATGTAAGTAAAAATCACCAGCTTTCAGGTCATTTGCCGGAGTTTCACTGGAAAAGTTCCCTTAGATCACTAGTGGTTTGGGATACTAATTTTTCAGGTCTACTGCCATCTTCCTTGGGAAACCTTTCTTCAGTAAATAAATTGGTTCTTAGCGGTAGCAATTTTACCGGCTCAATTCCATCTTCAATTGGAAATCTAACTCAACTTACAGTGCTTGACCTGTCTTATAATCAACTAAGAGGTGAAATCCCATCTTGTATAGGACAACTGTCCAGCCTTGAGTATCTAGTTTTATCCTCAAATAAGCTTGCAGGTGACATTCCATCTTCTCTTACAAATCTCACTCGACTTACTGAAATATATCTCGACTCAAATCAATTCAGTGGTCAAATCTTACCTCATCTCACCAAACTCACCCAGTTGTCCTCGATATACCTTTCTTCCAACAACTTCAGTGGTTCTCTTCCAAGTTCAATTGCTAGACTCAAGGATGTTAAGGCACTTCAACTTCGTGACAATAACTTCAATGGTATTGTGCAAATCAGCTTGTTTTCAAAGTT